>OX451216.1:663257-1263257 GCA_949628195.1 Phasia obesa
TGACGTTATGTTCTTTCCTCAGTATAGTGAGTGACTGACGTTTAAAAACATTATTGTCTTGTTTACGCACTTGAAAATGAATTAAAAACAAAAACACAAAAGTGTTTTTGTTATTTAATATTTGCACTTGTTTGATTATCCTGTTTTTATTTTTTTTATTTTTTTTTTTTTTTTGTATGCAAATATAGAATTATTTATAATTACGGTTTCACAGACCCATAAGTATTAATGTACATATTTTGTTTGTTTAAATGCGAAGTCATACTTACGAACATAAATGTATGCAAATTATAAAAGTCTAAAATGTAGTCATGTGTGTATTGCATGTCTTGTGATGTTGATGTCGGCCATCATGACTTGTTACGACTGCAGCAGTTCTTATCTCAATTGTGTTTTTTTATTATTCAAATGAAAGGGCTAAGGGATTGATGTCATAATATAACTAATGGGTAATTAAAGTTAATGTGGCTTTAATTGTAAGTTAGGACGGCTTTAATTATAATTTAGTATTTGCATTTCATGTGAATAATGAAAATAATATTTAATACTTTAATGCTTAAAGTATATAAAACAGGCTTCTATTTTAAAAAAGTTTTGCTTTATAGGAATTTTTAAGTTTTATTAAAGCATAAACGTGTGTAGGATTTTAAGGTCATATTTCAAAGAATTTATTAAATAGTTAATAAATTATGAATAAATATGATTACAGATTTCCTCTTTTTTGACCAGTCAATCACACTACTTACAACAAAAGCTTTATGCGAATACCGATAAATATAATCTAAATGAATTAAATAAACATACTTATGTACATATCCAGAGATCTCATGTTTTCGATAAGTTTGGCAGTGTCGATTCTTATGTACCCTACCGTCAAAATAATTTTAAAATAATAAAAATGTTTTTCCAAACATTTTTGTGTTTTTGTTAAAACACATATTAATTACAATGGTAAAGAGCCTTGGTACCTATATATTAGTGCAATTTCGATGTTAAAATTTCTTGTTAAAATTTATATTTCTGCTAAAACTATAGAATATATAGCTTTATAATTATAAAGTACTAAATCTTTTGTGGTAGGCAATTATATGTAATTGTAATTGGAATTTTTCAATTACAGTTACATTCAACTATTTGTAATTGTAATTGAGATTTTTTCAATTAAACATTGCATGTAAATAATTTGTAATTTAAAAATTACAATTACAATTACGATTACTTGCAATTTGTAATTAAAAAAATCTAATTCCAATTACATGTAATAGTAATTGAAAAAAATATATAATTACTTGTAATGGGAAATTGTGAAGAATGTAATTTAATTTTGTTCAATTTCAAGTAATTATTATTGACTAATTGTCAATGTAAATGTTCAATTTCAAATTAAAAGTAGTTATACTTGACTTCAGTCCCTGATTTAAATTACAATTACTTGAAGTGTGTAATTGAGAATATGCAATTACATATTATCTGTCATTTTAATTGCAATTGAAATGTGATTGAATTCCGCAACTCTGATTTTCATGATATTGATAATGAATTCGATTTTTGTGAAGTTTTACTTATAATCAATTTTTATTTTTATTTCGATTCTTTGTAAATTTTAGGTATTTGTGTTGAGCTTAATTCGATTTCCTTTTTTTAATTTAAAATCCTTTATTTAATTTTAAAATGTGGAAGAAAATAAAGGACGTCGACATTGTTTGCTTATATCTCAACCTTGTACTCGTTTATATTATTGATAACGCAGCCACTGAATATTTTGGAATTACAAACGCAATAGCAAACCTATACTTTTCACCTCTGGTAAAGGGTACTAAAAATAAAAATCAAGGATGTTAAAAAAACAATAAAAATACTGATATACTTCGTTTATTGTTGTTAGACATTGATATCCTTATTAGTTTTTGATGTCTATTTAATTTTACTATTTTTTTGTTTTCCAATCAAATCAAACATATCAGCAAATTTAACATTGATTTCCATTTTCTTATTTTTATTGTAATTTACTCTTTTTATGTTTTCAACCAAATTCGGAATTCATTACAAAGAGTCTTTTACAAAAGACTAATGTAAACAGAGATTTGCAATACGCAACCCGCCAACTCGGTTCAATATAATTTAAAAAAATTATTCCCACGTAAGAAAAACAAGTGTTCTTTTCCCTAAAATAGATTCTTTTCTTATAAAATATCAATACAGCCGAATTGTTGTTTCATTTTTTGCTTCAATTGTCCTTTGTATTTTAGAAATGATTTGTTTACATTTTTTTATTGTTATTCTCAAAGATGTTCGATGCATATAAAATTAAAATAATAGAAAAGAAACGATTGATGAAACGGATAATACTGTAAAAAGGACAGAGATCCAACACCTGCTACTGCTCTACGGGATAAAGTGAAAGTGCAATTTAAATAAATTCATACAATCATCATTATTACAATGACAATAATTAATGTTGATTTTTTAGAGAAACCGAAAATCTACCTGGATTTACAACCTGCTTTCAGAATTAACGAATACAATTTTTCATACTTTTTATTTAGGTTTACATAAGAAAAATCATTGTATCTTTTTTGTTTTTGCAATCTTATGAAAATGCAGATGATTTTCTTGCAATTTCCCATAAGAAATTCTCATGTTGAGTTTTAAGTAAAATATTCCTGAAATTTGTTTTGTTTTCAATACAAGACATCAGGGTGTGTGCAACAATTGAAAAATAAAAAAAATTGTTACAAAAATAAATTTGCATTATTTTAATGAGCATAATGAATAAGCAAATACTTATAATACATAAGCAGCGTGTGAAAATAGGAGGCATTTGCAGGTGAACAGTTGAGAAAATAGGAGTCCCTTTATGGCAGGTAGATGTTATAATTAACTTTAGTTTTTATAGGTAAATTTGTTAAAACCACTTGCTATGGAAATGCTTACTTAAAGATTTTGTCACAAAGAATCTGTTGATTCTATGATGAGGTTGCTAAAGACTTGAATTTTCTCAATTCAATTGAAATCTATAAAATTTTACTTTGACTCAAAAATGAAAAGTTGTGTTGTCTTTGCAAGTATGGCAAATAAAAAATCTTTATTTATCTTTATCTATACTGTGATTGTATGTATATGAAGATTGAAATTTATATTTAAAGATGATGACCCAGATACATTTAAAAACTTATTATGTCTCATGTTGTATTGCTTTAGCACTTTATATTTTCTTGTTAGCCAATTTATTCACATAAATAAATCATTTGTATCTTTTAGTTATGAAAAAGTTGAAATCTCCTAATAAGTTTAAGTTGAAGTACTGTTAATTAATATTATTTAATTTGTTTTTGCAACATGAATTTATGCAGTTGTTATGACAGTTATCTTTATATTTATATTTAGAGTATTTTCTAGTTGCTTTTTCTATCTTGTTCTACCATATTTAGCATACAACACCATTTCAATAATTTCTTTTTCATAAACAATTATCTCATACAACAAACAAAGAACTATAAACTGTCTTTGTGTTCTAACTCAAAAGCAGTCTGCCGAAGAGTGTAATCATTTTGGAATACATGCAGAAAGGTGATATCAGAAATTTTGCATAAAATTAAGAACCATTAATCATATCTTTTTGCCTATTTTATTTATGGAATTTCTTATTAGCGAAACAATTCATTTAAGGCACATAAAACATTAACCTGAAGCAAAATCAGTTATAGTCATATTGTAGTCTAAGCACTCTGATGATTCCTGTTCTAAGTGTATGCAACATGTAACAGCCAAGTTACCTACTTCCCCATCCATCCAACCAACAACCAACCAGTCAACCACTAATGGCAATTTTCCATATACAAAAGTCTTACATGTTTTATGAAATTTATCGTGTGTAACATGTTTCGATACAAACATTTATGTATTTAGACATTCATACAAATGCTCCCCACTATCCAATGGCTTTAAACTAATTCCACACAGAATCAAAATATAAAAATACCAACAACAACCAACCAACTAACAAGCGAGTAGATGAATAAACCGTTTGCAGTAAAACGTTTTCTGAATTTGCATTTGTATGTTGCGCACACTGCAAAAATACGGTGTGTGAAGTGTGTAAAATAATCTATGGATGTGTATATATGTATATTTAAAGTAAATGTTCACTTTGGTTTGTATCTTTGAAAATGTTTGTTCCTTTCTAAGCGTCCAGTGCAAATTCAAACGCAATTTATTTCGTGATTTACTTTATCTTCGGATAAAATCTTTGAGGTTGCATAATTAGTTTTGTACTGTCAAGTTAAATACACTAAATAATAAATATTTTAAAATAATGTTTGACAAAATGTTTTCAAACCTTAACAGTTGAATATGGAAGCAGATAGAAAGACGGATAATTGCATTAAATATATAATAATGTTTAAATAGATTCATTTTGTTAAATTCTGACATTCAAAGAAAACGTTGGGTGAAGTAAGTTCCTCATAAAAGACTGCTAAAAGCTTCAAATTGTAATCGGCATTTTTTATTCACCCTAATTATATTTTTTAGAAAAACTATATCTGTATCTTTCCCGATTGAGATATAAACAGAAAAAGTCTCAATAGAATTTTCATTTTTTTATCACAATATTGGCAACTTAACTTCTTCTTACATAATATACTTATGTACATTCTTTCCAGCTGATTAATAGAAAAAAAAAAATAAATAAAAAAAGGGTGATTTTTTAGCAACTTTCTTTTTGTCAACACTGTTTTTGGTAACTCAGCTGTTTGCGTGCAAAATATTACTGCTAAACATGTTCAGTTTGGTCTATATGAAGCATTTATATTGGCAGCATATTACGGGTGGGGAAGAGAGTATCGATTTTCTTTTCTGTACTCGGCGACACGCTTTATTGACATTTGCTTTTTAAAACTACAATAAAATAATATAATATTCAATAATATTAAACGTCAAAATGTTTGTTCGTTTGAACGCAAATGAAAAATCAAAAGGGAATTCAAAATGTTTTTCTTCTAAATGTTCGCCCGTCTAAACTGCGACTTATTGAAATTTATTATCAAAATTCATGATCGTGCACTTCTTCCATTTTATGGTCAGATTGGGTGATCTTCTGAGGCGGCTATTCGGAATCGTGACTAAATTTCGCACTGAATTTACATTATTGGACATTAAATCACCAACACGCATACGTAGAGTGCGGACAGGGAAAAATATCGCAGAGTCGTTGATGACTATTAATTATAGATACGGCGCACAGTGAGACAACGCCGGCATTAAATACAAGGAGTCATTGTAGAGCTCTGAAATTTTGCACAGGTTATTTTTGAGACAATTCCAGTTAAAAAAAAATTTTGAAAATTCGCCCACTTTTACGCCCACCTCCCATACAATCGAAATTAGTAAAATGCCGTATTGTCTGTAATACTTTAGGTATAACTCTCAATTTTGGTATACTGGAATGTTATATTGTTACAAACATTATCGGAAAAATTTTGACCTTTGGCCCACTTTTACCCCCACCACCCATATAACCTCAACATAAAAAGTGACATATTTTCTAAAACATTTTTGATACAACCTTCAAATTTGATATTACTGTAAATTATATCATTTAAAATGTTTCATGCAAAAATTACAATAACACGCCCACTATTACGACCACCCACCATTGAAATGCAATAAAAAAATCCATATTTTGTTTTTTCATTCTATTAATAATTTTTTCATGGTATTCTAATTTTTTCAATTTTATTCTCATTCTATATGAATTAATATAAGGATATGATGATATTTGGAAATAGTGCATTACATCTTCATTCGTAAAAATATGTAAATTTTTACGAGAATGGAATAGCCTAGAGTTTTTATACTCCTATTCATTGCTTCTTGCGCTTCTTCGGATAACATTCCTGTAGCAAAAAAAAAAGTTAATATTAAATAAAATTTAAAAAAATACTTTCAAAAATAAAAATTGCAAACAAACTTATTGGGAATATAGCCTCAGATAATTAATTTAATAATTAAGTCTGACATTTCATGGAATTTATGACACCAACAACAACATCAATATTTTTATTGCTATCGACCCAAATATCAGAAATTGCACTATAAGAAATTGTTGAATTATCCATGATCTTTTTTCAACACTTTATATAAACTTGTATAAACTTGCACTCTAAAATAGATTGTGAATTAAATATATAATTGCAATTACCGTTTGTTGATCAATAATTTTTAAAACAACAACAATGTAATATTATTTTACAGTTTGTTTTTAAAAAGTTTGTGAGCACAAAATAAAATATCAAATATACATATTAGAGAAATGCTATCTGCTATCAAAAGAGATCATTACAAGAACACTCATTATTACTTAACCCAATAAATAATACAACAACTATTCATTCAATATATAACAATTAAACCAACCACATGCTATTGCATGCTAACATACCAATAGCGACAGAATGTGCGCGTTACGTATTTTTTGTAGTTTTTTGTATGTTTAAAGTACTTTTGCAAATTTTTGCTATATGTTCTTTACTTCAAATGAAAGCTGAGACTTCAATCTTTCATTTGGTATAAGTATGCACCTAGGGCGAGGGGCTGCTCTATATTTCCTAGTCCATTGAAAATGCATAATGTTAAATTTTTACACTACAATTCTGTTAAGAAATTTTTTTTTTGTGTTTTTTTTTTTAATTTATTTTTTCATTTACTCATTCTATAGCAACTAATTAAAAACTAATTAAAAAAATACTTTAAAGTTATATTTATTATGTATTTTTTATTAATAAGCTTTTGAATATTACATATTGAACTAACATATTTCAAGCGCGTTGGCATACCTCAACTTTGACTTGTTCTAGACCAAAAAGTAATGAAGTTATGAGGCTGAAATTACAGGGAATTGTTACCCATATACCTGTTAATATACTGTGAAAATTGCATCCAAATTGGACGACACGCCAAAAACCATTTCTTGCCGCGGTTATTGAAGACTTGAAGACGATTTCAACGTAGATTTGCGAGTTTTTAACATACAAAATCGGAGTAATCCTTTTCGAGTTATGTTTTTATATGTATATAGTGCAATCTCCTCCATTAATTATTAAAATTAATAAATTATTACGAAAAAACTTTGGTTTTGTCTCTTAAAATTTTTAGAAAAAATCTATCACATTAAAAATATGTTGCGAAAACCTATTCGAAAAGGAACCCATTAAGAAAATGCTGTGCTTCCATATTCCCCCTACATTTACGCCACACCACCACTCTCTTCACGTGAAAATATTTACAGCATGACTTTAAATTTTTTACTTTTGAAGTCTCAAGTGTCTATTTTCATATGTTGTTTCTGTATTTAAAATAGGTTACCGTATAATAATAGGTGCGATCCCGTACTCAACATTGGGAGCCCTCGGGATCCCAATTATACCGAAAACTGTTCCGGTACTGCAAGATTGGGTAAAAGAGAGTAATTTTGAGAGAAAGTATTCTTCTTCTTGAACGAAACAGCCCAAACTTTTTATTTGGGCAGATTGCGAAAATACAAAACAATCAAATTGTTGAAAATAAACAACTAAAATTCAAAAAAATTAATTTTTTAATGCTCACAAAAACTATTATGTATTTAAAAAATTTTTCATAAAAGATTAGAAAAAAAGTGTCATATATACAAAATATTTGTGTTTTTAACTTTTATTATGTCCGAATGCATGCAAAACACTTTGACATCACGTTTTGGGATATAAAGTTGGTTTTTAGAGAGAGTTTAATTTTGTTTTCTCTCATTTTACCGAACTTTTCCCAAAAAGTACGGGATCGCACCTAATAATAAAAATAATAATTTTCTTTCTAAAACATCATCAACCATTTGAGAATATCCACATTTGGGGAGGAATCGACCTTTCTCATAACCCTCGTTGCTGACTCTTCCATTCCATTGCATTCCATTACTTTTAATAACTTGTAAGGAAAAAGTAACAGAGGAAGCGGAGAGAGATTTTCATTTAGATTATTCTGGGTCTTGTCTTAGCAGAAACAAATAAAATAATTTAATTTGATTTGATTAAAATTAAAGAAAAATAACTTAATAATTTCTACTCAACGTATGCAAGTTAAAATTCGAATCTATCTATTTAAAGGTTGGAAATCCACGTTTGCTTTCTTTTCTATTTAAAGAAAAAACTTTGGAAGATTAACTTACTTAAAGCACAATCCTTAAACCGCTGCTGCTTTTTTATCAATAATTTTTAATTTCTCAAACAAATTCACAAAAAGCATATTCAAAAGAAATACGGTAAACAAACATAGGATCAAACTTATAATTGATCTTGCCTTGGATCTTTTGATATATTTTTGTTCTTATAAATACCGTTTTTCAATTTCAAAACAAAAAACCCAAAAAACGAATTGTCCGTATGTTTGTGTGCTGTGTGTAACTTTGAACGAAGGGACTTTATTCTTTATTTGTTGCTGTTACTGTTGCTGTTGCTTACTTTTTAGCTTATTATAATACGTGAGTTTTGGTTTTAAGTCTTTTTACTCCACATCATTCAAATGTTGATCACACAAAAGTGGAGGCAGTCACACAAGTTTTTTAGGCATCAAGTGCAATCTGGTTTTGCTTATTTGTTTGCTTTCGCATTTTCTTAACGCGGCTTTTGACAAAAGAATTGTTTTGAAATATTTTCAAAATAAGTTTTTGGTTTTATTTTTGATTGTGTTTGATATAGAAGTTGCGTTTAAACGAATAATTTCAAATAACAAAAGTTTTTCTCTTTTATTTCAGAGGTTTGGCGACAAACAGAAGCTGTTTCTACAATTAAATGAAATGGACTTAACCAAATTAAGTTAAAAAAGGAACTAAAAAAATATCTGGTTATAAAAAAGTATGCAAGTTTATAAAATGCTTAATTTTATTTCTTAGTTATTCGTTATTTTTAACATAATTCAGATTTTTTCACTAAAAAGCAAACTTTAATTCGTATATCGGGATAACAAATTAGTTTCCACTAAAATAGTCCCTTACGAGCTTCCTCGCTAAAATAATTAAACATAAATTTTTACTATTTTTGGTTTATGTTTATTAAAATATTTAATTCAAATGAATTTCTTTTTCAAGTGAATGAATTTCCATTTAGGAAAGCACAATGATTAACATTTAACGCATAAATACTCTCCCATTGAAACACACTCAACTCCACCACGCTAGTAATTTGCATTAATGGGTTTCAAAAACTCATAAATACGCAAAAAATACCCAGCAATTAAATCTGAAATTAACATACAATTAAAAGCAAACTAAAATGGAAATCAGCGTAAAGCAACAACATCAACAGCAAAAATAGCAACAACTTTGAAAGATTCCTACGAAACTGCACAAAATGAAAATATGTGTTTGAGTCAGTTGCGAATGAAGCGCAACATTGAAGATGCTTCAACATTTAAATATTTTTGTTAAATGTTCAACGGCTTTTTAAATCCCTATTTAATACATGTTTACAAGTATATAGGTATGTACGAGTATAGCATTTTAACATATTTCAGAAACGTCTTATAAGAATTCTAAATAATATTTAGATTTCTTTTCTATGATCCCATTGTAGATATTAACTTTATGATATTTCCCAGACAACTATTTCAACAGAAGTCTGAAAACTTAATTTTTTAAATAAACTGAGGGTTTATCATTCTCTAATTGAAAATTCCCACCTGTCAAATCGATTAACTCCACAGTTTACTAAAATTAATTTTTGTAATTTAAATAACTTAATAAGTACTAATTATCAGAAAAAATTGTATTGAAGATTTGAGAATCGTGAAAGTGTAAATAAATTATCGAGTTTATCGATTTGGCAATTGAGGCGTCCATGCAATGTAATGTTTTTAAAGAAATACTAAACTGGTAGTTATAAGAATGGTAGTGCATACCGACATAAAAATCGCACGAAAGTTGTGATTAGGGAAATCTGCTACTGAGTCTGCTACCGATTTCGCGAGTCCTTTTTATCTAACTATTATTTCCGATATTTTACTACACGGATAGATAGAATTTTAAGGAAACATAAAATAAAATATTTATATTTATATTTTCGAAAATTCTATAATTTCAATGGTCTACTTTTTGTGTGAGAGAAAAAGAGATGTATAATACGTCTTTCTCTTCCTCAAAATTTACTTCGAGGAAACTTTCTCTGTGTGAGTCCTGAAAATTTATCGGTTTTTAATGTTTTCGAATTTCCCTAAAATTATTAAGAAAGTGAAAATTTTTACTAGTTTTGTAATTCGGGAACACATTATATATAAACTATTAAAAAAGTATAGTGTCCATTGGTGAAGAATGAATTGCTGTTGCCCCTCCATAAATGCTAAAATTGTACTATATATTTATTTTCATAATATTGTGTTCCATTAAAAGTGGTTTTGACAGCCCCTATTCCAATGAAAGTGTCAAATTTGTTTTTAATTGTGCAGTTTTATTATTCTTAAAAATTAATTAAATTATGACGGTTCAAAACATTCTTAATGCAAATATTTTTATTATTATTATTAAAATTTATGTACTTTAGTACTTCTCCAAAATAAAGTTCTCAACGAACTAAACTTTAGAAACCTCCAATTTTAATGAATTTTTCGTTGGTTACTAGTTTTTCCTAAATAGTTATTTTTTCAGACGTTTTATTTAAAAGCCTTATGCAAAATCGAAAGAATTTAAGTTTCGATACATCATTACAAATTTTTATATTAGTGTGAAGGATCCGACGAAAATAATCCCGTCTTTTAAATTACATTCATAATTTAATAAAATCTAAATTTTATTATTTTTAATTAAAACTGAATCAATCAATAAAACAACATACTTTGACAACCTGCCATTAATTAAAATAATGAGTCGAGATTTTTTGTAATGAATATCAAGTATTTAAAAAATAAATATATAAACTTCAGAAGACTGGAATCTTGGCGCCAGGGCAAGTTCCGGCCTATGCACACACTGTGTATATAACACAAACTCATTCGCCCTATTTTTACTCCCCTCATAACTTTCTTCCCTTTACCTTTACTTTATTAACACAAAGCGATGACACTTAAAATACAAGTACACGACATTCGGGTAACACAGAGGAGAAGTTTAAACGTTTTACGGTGTAGGCTTCCTGAGATATGAAGCTGTAAAAATTAAATTTTTTAGCATATATTAGTGACTAACTCATTAAGGAATATTATGGGGCACTTCAACAACATCTATGTAGCTGAAATTTGGTATAAAGGTAGGTCGGTCTTGGTAAGTAAGTAATGAAAAAAATTATCTACCTTTTTTGGCTGTAAAAAATTATTTATTTATTTATTTATTTATTTATTTAATTTATTACATGTTACAATACAATTACAAATCATATTTTAACTTAAATTATCGAGCATAGTAATAAAGACTTTCACTCGTTGTAGTGAAACACCCAGAGTTTATGGTGTGAATCAAACCCACAACCCCCAGACTGATAGACTAGCACACTACCTACTAACCTACCGGGGCACCCTGTAAAAAATCATGAATATATAACTGAAGTTACACACAAATATTTGCTCAGACTATAAAGTTTATTTTTTATTTTTCTTATGAAGTAGGACTGCGTTGCATTAAAGGAACAATGTGTCAACTAGCTCAGAACGTAGGGTGCAACAGTAAATTGCAGCGATTATTCTAATCACACATTGCATGCAAAACACAATCGAAAACTGTGTTAAAGTTATTTCGAACGCAATATATTATAAATACTCGCTCGTAATAAAGAAAGTTTTAAAAATGAACAATGCAATAAATTTAGCATATTTTGTTGCAACAACAAAAGCTTTTAAGCATTTCATCTTTTTTATAAATTAAATGCGCGCTAATTAGTTGCACAACAGACCGAAAAATACGCAAATATATACATATGTATAAAGAATAGAACGTACTCATGAAGCAAATACATTCCCAGCGGTAACTAAACAGGCCTTCTCGCGTCAGGCCTTCTATAAGGAATGCTTAGATGTTATCTCACTATGAGCCTCATTTTTCTGTGCCTTCCAAAGAAAGCCTTTTTAAAGACCTTAGCTCTCGCTTCTTAGGAATCTAGTACAGATTCCTAAGACCCTTCTTTCATTTTGGTTGGCAAAACATAATTTTCTATTTTTAGATATCTTTAATTGCCCTTATCTAATTCAGTGCTGCTTTCTATTGATATGCTGCGATAGTCTATTAACCTGGAGGTTGAGGGATCAATTCCCAAAAAAAAGTGTAAATAATTTAAATATTT
Source organism: Phasia obesa (assembly GCA_949628195.1). Classification (NCBI taxonomy): domain Eukaryota; kingdom Metazoa; phylum Arthropoda; class Insecta; order Diptera; family Tachinidae; genus Phasia; species Phasia obesa. Next base: position 675,548 of record OX451216.1, read on the forward strand.
CAATTAAAAATAAAATTAGAACAACAATAAAATTAATCTTGTCCAAAACTTTTTTTGCTATAAAAAGCCCGACACTTTTCGAAAGACCTTTGGAAACGAAACGAGAGTGAAAGGCCTATTCCGCAATGACAACCTGTGTAAAAAAGATATGAGAATGGAATGCAAGAGACGAAGTAGAGAGGCCTTCTAGAAGGCCTTCATAATCCTTCTTTTTACCACTGGGTACATGAAAACACACACATTCGCTTACGTCTGCATGCATTAAAGGGTTTATTTACGTTTTAGATTTTCTTGTAGCACAGGTGGTTTCCATGCAACATTTGCATTTAAATTCTCGTTGCAATGTTTTAAGTTAAAGAGTGTGGTGCGTAATTCTTAAACTCTTTTAAAAAATTTATAGAAATGCAATTAAAGCAATTAATTGTAAAACTGTAAATCTAATATACGCAATTTTGCTTTCACGTCTTCTGGTATAAAAATTTTAATTATGATTTCTCTTAAACTACATATTTTTTTCCTTTGCACTCTGCATATGTCCGTCTGTCTGTTATGTGCCGATACAGCTCAGCAGCATTTAAAATCTTATTTTTATTTACAAACTAAACAGTATGAATTTCCTAACGTTAAATGATTATGAAGTGTTGAAAAATATTTGTCTAATTCCATTTTTTCTTGATTTAATTATTTTAATGGAAGAGTGAAGTAACAATAATGGCATTTGAATAAATTTCTTCCATTCAGTGCAGTTGAAATCTATAAACACATAAACTGTGTTATTTATGGTAAGGAGGTCATAAGCAAATACAGGAACGAAATGTGCTCATTTGTGGATAATTTGTTCATGGGACATGTGGTAGTCGCGTTCAAAGATAATTAATTATAGTCTACATGATTTTTAATATGGACAATAGGATTTCTTTCCTAATTCCTATTCTTTGATTTTGTCACTATTTCTAATTAATTTTAACTTTCTATTTATATTATATAACCTAACACAGAAACAATTTTTGGTCCAATTAAAGGTTTTAATTAGATTCAGATGCAAATTTGATTAATTTTTTAATTGATTCAGTTATATACATAATTAATTAAGAAATATTAGAATAATAATCTTTAAATTAAAAATTTAATTAAAATCGTATCCGAATCTAATAAAAACCTTTTAATTGGTGAAAATAATTTTTTTGCGAAGCTCTACGATAAAACAAACTTTTCAATTTATTTTTTTTTCCTTTTTGGGTAGTGCGCTAGACTATCAGTCTGGGGGTTGTCGTTTCGATTCCCACTAAAGACTCTGGGAGTTTCACTATAACGAGAGAAGTTCTTCGATACTATGCTCGATAATTAAGTTAAAATATAATTTGTAATTGTATTGTACCATTTAATAAAAAAAAAAATGAAATAAAAATTTTTTTTTTCGGGACTACACTATTTTTGAACCAAATTATAATGTATTTCAGTTTTAATAGGGTTCAAAAATGTTTCTGTGTCAAATTGTATATCAGGAACCAAAGTTTATGAATTGAAACTACCATGCAAATAAAATATTGAAATATATATTAACTGCTGTTGTTTTTTTCATTGATTCTTTTTGAAAGGCGTATTGTCTATACAGCAATCCTTTACTTTACAAATAAATTTAAAAAAATATATTTGTAAAAATATTATTGAGTTTGAGATTTCTACACCTTGTAAAGGAAACCAAAATAGTTAATGTTCAATCAACCCTGTGAAGTTGCATTCAGAGTGCTTCTAAGCAAAACATCCATTTTTTAGATTATCAGATTATTCAGTGCCAACATATTTAATGTGCTTTTGATCTTAATTTCTAAATTTAAATTGAAAACTAAAATACGCTAAATTTCTTCAAACTCTTATAAACATTAATTTAAAAAACACAATAGAAATAAAAAAATTCAAATTTACGATGTAAAAGTATTTATCATTCCTCGAATGTGCAAAACTCCAAAACTAATTATAATTGACAGGCAAATACCACTACAATCAGTCAGACAAGCAAACATTAAAAATAAATAATTAAAGCTTTAACGTCATGAATACGAGTACGAGTACTAAATATAAATTTAGTTATAATATGTTTTATAAAAAAACAATTCTTCCACCATGTAAACAGTTGTGAACAGAAAAATAGTCGAATTCGTATTTTTATTAAAAACGATTCCAATTAGAGATGCCAATAGAGACCATAAAATATATAATTTCTATAAAATCGAGTTATTTGGAACATCAAGAAATTGACAAACTGGTGTTTTGAAAATGCAAGATTTAGTGCGTTCGAATTAAAGTTTTGTTTGTGGAAGAAAATAATAATAATAATAATAATAATAATAATAATAATAAATAAATAAATAAATCAGTATATAATGGAAAAAATGTAAGTTGTGCTCCTTTTTAACCGACTTCAAAAAAGAAGGAGGTTATCAATTTGTCTGAATGTTGCTTTTTTATGTTTGTGCCCGCAGAACTCAGTCATTTCTGAACCGATTTTAAAAATTTTTTCTTTATTAGAAAGGAAATGCTTACAGATTGGTCCCATTTTAAAAGAAGTTCAGAATTTTGAAAATTAAAGGGTGTCCCCATACAACATACATGTTTTTTACGTGTATTATGAACTGTAAAGGGCACCCTTTTAAAATTTTAAAAAACTGCATATCACAGCTGCCAATAACAGAAATTAATAAAAAAAATAAACTTACAAATTAAAGGGTGTCCCCATATTTGACGTCAATTTAAATATATGAACCATTTGAACCATTGTAGACAATCACTTTAAAATTGTACAGAATGTCCAATATTTATAATCAGAAATTAAATATTTATAATTAGAAGTTAAAGGGTGTCCCAATAGTTGATGCAATTTGATGTATATTGCCAAACTTTTGAACCGTAACAGAGAGACGGTTGAAATTTACAAAGAACCTGTATATCTAAGTCCTTTATAACATCATGTATATAATTTAAATTTGGAAACTAAAGGGTGTCCCCATAGTTGATACAATTTTACCTATCTAGCCCTATATTTTGAATCATTATAGACAAACAGTTGAAAATTAGACAGAATCTCCACTACTATGTCCCGTATAATAACGTTTATAAATATTTAAAATTTTAAAGGGTGTCTCATCAAGTAAATTGATGCATATGGCCAAACTTTTGAACCGTTTTAGACAGACATTTGAAATTAACAAAGAATCTGTCCTTTAAAATAAGATTTTAGTTTAAAATTGTACATTAAAGGGTGTCCCCTAGGTGATTTTTTTTAAGCTATATGGCCATATCTTGGAACCGCTACTCTTTATTACTGTGTCAGTAATAATAACTGTAAAAAAATAAAGGGTGTCCTTATATCTGACGTAATTTGTCGTTATGGATAGACATTTTAATGTACAGAACGTATATTACTTGTCCGTTAGAGCAACAAGTATAGAAGTATTTGATTTAAGTAATATTTCTTTAAGATTACTTCCTTTTAAATTTTTAGTTTAGAATTGATGCACATATATTTGTTTTGTAGTTGGTTTTTTTTTTGCAAGAATTATATTTTTGACCACCAAGAAATCTTTTCGAAACGAATATATTTTATTAGCTACGAAACCAGTTACTTTATAAAAGGTATCGTGTCATATAATAAATGTTTTTTCTTCTTAATAAAAATTATAAAATCGGAAGAATAACATTCAAATTATGAATGTTCATGTACATAGATTTTGAAACCGTTAATGACAAGTCTGCTTTAGCAACAACAATACTCAGTAACACATGATTAATACCTGCGTTCGTTTTACATAAATATATGAACATATACAGGAACGAGTGAATCACCTGACTGACCGTCTATCTGTTTATCTATGCAATAACAAATAAGTAATTAGTTAAGCTAAAAACCGAAAAAAATAGAAAACTTTAAAGACAATATAAAAGACACTCTCTTACAATCACACAACATACTTTGGTAGTTTTGTGCATTTTTATGGCAGCCACAAAACAAAAAAAAAAAAAAACACAAATAGCGACAGTAATGTAATTTAGTATTTGCTAATTACACAGTTATGTGCGTTCGTTCAAAAAATTACCACCTCCTTGCAAGCTGCAATTAAAAAACTTACAGCGACTACAGAAAATTGTAAAATTGTAGGACATACGACTCACTGACTGTCTGAGTCAGAAAGCGAACACAAAGCAGTAGCAGTGACATTTTGTGATGTACAATGTGATTTAACTCTCTCTTTTCTCCTTTTTTCTTAAGCTATGCTTTCAATCGGAAATTAAGAATGAACTTTAAACACAATTCAATGGTTTTTAGAGGTCAAGCAATTGGAAAAAGCAGTGGATGGTAAGCAAAATAATTGAACAATTCAATTTATTTTTATTATTTTTTTGGCTCATATTTAGACAATCTGAATTTAAAACATTTATTTTGAATTTTTGATATTTTGTTCCATTTTGGACCACTGTGCTTACACTTTTGTTTAAATCATGTCTTTAGTCTTTTACGTTTGATAATGTCAAGAAAAAGTTGAATGTATATATACTTGAACAAACAGATAATTGTTGGGGGCTGTTAAAGTAAATGTTAATGTACAGAAAGAAGCGAAAACAAAAAAAAATTTTCCAATTTATGAAGATGTTTCAGTTCTTGCTGGGTATTATTTATTTTACAAAGCAAAAAATATATATCAAAAATATACATACGCTACAAAAAAAAATAAAGAAGAATTCAGCAGCAAAAATCGATTTAGATTTTGGTCAATATGTTAATTTATTTATCCCAGCAGGACTTTACGTACTCATACGCTAACATGCTAATTCGGTCAGTATTTTGTTAAAATTGTTACTTTCTGCAGTTGTAGGAAACGAAGCTGACGTTGCTGTGGTTGAAGGTGGTGACGACAATGTGATATGCAGATTATTTTCACGTTTTTTCCTCTCTGCGTGCATAAATTGCTTTTAATGCTTTTTTTTAATGAAATTCAATGCAAATGCCATATGTAATTCTGCATACAAACATAAATCTTAAATATTCCCTTTTTTATATGCATATACATGCACACATACATAATTTCATTATTGATTTATAGACAATTTGCATTTGTGCAAATTTTGATTTCGTTACATACTAAAAACCAAATTTCTAGCAAAATTATCTTACGATATAAATTCGTAATCACTATTTCGTTTATTTCAATGTGTTTAATGCAAAAACTAATTATAAATGTGTATCTTATTATACCCTTCACCATAGGTGTGTAATTTCTACAATATTCATTTCCGACCCCATAAAATATATATATTCTGGATCCTTATACATAGAGAAGTTGATTAAGCGATGTCCGGTTGTTCGTGTTCGGGTAGTAATGTCAATCAGGCATAGTTTCGAAAATTTTGGGATTGCAATTAAGCAAAATCGGATCACTACTTTAGAGGCTGCGGGCCAAAAACCAAGCCCACCTATATTTTTTCACGTTTTTTCGGCTTTAATGATTCTCTTTTGCTTTTTATTGTCAAATAAATATTAGACCGCGATTATTTTAATTAAAAATATTTACAAAAAAATTTACAAAACAAATTCGAAAAGATATTTTCACAAAAAATTTTTCGAAAAAATTTTTTTACAAAATTTTCGAAATATTTAAAAAACAATTTCTATGAAAATGAAAATAATGAGTGTAACATAACATATTTTTAATGTTAAGACATGTGTATGTATGTATAGGGAGTAACATATTTTTTTAAATACGTATGATTCTTAAATAGATCTCTGGTTGAAAACCCAGATGCATTAAACACACAGACAGCATCAGGATAACGACTACAAACTGTCAAAAATAAAATACATACGTTTATAAGTAAACGATTATTTTGAAGCCAGTAAAGCTACATGGCTACACAACACAGTTATGGCTGTCAACTTAGGCTAATTTCTATTTTTCTATGCGATAATTTTATTTTATTCAAAGAAAAAGTTATTAAATTTTATAAATGCAAAATAGGTATTTTTACAACAATGTCAGATTTTACGATGTAGCTGTCGTCTTCAATATCATTAAGTAGCTAACTACACGGCGACAATTGTAGACAAAGGAATTTGTTTTCCTTTAGCTGCGTAGCCGCTGTCTTCTATTTCTTTAAAGCATGAATAATGAGTTTTTTCTCAAACGACTTATTTTAATTTATGTAGAGTCAACAATATGGATAATGCTGTATATGTCTGTATAAATAAAATCACCGTGGTGAAGGGTATAGAAGATTCGGCACGGCCGAATATAGGACTCTAACTCGTTTTATATTAAATCTACTGTTCACATGAATGACTCACGATTAACATTAATAAAGTTTATACAAATCTTATCGTTTATCATATATTTTGTTTTAATTACATGCCAACTAGCAACACGTATTCACTCCAATCGATCAATCATCACTCGATTAAACGTAAAATTTTAAGTCCATTAATTGTTCGATAAGAAATTTTGTAAATTTCGATTAAAAATTAACTCGAAAAAATTATATCGGTTAATCGACAAATCGACTAAAATTAATTTTAGTAAGATCTCAAAGTTTTCTAATTTTTAACTTCTTTCCTGTTCGTTTAAGAATAATTTCGAACGTTTCTAGTACACATAAAGAAAAAAATAATACGTATAAATCTTCATGAGTAATTATTATTTTATTTTATTTTATTTATTATAAATCGAATATGAATTTTTTCCCCCAAATTTGTTTATTCACTTTATGAACATCGTAATAAAAAAATATGAACATACTTAACGTGTGTTTCTTTTTAATTATTATTATTTATGTATATGCTATATAATTTAAATCTTTTTTGTAGTGTGTTGGTTATCTTAATATATATACTGTAAACTGCCCCTGCGTCACCTAACATCGGTTTGCTCGTTTTGGTTGAAGAAAAATGATTGAACTCGCATCATCGCTCGTATGAGCGATTAATTCGAGTTATTTGAGTAATTAAATTAATTAATCGAATAGTCAACGAAAATTCAAATTGCAAAATCTATTAATTGTCAAATAAAAACATAACCCCATTAAATGAATACTCTACTAATAATATCATATAATGTCAAATTGACATTCTGCGAATGATCATAGCCGATTAGCATAGGTCGTTTCACACTATAATACAAGTATTAATATTTTTGAATAAAATGCAATCCTAAACTAATCGCTGCTTGAAATCTTTCAACTCATCATGTCAGGGTTTTATTTTCTTCAAAGGTAATTATACGTGTATTATTGTGTAAAACTGTCCTAAACGATACAGCTTATTTAACTTTCTAATGCAAATATTTAGTAATATTGTAAATCCTTAGATTATAACCATAATAACTCTTAATTATTTGGAAATTATATTTCAAATGTAACAAATAATATATTTTTTCACTCCTAAGCAGAAAACAAAACATTTCATTTCGCTTATTTTTGTACTTTGGTTCGAAACAATTCGGAAATTCCTTTACCCAAAAATGTTATTGATAATGCTGTTGCTATTACGTATTATTTTATTATTTTCATTCATAAGAATAGTATGAATTATTTTGTTATTAACTGTAACAATCCATAATGATCTTTTATTTGTAATTATTATACATTTTCCATGATTACACTTAACACATGATAACCCCGATTTCAAAAAATATTATTTTACGTTGAAACACTGAATCATTTGTTTAAGCTAATTTTACAAGACAATCCATGATATTTCTATTACTCAATACTTATTACACTATTTTACGTTTATATTTTTGACATCAATAAATTTTAATATACCTATAGATTTATTTATATTTTTGAGCAACAAATTCTTCCACTGTGTGATGCCAGCATGGTAAACAATTGCATCAACAACTCAAGTTCATGGATCCAAAATATGATTTAATATTATATATTTGATCTCTTATAAAAAATCAATTCCGAAAACTAGTATATAAAAACAAAAGTCCAAACCAATTTTAAGTTGTAATAGCTATGAACAACTTGTCTAATATAATGTTATTGTTATTTACCGTTTTCGTCAAAATCAGAGTTTAACTTAATTGCCAATCGCATTCATCGATTTTTACGATAAAAATGCCTTTATTGAAGAATAGCAGTAGAATATTGGAATATCGATTTGACAATTACGACATTTATATAGCGTTCATCTTATTTGCAGTGTATAACTAAGAAAATAAAACTAATACTTTTTTCGGTGTTCGATTTTTTATTTATTTAAAAAATTATCAAAATTGCATTGAAATACATATTTTTTTCTATTTGTTTCTGAATAACTGCGTTAAATTCACAGAAGTTTGAAATTGTTGATATCAAAGTATATTTATATCAAGTATCTACAAGTCTACAACAAGTAGAGCATTAGAACAACAACAGGCATTTTGTTTTTGTAAAAATATTTCTAGGTGTCAAAAGCAACTCAGGTATGGCAAAGTGGGTACAATTGCATTTTTTGTAATAAAAAAACTTAATATCAGTTCTGATAAAAAAAATATAATACAATGATCTCTTTATGTTTAGATCAATCTTAATTAAAACAAGAATACATAAAAAGTTTGTTTGGTGGAACTTAAATCAGAAAAGCAAACTATCCAAATTTAGTTAACCACCCCTGATGTAGATATACTTTGGTTGATATATTAACTAACATCATAGGACAAGCGATTTTATGTTATAATAGAATTCATGGAGCTGCCTAATTATTAATTACAAATTTGAATAAGATCATATTGAACTACACTTTTTCGGTGATCATAACAAATTACAAAAAATGTAGTGGTTATCAAATCACATTTGCAACATTACCATGATATTGACTATCATCATTATAATTATGTTTATTTATTTCAGTTTTTGTTCCCAAAAAACGAAATATTTACCATCACCAGTTGTTATTATTATTATTATTATTATTATTATTATTATTATTATTAGTATTATTATTATTTATTATTATTATAAAGATTCTCAACTATAAGTATAAATAACTATTTTTTCTTTTGAAGCTTTGCTAAAAAAAGTTTTGGTTTTTATTTAACTCATGTAGTAGCATTAAATATATTTTTTATAAATTCTTGTGTTGATTCAATAGTGTAGTCGGTGTTCACAAAAAAAAACTTCAAAATTTATGTGAAATATAAAAGCAAAACGCAAAAGATATATAGATGCTTGGATATTTCTAAAAAGTGCATTTGCACTATATTGCTATTTCAAAAAATAGAAAACTGTAAGTAAATCAATTTTTTTATTTTTTTTTTTGGCATTTTTTATATCCTTTTATTATTTTGCTTAAAATTGATAATAGATTATTTTGTCACAACCACTGCAAAAATATTCTAAAACGAATGTTCAGACACTGTAAAGCTTGAAACCTTTAATAATTATTCGAAAATGTTCCCAAAGAAAAAGTTTATCGTTTGAAATCAACCAAAAACAGTATTTAGACTTTTTCGAAGTTATTTTAAAGCTAGCACAAAAATTTCTATCGAAAAAAATTTTGTACAAAAACTATTGAAATTTAATACTCAATTTTGCAAAAAATAAAAAAACAACTGATTGAAAATTAAAACAAATTTATTGTTCACTGAATAATTCGAAATTTCCCACAAAAAATTCGAAATTAACCTCAAAATCAAATTTTTTCCAAATTGCATTAGAAAAATGAAAATCACCGCAATGCACTAAAAATAAAAAAATAATAATTCAAATATGTATGTATAACCGTAATAACAATAATCAGTCCTGTTATAAAAATCGCGTGTTTTATTTTACCCTGTTCTGTAAATCACACAATTTCTTTTTCATATGATTTTAAAATTGTAAAAAAAATGCTAATTTTCATTATTTTTAAGTTTTACTCAATACTTAAAAAAAGTAGCAACCTGAAGAATCTAGGGTAACATTGTTGAGTCCAGAGGCTATAAAAAGAAATCAGTGTAGGAAATAAGCGTTTTAAGGCGTTATTTGCGGACCAATTGCAATTTCTATCTTTGGCCAGGGTGGATGTACTTTCTAAACACTTAATCTGCTGACCGTTAAAAAGGAGCGGAAAACAACAAAAAAAATTTCAAAATATAAAATATTACTGCAAAAGAATAATCTTTAAAAATGTGCAATTTTATTATATTTTTCTTCTAAATTACGTAATTTTACTACAAAAATAAAAAAGAACACTTCAAGCTATTTATCCAAAGAACTCGCACAAATAAGCAAATGATTTGAAATCACACCCAGTTTCTAACCGATTTAAAATCACGTGAATTTTGTGTGTAGAACACCTTTTAAGTGATTTCAAATCACTTTGATAAAAAGTGATTTTCAGAACAGCCAGAATATAATTAATTGCTTAATAATGAAAAAATTTCAATTCAACAAAAAATCACATTATCAAAATTTTATAAAAATTCACTAAAAAAAATAAATTAAACAAACCCATCGACAAACTCTCTAAATGAAATACAAATACTTCTTTAAATTAAATTTTTCAAAAATAGGTCGATCTTTTATCACAAGTTCAAAAGAAGTTTAGAATTCACGAACAAAAGCAATCTAACAAAAAAAATTTAAGTCACCGAATTCCTATATTTATTAGAATATTGAAAATCAAAAATGAGAGATTTTATATTTCTTAGGTTAGGGGTTACATTTAAATAGGTCGATTTATGACAGAAAAAAAAGAAAGCAAAGTTTTCAGATCCGGAATAGCAGTAGAGTTTTTTAAAAAATGTGTGCTGTAAAGAATTACTTATAAAAAGCTGACACTTATTTTGGTTATCGGATTTTATTTCAATATAAAAAAATGTAACTAATAGCTTTTATGTGTGAACTCTTCATTTACCGCAATAGCTTATAATTAAAGCTAAAATGGACAATTAATTATTCTTCGATAATTTCCAAATGATGTGAATGCGAGTAAAAGAGGGACAAAAAAAAATCGAACCAGCCATGTTTTCTTAGTCCATAAACAAAATTTTGTTTTAATTCTAGGCGCTGATATAATTATTTGATACAGTTTCTTCAAATAAGTTTTTTAAATTGTTTTCAACAATAATGAAAAATGAAGAAAAAAATACTCTACACAATCTCCATACAATTTGATCTCAAATTATAAATAAGGAATTTAACTCTATTCCATACCTTAATCTAACTTAAACTCTCTGCTACGACAAAAATCATTGAAAAGCCAAAAAAAAGAGCAAAGAATGGAAACCACGAAATACAATTTAAATTTAAGTTGTTGAACGTGTGCAAAGCAAATGCAAAGAAATGTGGCAAGAAAGAAGCAACAAGCTCGAAAGCAAGGTGCATATTATTAAAGGATTTATGACATTCGGACACAAGAGTAAAGTTTGAAAGCAGCACTGCTCTACGAAATGTAGCATTCAACGTTCAAGACCATCTTAAAGATGCAGAGAAAACTGCAACTGTTGCAAACTTCAATGGATGAGAAAATTAGGCTTAAACAACAAGATGAAAAAATAAATGCCCTCCTGGACCAACCTTTAAATAAAAACCAAATATGTATATTGTTGGTCATGGGAATTTATGAAAAGCTATGGTGATGCTGTTGATGACGATGACGATGATGAGGATGATGATGATTATAAATGTTGTTGTTGCAGTTAGTACGACGCGCACTCATTGTGTGTACGTTTGTTTGTTACCTAAAATGATGGGTCCGATGATACCCATATATACATTTATTTATGTCAGCCATTTAATTTGCATGGGGAACGTGCAACATAAACATCTTTTTATCAATCTTTCTTTTTATCGTTGCTTTGAACTGATATTTGTAAAGAGTATTCTGAGATAAATGTACCCATCTATCAGTAAATATTAAAATATACAAAAGCGTTTAATGAAAAAAATGAATAAGATACAAGAGTTTTCAAATAGAAAAATTTGGTTAACGGTTTTAATGTTTTTCTTAAAAATATTATTTATTAACACTTTCTTTATTTACGTTTGGCAGATATATATTTAAATTTTCCAACCTGAAAAATTATACACGAGTACAACCTTTTATTTTTATATAAAATTTATATACATATATTGTAGTATAGATATAATATATTTTAGATATATGTAAATACGTAGTATCTGTAAACACGAATATGTACGTAGTATCTATGTATGTAAGTCAATATAAATTTTTAATTTAGAAAGGTTATTTAACGAGATTCCATAGAAAATTAAGACCTTCTTAAACTAAAATTATTTTTGTGAATATGGGCAAGTGTCTATATATGTATGTATTCGTATGTATGTAGTAAAGTAAAATAAAACGATCTCTTTTATGAGCTAAAAATAAATACATACATACATATATACAATATTTTTTTTAAATTTATTGTATATTTAAATATTATTTTCATTTATATATAAATAAAAATAAAAAAAATTTAAATTTTTTTTCCAAACAAATATGTGTTATTTTTTACTAGTGGCAACACTGGTACACCGTGTCATGCACAATGGAAAAGCTCGACTATTTGTTTGAGCAATTCATTTTATGTTTGCCTTTATCAAAAACTTTCCTTCAAAATTAGACAAAACATACACAACTCACAGTTTATTTCAACCAGCTTCTTTTAAGAATCAACAAGAAAAGTTTTATTTAGTCTTCAAGTTACTTTTTTTAAAACATACAAAGTGAAAACCATAAATAGAGGTACATTAATAGTCACCGCTACTCGAGAAGTGATGTCAATTTAACAGATAATAGAAATGCCTGGTTTAAACTTTCTGTGAGTATTTACGTACCTTTATTTATAAATTTTAGTTTGTAAATTTAAAAAAAACTAACTTGAAGACGGAATAAAACTTTTATTCGTAAGTTTGGAAAGTAATCTATAAACCCTAATTTAAATTTTTGCAATGTCATGTTTCGTTTCGAAATGGTATGGGTTTTGTGAGGCACTGTATATTTAATTAAACAATTATGGACGTCAAAGGGAGTAAGACAAGCCCCTAGTTCTAATGGAATTTCTCGATGAACTGACTTATAATAGTGAGTTAAATAGTCTTAACATAAACACTAAAAGGGCGAAATATATAGTTGAAAGTAGGAAAAATCGTATCCCAATAACTGGTCACTCCGCATAAGAATATATGTGTAAATTTACCGAATTTAGCTTCTTCAAATACAAACCATCACATGTCTTAGAATCTCAAGTGTATGAAGTCTTTAATGTACTGCCAATATAAAATAATAAACCTGGGGTAAATTAAACACTTTAAGAGTGCCCCGGGTAGGCTAGTAAGTAGTGTGGTAATCCATCAGCGTAGAGGTTACGGATTCAGTTCCCACCAAACACTCTGGGTGTTTCACTACAACAAGTGAAAGTCTTCGTTACTATGCTCGATAATTAAGTTAGAATATAATTTGCAAATGTATTGTAACATTTAATAAATAAATAAATAAAAACTTTAATCAAATTAACTTAAAAAAGTTTAAACGCCACTATGTTGTTAACACAAAAGAGATTATGTTTTCTACATTTTTCATTTAATTTTTCCCACTCATTAGGGGTATACACATGGCTTTCTTTTTTGTGCTCTGCTTATGAATGTGAAATCATGGTGGTAAGCATGAAAGTAAAACTGAGTTGCGTCATCTCACTTTACCTTTATTTAACTTAGGAAGTAGAAGGGTCCTTTCTAAGTCAAAATTAATCCAAGGATGATAGAAGACAATAAAATTTAAATTTTCTGCGCATGTTGGCCTAATGATGTCACGAAACTGTCATCCTATTGGCCAATAATTCTAACTGAGAGTATAACTAAAAATGAAACTTGTTTTCATATCTTATAGTTCATTTTTTATATGAATTTTATTTGAACTATTTTTAAAGGAATAAATTAATTACTTAGGCTTAAGTTCTTAATTATATAGAGATAAAAAAAATTAGACACCAGCAGAGTGGAATGTATTTTCTAGACAGCTACGTCTGTCATCTGCACTCTTCGTATCTATCTACAAGATAGTTGCAATTGTTATTAATTTTCTATTTAAACAAACTTATCAAAGAAATAGGATATGAGAAATTTTAATATGTCAAACAATTTCAAAAAAGCTCTATCTCCTATAAAATATAATATACAAATTTAACAATTGAAACTACCTTGTAGATAGATACAAAGAGTGCTGATGACGGACGTTGCTGTCTAGAAAATGCATTCCACTCTGCTGGTGTCTAATTTTTTATTTTTCTTTATCTCTTTATAATTAAGAACTTAAGCCTAAGTAATTAATTTATTTAATAATTTGCTCATTTTTTATGTAATTGTTTTTTAAATTATGCAAATATTTTCCATTGACTCAAGTACTTATTTTAGACATACATATACAGAATAGTCAAATAAAAGGGAGAGCTCTTGTTCATTAATACATTATTTTTTGTTCATTTAGTTGCACTACGACTAGAACGCGAAAAAGTTCACAGTAATCTCGTACTAAAGTTTCGAAGTCGATGAACGACAACGACAACAGACAAATTATTCTAGTCACAAACCGTTGAGTTTAATAAAGACGTGGTTTTCTTCATAATTTTTTTATTCTTCTGCCCATAGTGCCTAAGCAACAATATTGCAAATATGAATGTGTATCTTATATTATTCTAACTTTTTGATTACAGACTTGTTGATAGTGTAGACCAAACGCCAAAAAGCAGAAACAGAAATGTTTTTGTATAAATAAATTGCTTGCACTCATTTTCCTTTTACGCTTTGAAAGCCTATCATTATGATTATGACGAATATTGCTTTTAAAACGAAATGTTCTCTGTAAGATTTGTTGTTACTTTTGCTCTTATTGTTGTTATTGATGTTTCTATACATCACATACTTACATACATTCATAAATATATATGTGTGGATGGTGCATGTTGTTAGTGCTGTGCCATAGTTGGTCAGATGACTACTTTGCATCTTAAGACTACCTTAACTTATATTGATGAACATCCTTCTGCAGTAAGTCCGTCCAGCTGTCTGTCTGACTGTCTTTCCATATCGCTTTGAATTCGTGTTTCAAATGATTAGATTTAATTCGTATGGCCTATTGGTTGTGTTGTAGTTCATTCTACAACTTTAACATTCAAAGGTTTACCTACCCTTTGTTGTTATTATTTTGCATTAACTTTATATAACAGAAGCTTATGTTCATGCAACATCACAGGTTGCCTTCTACTGCTGCCGCTGATGATGATGACGACAGAGATGCTTCTTAAACATGTGACGTTCTTCCTTTGTTCTTCAATTTGGTATTTTTTTGTAGATTTGGTTTTAGGAAAGAGTACGTGCACTTGTAGCGAAGGCGTGTTACATTGCAAAAACAAAAATAAAAACAAAAAGAATTTTTAAAATACTGTACAGCAGTGAGCAGCTACAAACACACAACTACTAAAAACGGTTTTAAGATGCATATCTTAAATTAGTTTTCAAAATATTCTTTTTTTTAAGTTTTTCATTCTTATTGTATTCGGTTGTAGGTTGCATGCATTATGGACTTTGTGTTTGCTGCTGTTATATTGGTAGTCTTTTTCGTATCTCTTGTCAAGTTGCATTAAACAGTAAAGAGCAGAAAAAAGCATCGATGTAGCATTTAATATTTGGCTGTTCATTCTTTTAATTGACTGTTTTAGTTTTTGTTGCAAAAAGCTTAAGATTTAATGACTTATCATAATGGTGAATAATTGTAGTGAACACCAAGAAGCAAAGAAAAGTGTTGATTCAACAGTAAAAGCCAGTTGCTGTTAAGGTAAAAGTTGATAGCAAAATTACTATTAAAAACTCTAGAGGATGCGAGATCTAAGCGTGAGTTGGACTTAAATAAGCCCAATGGATGTCACATTTTACTACTATTTCGCCTGATAAAAGTCATAGATATTAGCTAGCCTCGCAAATGAGCATAATGGTGACCTTACGGACGACGAACCGTAGAGCCGTAGATTAAATGAAGAAAATCTGTTTGCCAAGAAACAGCTAATCAGTGAAGTCAACAAAAAGAAGTGCATTCACGTTTCAAAAGGATATAAGCATGGAACAAGTGAAAAAATCAATTTATTTGGAAAAAGCTGTTTTTAAAACGATATCACTGATTTGTGCGATCTCCCATGATAGTGTCGATTTAATATCTAAAATCACATGTGCTTCTATATCTCTCAGAAAAAATGGCTCAGTTGCCGTAGTATATTCCAACAAGTTAATATCCAAAATACTGGACCCGCTCAGCTCGCAGCATTGTTAAGAATCGTCATGGCAATCTACTGATCTTAATCCTAGAGTAAGCCTCTGGGAGCTTGTAGATCGGAAAATTAAAAAAAAATCCGTCTAATCTGAATGAGTTAGAACCCTCATATCATTAGTTGATTCTAAGTCCTCCAGATTACGCGCAGTGATCGCAAATACTGGCTATGTAACATAATATTAGTTTTTATAAAATTTTATTGGAAATAAAAATTTACTTTTAATAAACATGAATTATATTTGCTCGCTACTGTATATTTCGTGTCTTTAACTTTTTTTAACTTTTGCCATAGAATCTTTTTCTTTACATTCCTTTTGATATTGTATGTTCAATTTGATTTTCTTCTGATTTTCGTTTGATTGTATTTAACATGAATTCCAGATTCATAAACAGAAGATTGATTTTCTGCTTTATGGTTGACAAGATGCTAATTTAAGGCGGGTGGAGGAAACTTTAGATATAATAATAGAATGTTATATGTATTATGATAAAAATTATATTAAAAAAAATAAATACCATATCGTAGCTAAAGTTAATGTAAATAGAAAACCTATTGGATGGAATTCGGGAAACATTTTGGAAAAATGATTCTAACTTTGTGGTTCAATGTACATATGTATGTGTATGTAGTTACATATGAATTTAAAACCTGATTGGCAAAGTCTTCTTATTTATTTATTAAATGTTGCAACACATCTATAATTTATATGCTAACTTAAGTTATCGAGCATAGTAAGGACATTAAAAAAAAATGTGGAATGTTGTTGAAGTGGCCACTCAATGTCTGGAATTATTGAGCGACTGAGCACCGCCGCACAGTGGCTGAAAATCGTTTTTTGTTGGCCAAAAGTAATTTTTTTTTTGTCACTGATGTTTAAAATTTTTACGTCATTTTATAGCTAATATATCCAAATTAAGGTAGCCAAAAAATTATGTTAAAATATTGATAATTGTGGGCGTGGCATGCTGTCAAACTCAAGTTTTTTTTTAATTTCAGCAAAAGGTGTTTTTCTTTGGTTTTTTATCAAAATTAAATGGTTACTACTCGCAAGCTATCATCGATAATGGTCTGCGGTTTTTTTTATAATGTTGGTAGGATTATTGTCTTTAGTTGTTGTAAGTAGACACAGCTCTAGCGTTTAATATTAGGGGCGTTATGAAATATTTATGAAACTACTATATTTTCCTCAAATTTAAACTTTAGTGGAATAGAACTTCTAGGGAACAAAAGGGAACAAGAAACGTATACAACCACGAGAAAGGTGAAAGTGTCCTCTTTAAGGCTATATATACTTTTGCACCAGCCACGAGCCGCCTGTAGAACACTTTTTTCATTTTAATGAAATTACTCGAAAAAAAATCATATACAATGGTGTATTAAATTTTCACTTTTTTGCCTAAAAGTTTATTTTTTTTAGTTTAGGCTACGTATAACTAAAAAAAATAAATATAATACCTTCGAAAGGGTTTAATGGCTTTGTTTTGATCAGCAAAAAATAAGTAATAAAATTATCACAATGGGCTCTACAGGAAGCATATGATCTCTTTCTAAATTTACCTGTTATCAAATGTTAGGGTCAACCAAAGTCATAAACAATTTTATAACAATAATTGCGACATTAAACCACTAAAGTTAAAAAACAACCCCATATTGACGCATGAGTGCAGTTTTGTCCAATTTAAGCGCTACCTGTTATAAATTAAAGATCAGTGTGTGAAGAACATGTATCTAAAAATTTATAAAAGTACGGATTCGTTAAGGGATTACTCAGTAATAACTTAATCCTTTAAGTGTACGGATAAAACATAACAAACGCAAATAAAAATATTCAAAAGGAAATGGAGAGCTTCAGTCATAAAGAACTGGCCGAAGTATATTTTAGAAACAAAAATCAGGAAGATGTTCTTAGTTACGTTAAAATAAAATTAAACTTAAATTCGTGTAGCACCGAAATGCAAGAGCAATTATATAATTTCGTCAAAGCACTAAAAAAACGCTACAAAGAAGTTATGTACAGTAAACAAAAATTTTATATAAAAAGTGCAAAGTGGTTAGAAGGTCAACTTACTGTCGCTGCAGAAACAGCAAAGCAAGATAAGGTTGGAAGACCACGCAAATAATTAGTTTACAATTGCAGCAATAGATCTAAGAGGCGGAAGCTTAAAAATATTAACGATGCCTTTGGTTCTACAAATATAAAAGAATCTTTCCTACATCAATTACGATCACAGAGCCAATTTACAAAAGTGGATATCATTGAAAAAGTTGTTAAAGCTAGTCCACCGAGAACAAAACGGATTCTTAAAAGTATACCAACTCCGAATGATGCAATACAGTACACAAATGAGGAGGCATTAGCATTATTTCTGGATTTGAAATTAACAAAACAGCAATATATTAAACTCAGACAGCGTGCGATTGAAAAAGGCTCAAATATATATCACATAACCACTGCTAAAATGGACTGTTTGCCATCAAAGAACACTATTACAATCACACCAATTTCGGCAGAGGTACAACTACAATCTCTACTTGATCACACAGCCGCACGCTTGCTGCAATCAATAACAGGAAATGAGTTGAAGAAATACAGAAACACAAAGTTAATTCTTTTTTGTAAATGGGGATAAGATGGTTCTTCGGGACAAAAACAATATAAACAAGCTGTATGTGAAAATATTTCTGACTCAGATATGTTCATGGTATCATTTGTACCATTGCGATTGAAAAAGATTTTGGAAGATTCAGAGCCTTCGACTAGTACAACGCAAACAATGGATATTTGGAAAAATGAGACACCATCTTCTACGAAATACTGCAGGCCAATCAAATTTCAAATCAAAAAAGAAACAAATGATGTTATTAATAAAGAAATTAGTGATATCAAGGTCCAAATTACAGCACTACAGCCATTACAATTACAGTTAGATGGGCAGCAAACTGAAGTAAGCTACCAGTTAGTCCTGACAATGATAGATGGAAAAGTGGGTCAGGGTTTGACTAACACGAAGGCTGCATCCAGCTGCATTATATGCCAAGCAACATCAACCCAATTAAACCAAGTCTCAGCAAAATCATTAGATAATACCGATGCATATCATTATCACCACTACACGCAAGAATACGACTTATGGAACACATACTAAAAATCAGTTATGATTTGGATTTCGGGTCATCAGGATCAATAAGAAACAACGTGACCAACAAAGAGTTAAGAAGTTCAAAAAAGAAACATGTTCAAGATGAATATCGCAAAAGTGGACTGATTATAGATCAGCCAAAACAAGGGTCAGGCAATACAAATGATGGCAATACCGCAAGAAGATTCTTTTCAGATCCAGAAACAGCATGTGAAATAACAGGAGTGGATTTCAACCTTATTTTCAGATTTAAAATAATACTAGAAGTACTTGCGTGCAATGAAGAAATTGACTGTAGAAAATTTGGAGATTATGCTAAGGAAACTGCAAAAATATATACAACTAACTACCCATGGAGAAATATGTCTGCAACAGTTTACAAAATCCTTTATCATGGTGAAGATGTCATTAAATGTCATTTGGTGCCACTCGGAGATCTATCAGAAGAGGCTCAGGAAAAAAGAAACAAGGATTACATATTTTATAGAGAGCACAATACTAGGAAAATTTCACGGCAACGTCAGATCCGTTCATATCCAGTATTCGAAATCAATGGAAAGTGGACCATCGGGATTTAGATGAAGAAGCCAAAAAACTACTAAAGAACAGAAATAGCACAGAACAAAATATGGAATATTTGAAATTAATATTTAAGTCAAATGAATAAAAATTATATTTTTTGTTGCTTAACCAAAAAAAAACTTTTATTTTTTTGGGGGGGGGTGAGTTGAAGGTAGCGCAGAAGATCCGAGTCCATTTTCCATTCGTCATGAAAGCTTAAAAATTAATTTTTTATGCAATCTAGGCTTAGGTAATACAATTTGTTAATTATTGACACTATTTTTCATATAATATGCTATATAAACGCCCACAAAAAGGGGGCGGGGTCCAAAAATAAATTTTTATGATTTTCTGGCTCCAGGGTAAAGACCTTGAACCTTCTTTGACATAAAAATGTTTCATTTGCTTAACAAATTTACAAAAAAACTTGTAAAAATGTGTAGTTTTTCAGGGGTTGGTTTAGTTCTTCTTAGGGGAATTTATTTATCCTGCCCTATCCTTCAAGATATATACGTACCAAATTTCAAGGGTCTAGCTCTTTTCGTTTAGACTGAATCGTGTTCATACAGACAGGCGAGTGGACGGACGGCCGGATGGACAGACGGACGTATGGACAGACGGACATAGCTATATCGTCTTAGATTTCATCACTGATCAAGAATATATATACTTTTTTGGATATTAGAGGTATATTTTACTATGTTACACACAGAATAAACCCATATTTCACTCTGAAAGGTAAACAAATTAAAATGTTCAACTTTGACCTCGAATTCCTTAAAAAGTCCTCAATCAATTTTAATGTAATTAAAACTGAATCAAGCTGAGCTAAATATCTATCCATCAAAAAAAAATTATTTCTATATTTTGATGGGTTCAAAAGTTACAGAATTTTGGCCAACGAAAAACGATTTTCAGCCACTGTGCGCCGCACTGTGGTCAATATTTTGAGATAGCGGCCAAAACTCCTTTTGGTTTTTGTTCTCCGATTTTAAAGTTATTAGACTCATATTAAAGTAGACAGTAGTAAACCTCGGGAGCCAAAAAATTAGAACTCTATTTCAACTATTTCACTGAGAACAGGGTGGTCCAAAATAGGCTTTTTCAGAATTTAGTAAATTTATGATATTTTTAGTTAATTTTTAAAGTTTAAATTATCATAACTTTTTTGTTTTTCAAGTTTTTTGGACGAAATAAATTTTGTGTTGTAACTTAACTTATTTCCTATTACTAGTAAAAAAAATTGAAGCTCTACTGTTTTCAGTACAATTTAAATATTTTTTTTAAAAAAGGTCAAATTTCTCGGAAATTTCCTACTTCATAGAGCACAACTCATGTGAGTCAAGCGGAGTCAAAACACAAATTTACTATTTTGTAGTCCTAACTCTCCCCTACATTCCTATATATACATGTCCATGCATGTATATATACATGTCATATTTTTTGAGAAGTTATTTGTATGTGAAAGTGGCTATTATGCATATATTTTGATGAAATTTTGTACAAGAGTTCTTATTGACCCAAAAAATAATTCTGTTGAAATTAGGAGAAGTTGGCCCATATTTGGACCTAGTCCACATAGAAGGGGTATCAAAATTTTGACAAAAATGGCAATAGAACTCTCAAATTATGTGGTATCTGGCAATTCATTTGGAAAAGGTAAAAAATTATATTATTGCCATCTAATATTACACAACTTAAAGAATGAAGTTCCCTCGTCAACAAAATTTTGTAGACCAATAAAGTTTGCTTACAAAAAAGAAACTAAAGATGTCATAACTGAAGAAGTGGGCAAAATAACAGATGAAATTAAAGAACTTCAACCAGTGACATTTGAATTTAATGACCAATGCATCGAAGTTAACTTTAAATGTTACTTACAATGATCGATGGAAAAGTTGCAAAAGCTTTAACCGAAACAAAGTCTTCGTCAAGCTGCACCATATGCCAAAAAACATCAAGTCAATTGAGCCAACCACCAACACAAGACGATAGTTTTAATGAAGCATATGAATTTGGAATGCCACCTCTTCATGCTAGAATTCGTTTTATGGAGCATATTCTTAAATTGGGATACGATTTGGAATTTGGCCCATTAGGCGAAACAGTGAGAAACAACAAAGAAAATTTTGAAGAAAGAAAGCAAAAAAAAAGATATTCAGGAAAAATACCGTGAGATAGGCCTTATAATTGACCAGCCAAAGCAAGGAGAAGGAAATTCTAATGATGGAAACACAGCAAGGAGATTTTTTCCGATCCAGAAAATTCAGCTTCTATAACTGGAGTAGATTATGATTTAATACGACGATTCCAAATCATATTAGAAGTTATAGCATGTAGCAAAAAGATAGATGCAAAAAAATTTGGTCAGTATGCTAATGAGACAGCAACCCTTTATAACCAAAAATATTCTTGGAGACATATGCCAACCACAGTTCACAAAATTTTGTTCCATGGGGAACAAATAATTCAGCACAATATGCTTCCAATTGGAGATCTCTCTGAAGAAGCGCAAGAAAAAAGGAACAAAGACTACAGATTCTTTTGCGAGCAATATACAAGAAAAGTTTCCAGATATTGTACTAATGAAGATCTTATTAATATTTTGTTGGGCACATCAGACCCATATATGTCCAGTATTCGAAAAAATGGAAATCAACCTCATTAGAGTTAGATGAAGAAGCTAAACAACTACTGCAAAATGAAAATCAAAGCTATTTGGAAGAAATTTTTACTAATATTGTTTAATTAATACTAGTTTAAAGATTATAATTTGTTTCTAATTTTAGTATAAATTTTTATTGATACATTTAAATAAAATATATGTGCACTTCAAATCAATAGTAAAAGTTTACTTAAAATTTTATCGATGTTGTGTTCTGTATATAATATATCCAAATGGTATTGATATTGTTGGGAATTTCAGTGTTATTTTTCAGTTTAATCCTCACAAGAATTAGCTTTCTTCCAAAAAAACCAACCTTTGGCCCCTGTGAATATTGAGACTAAATAATTGTCAGGGGCCAAATGTTGGCATTTTCTGACCAAAATTAAGTTTAGGAATAATAAATAAGTATTGATTGTAAAATACGATTGAAGAAAATAAGAAATTAAAAAAATACCTATTTAAAATGTCAAAATATTCAACTTTTACATGGGAACTCAACAAAAAATTAAAATGCGTTCCTATCAGTCGATTTTTACGTTTGAACAAGCAAATTGAAGCTAAAGTCCCTCCTATTGGACAAAACAAATTGCGTAAAAAAATACTAATCCGGTCAAAAATTATAGAGTTTTGACCGCTATCTCGCGAAATTGACCACTGTGCGCCGTACAGTATTAAAACTTGATTTAATTTTTAATTGATCGCTGAGTGGCATACAATAAAAGTGGTTAAAACATGTCTTTTTCTTGTAGAAAATGCTCTTCCTTGTTTTGTCAATTTGGGTTCGATAAATAAAATCTGTCTGGCAATTTGCGTGGATTTGTTTACAAATAGTTAAATTAAACATGTCCTTTTTTAAACACAAAAACTTTTTGTAAATATAAATCCAATTTTTATGCAAAAACAGACAGTCGCATTTAAACAATCGCGGTTTTCCAATAGTCGTCTAAAACTTCTATGTTCGTAGATCCAGCGAACGACCGATGAAATAATCTAGTACAGGTATACTTTTTGGTTTAGATATTATAGGCCAAAATATTTTCGACCACTATTACATACAATGAAATTTATCTATACTATATATAATAAAATAGTAACTCATTTCCTGTCTCTCCTTCTCTTTTTGTCTTTGTTTTCGCAACACGTAAAAACTACTGGATGGATTTTAACAAAATTTTGTGAGGAGATACCTTAGTATCCTGATTCCAATAAAGGATACTTTTTCCGCAAAAATATCTTATTTCCAAGAGAATGTGGAGAAAAAGCAGTGAAAGTACGCGGATTTGTTTTACTGATTTAAAGGTACTGCATACTTTGAGGCATCTTTTATTATTGAAAGCAGTATATTTTAAACAATATTGCGCAACAGATGGCGCTATTTTAAAATAATGTGTAGCTCATTTCCTGTCTGTCTTTTAATGAGCTTTACAGTAATTTTTAGAATTTTATTTAAACTAGAGTTAGCCCTGTGGTTGAAATCCGACCAAATTTATTTTTGTAATCGTTTTAGGTATATATTTTACATATTTAAGTGCACATGTTGCATATTTTTCATACTCATATTATTCAAATTTAGTTATTAATACATACATATTTTCTTTCGATTTTGATATGTGTTTTGGTTTACAAAATTACATATATTAATAAATTAATAAGTTTTCCTTCTGAGTGTTTATGGAGTTACCAAGTTAAATTTAATTTAGTTAATTTTCAGTTTTTTGTTGTAATTTTGTTGTAATTTTAAGGGCCGGGGCACATAGAAACCGTCATACGTTAAACTTTAACGTACTCAACTGAAATCAAAGTAAAGGCCGGGGCACATAGAATCCATCATACGTTATACGTCGACTTTTTAAACGCACAAGAAAGTTGAAATACAGCGAGGGTTCCCAGATATTTTTTGGATTCCATTTGAAAATTTTCATCCCCAAAATTCCCCAAAAAAATTTAATTGTTCCAAAATTTAAATAACCGCAAAATACATTAAGCTGTATACATATTTGTATTGTAATAAAATTATACAAGTTGATTGAGGTTTTACCTCGCCCATTTTGGGGATGTATTAAAAGGGATACAACAAATTTCGATAGACTGATTGGTAGAGCTCTATCAGTTTGGGGGTTGCGGGTTTGATTTCCACCAAAGGTGTTTTCTGCAGACAAGCAGACTAGTTTTGCAATTTATTTAATATTTTATTTGTTTTATTTGTTTACTTTATTTACCGAAATAAGATAAAGTTGGTAGTTGGTGTGCAACGTGAGGTCTAAAAGCAAGGTCCTTTCTGCGGCATCTTGATATGTATAAACTTTTGCCCAAATTATTCGAGGTTGCTTCTACTTTTTAATGGCATTTTTCTTAATTGTGATTTACATATGTATGTTTCTTAAAACATTGTTATTTACTGCTGGTTGTAGTATTTTCGTTATTGAACTAATTGACAATCTATCAAACAAACAAAAAAAATCAAGCGAATACATTGAGTTTAAGTCATTTAAAATGGTTCTTAACTTTTTTCACTTGCCTATTTCTATATAGATTTTATTATTTTATTCACTTGCCTATTTCTATATAGATTTTATTATTTTATCCAGGGATGGGTACTATTATATAAAGTAAAGTCGTAAGAGTCATAAAATTTTGTGTGGTTTACTTTCAAAGCAAAAACAAACAAAAAATTGTTAATGAATAAATTGACTTTTTTATTTGAGAAAAACAACAAGGAATTGTTTACAAATTCCTTCTTCTGTAATTGACCAGGGAACAACGAAATATCATAACTCCATAAAAAGTAATTCCTAATTATGTTAAAAAAAATTAAATGTTAAGAAGTTTATAAATATATAGAGTTACATAATTTACTTAACACCTTTGAGAGTTGCTAGTTAAATTCTTGTGCATTTGAAATATAAAATTTTCCTTTAAAAGTTCTCACAACAATATAGAAATTCTCACATAATAAAACTCAACAGGAGAAAGAAAACACGGCAAGGTTAAAACTCATTACATAATATGTAATGAAACTGTCCGACATTGAGAGAAAATACGAATGGAAATTTGACAGTCTTACGTTTTGAAATTTTTCAAAAACTATTCTACTTCATTAGATCAGGGTGGCGTTTTTCTTATTAATGCTAACTTTTCAAAGGCAAAACTCGTCAAAATAGCCGGAAATCGCTGAAATAGTGCAAAATAGATCCAGTTAGCATCACAAATAAGTTTGTAAACAATAAAAAACTTTTTGGCAAAAGAACGTGGAAATTTTTTAATTTTGTTTTAGTTGTTGGTTTCCAGTCTTTTTATTATGGCAATGGCTAGTACAACACCAAGAACCTTTTCCTTGTTACTTTTTTTTAAATTTGGCATTTTTTTCACAAGTACGCGCACTATTTATTTCACTTTTTTATTGTTTTAACAACAGCTGTTTCAATTTTACTTCATTTTATTCAACACCAATGGTGTAAACGTAAGAAAAAAACCATACTATTTTTAATCTCTATTTTTTCATACGGATTGACTTTCATTTTATTTTCTTTTAGATTTTACGTACGTAAAGTCTTACTGTCTAAACTGCACTTAAAATTCTAAATTCAAAAATTTAGAACAAATTTGTTCGAAAGAACTATTACTTGCGACATTATGGAACAGTAATTATATTGGGTTTTAGGCAGATTTAATATTTCAACATTTTATTATTAAAAAAAATTATTCCATTATTATTAATGATTGAATATATTCCGAGACAAAGCGTTCGCCTGCAATATAAAAAACACTAGACGAACCGCTCGCTTGCAGTACAGAAAAGCAAATTTAACCAGACATTACGTTACTCATACTCGATTTATATTTTAGTATTTTATTTTAATTTATTTAACTTCTTATTTTTATTTTCTTTGTAAGGATGCACTTTTTGTTCCACAAATGACTAAAATCTTACGCATAAGAATAAGAGGATGTTATCAATTGCCCAAAATTGTATTAATATTACAAACTATAACTTATAATTTGAAATAATTTCGTGGCCATAGCATTTCTTAACCATCGTGGCTTAGCATTTCTTGAAAGTTTTACTAGAAATTAAAGATAATGAAGCTGAGACGTGATATTTCATTTTTTATTGTGACTAACAAAATTTGCCTATAAATGTCAGGTAAAATAAAAACATTTTGAATTCTTTACCAAATAACCCTTAAGAGTATCATCAGCCAAAATACAAGAACATACTTTGCAGGAATTGGCAACGATACAGCAACAGCAGATGTTGAAATAAACCTTAAAATACAAATTATTATCATAAATAATATTTGGCATAGATACAAAACTACTACAGCCACACTCACTGACACACAATATTTGTGCGAACACAATACAAAATGTTCAAATCGGACATCACAAGAATAAAATAAAACAAACGAAAAGGATGCCTCCTTATAAGCCGAATGAATAAGTTTGTATGTTAATTATGGAACGATTGGGCTACGCGTGAAAACCTATCATTAGCATTTCCGCTTTTTATTATGAAAACACAGAAATATTGTCAGAATTTAAATCTTAAGCACAGAAATACAACCAACCAGCAGTAACTTTTTTCAGACACTAATACGTCTTATAACCGAAAAGAGAAACAACACAAAAGGAACCTTAAATCATGATTATACTTAAATATAATTTAAAGTAAAAGAACAATTTTGTTTATTTCTGTGGAACACAAGCCATTTAGAAAAGTATCGTATCCCTTAATGGAACATCAACCACCAATAAGACTCCGTCCGCACTGAATGAAGTAAAAGTGTCTCGTCATACCCGTTAATTCATTGAAAGGCAACCGAATGTATCCTGGCTTCTTTTACTCAATGAAACTTATAGTCAAAACATGAAATAAAATGAAACCAGAAAATAAACATTTATTTTGATTTTAAAACATCATAAATTGCCAACAATTTTAAAAGAACAATAAAAATGTGTATTTTTGTTGTTCATTCATCAACGAAGGCGCCTAAATTATCAAATTAAACACTCATCGACTTAATGTTAGTAAAAGCAGTAACAATGTTCATATTTTTTTTTTTTTGCTAAGTCGAGGATTTTTAACTTTGACTCAATATGATCAGATTTACCGTTAGATTGAAAAAGCTGGACTAAGCTTATTAGGTGGCTGCTGTAGGTTGTATTTATAACAAAAGCGAGGATTAATGCATTTAAAATGTGAACATATTTTTTTTAAGACAACACTATCAGCGAAGCTTTTCGCTTGTCAGCAGAAAACACCCACAACCTTTTGAGGGAATCGAACCCGCAACCCCCAGACTGATAGTCTAGCGTACTATCAATTAGTCCATAGAGGCACTTATCAAATGTAAACATTACATCTGTTAATATAATAATTATATATTTGTTACCTTCATTATATAAACAAATTATTTTCTCTGTCAACCCTTTTATGTTAAATTTAAATTTAACAGCCAACAGAAAATTCAGAAGCAAACTCGAAACTTTACCTTTAAAATAAAATTTATTATTTGCATGTAATGGTGATACGCATAAATGTATATTGTAGATATTCTTGTAGAAAAAAATCTCTTGTCTATATGAATTATTTCACGGATTATTTGAGGCAAAGCGAAGTATGGTTTGAAAGTCGATAACTAAGGTCAGTCGAATTGAATATTGAACACAGAAAAAGATTTGTGCACCAATTAAAGGATTTAATTAGTTTCTGAGACAAGTTTGGTTAAATTTTTAATTGATTCAGTTATATTTTTAATAAGAAAAGTAGTCTTTTCTTTGGTAATTAAATACATAACTGGTTAAATTAAAATAATATATTTGACTAAAATCTTAACAATATTATATTTTATGTTTTACTAGCAAAACACTTTTTGTGTAAAATATACAACGCATGCAAATACAACTTAAGCTAATTAGTGCACAAGTTTTAAAAGGGTGATAAGTTAAAACTAGAGGTGTGCACTGCACATAAAGCAACGGATGTAGATACATATGTATATACATAAAATCAGCTGTAAGATACATTTTTTTTAAATATATTTAACCCAGATTGTGTGCGACTGTAATTATCGTTAGGAAAGGACTTTTATGAAAATCATTTCGTTTCAGAAATTAGCTTTGTTTGCCTTAGTTCTAAAGCTCTCAAAAATTTTAGCACTAACATCATATTACACAAAATAAAACTATAACTTCATTCCCACACTCTTATCTTTTTTTGTATTAAACACAAACACATTAACGTAGATTTAAAGGAAAATCTAACACTAACTGTTATATAGCGGTTCATGTAGATAAAACATTTATAACAACAAGAAGAGTCTAAGATACAGCCAAAATCAAGGTGGTAGCGCCATTGTTTTTTGTATTTTGAAACGTCATATTTATGCAGCTTTGTTGCTTCTTTGTTTTAATTTGAATTTTGTATTTCCATCCTTCATCTGGCTGTTAAGGAAGTTTGTGAGAAATCAAAAGGTTTCAACCGCCTCTTAATAAAAGAAGCTTCCGTAGATCCTACTGAACTTTATTGATGTGTTTTTTCTTAAAACCAATTTGTAGTGGAAAGATTTATGTCTGCATTGAAATTTCTTGGTATTTGGTTCTGAATTTTTAGATGTTTCTGCCTAAATCTTAATCAACAATACAATTTGTATATCAGATTAAATAACGGTTAAAGAACTCCTAATTTTTAATCAAATTTAAATGTGTTATTAGTTTCTTTACTTCGTTTTTCTATGTTTTAACAATTTAAATTTGCATAATTTGACTAAACTAAGGAGGAGATTAATTATAAAAATTCTGGCTGGCGAGTATCTTAGCGGTAAACAATTAACGAAAATTTAATAATAAGTTCAGCTTTAAATGTGAACAACATGTGTTATCAAGTTAAAGCTTAGTGAATTGCATAGAAGGGCCGAGTACCCTGTCCTCCGGGTGTTAGTTCAACTTTAACTAGAAGGAATAAAAACCCAATACCGATGTATCCGCGATTAGCTGTCGGTATCTATCATATACATAAAACGTCTCAAATTTTGTAATATTAATATAATTAAAGGGATTTTAGCGAACCCTTAATCAAGTTGTAGTACAAATTTGTCTGCAAAGTAAAACTTATACCTAAAGAGTGGAGTGGATTCGATGAGGCCGCAAAGTAAAGTAGCACAGCTAATTTTTATTTATCTGACGCCATTCCGTTTATTGACAGTTTTTGAAAGTTATTAAAAGAAAATCTGAGGCACCACGTTTTCTAATATACCGGAAACTCAAAAATTAGTGGTTCACTTAGTACTGGCTAGTAATTAGATTTAAAAATCTTTAGTAGTAGATTTAAAATATTTTTCAAACATTTTCCTTCTGTTTCAACATGGTGGCATTTTATTTTAATATTTTTTTAAATTTACATTTTTGGTTCACATGCAAAGTAAAATCCAAGATTGCAAGAACAATATTCTGATGATCTTAAATTAATGATAAAATATGTATGAAGTGCAATTTCAAGTTATAAATTGAGAGGCAGCAACAAATTTTCCCACGTAAAACGATAGTGATGTTCATTGTACGACTAACCAAAATGTTGTTGGAACTTGTTTCAGTATTAGGGAAGTTCCGATTTTAAATACATAATGTGATAATTTAGATTTAATTAATAGCGGACGTTAAAAGTATAAATACATTCTAAATAATAAATAAATTTTTTTCTTAGCAAAGATCATCGGATTCAAATATATTGCAATAATGAAATACAAAGCTTATAATACGAATATTAGAATAATGTAATAAGAAATTTATTAATGCAATTACTACAAACACCATAAACAGAAACAAATACAAAATTATTAATTTGAATTTGGTTAATTATTCATTAAAAGGAAATACAAAAAAATATATAGATTTAATTCAAAAAATGTTTACCACCCTACTGTATAAATAACAAACGCCCTCACCTTTTTGGCTTATAAGCTAATGTAAGTTTTTTTTTTTTGCAAAGAAAATGTTAAGTCGTTATGGTTTTTGGTTGCTCTGTACGATTATTATAATTTGTGTTAAAAAGTAAAAAAACGAAGATGAGATAATAAATTTTTATTTTCAAAATGACCAAGTCCAGTTGTACTAAATTGATCGATATGAAATAAATTTAAAAACTTAAATTTGTCTATTTTTAAAAATACGTTTATGTACGTTTTTGTCGTTTAGTGCTTTTACTTGTATCAAATCAAATATCAAATTTTTTATAAACCCCAATTTATTAAATTTTTTAAAACAAAAAATGTTCACGATTATAATAAAAACGATGTTTTTTCAGCTGTCGAAGACTAACTGAGTAAGCTTAATTGAGAATGTGTGAACACTTAATTAAATTGCTCAATTTAGATTAAATTGTCTCAATTTAGGAAAAATGTCTGATCAGGGTATAAGGTTACTATTTTAAGCATTGGATACGGAACCCAAAACTAAACATAAACTGTATTAGTTTTGACGTTAATACAAGCTTAAATAATCAAACTTTCACGCTTTAGCGTGAAGGAGAACTACCGATAGGTGTATGTCGATATGACGAATAAGTTGCGTTTAATGTAAATTAAATAAGAATTTAATTAGTTTCAATTTGTTTTTCGACATGATTGTTTTTTTTTGCATTGCTTATGAACGTGATATGTTACAAGAATGATAAACAAAAAGATTACGCTATGCGCATGTTTTCCCGATAGATAACATTGTAGATTACAAGTCTGTAATCTACAAATTGCTCTAAATAAGTACGTACAAAAAAATCTAAATAATAGGGAAAAATTGGCAACCCTGCAAAAACTTTCATAATTTCTAATTATACTCTCAATCAGAATTATTAGCCAATAGGAAGATAGTTTTGTGACGTCATTAGACCGACATGTGCAGAAAATTTCAATATAATTTTCGGGATGGCGCACAGTGGTGTGAGTCTGGCCATATATAGAAAAATCGAATTATGGAAATTAAAAAAATGGCTAATGGTATTTAATAAAAGACACTTTTACTAATAAGCGTAAAAAAATGATTAAAATAATAATTTTTTTCAAAGATATGGTTCTTCAAAATTGTGGCTTAAAATAACTGCAATTTTGTATACAAAAGGATTAAAAATGAGCATGTACTTCGTAGGGTTAAATAATTAAATTTAGTTGGCAAATAAACCAAATTTGTACTAGATTAGTTGTTGTATTATGTTTTAAGAATATAAACGGTATTTTTAATTACATATTTCGATAACAGTGTATGCATCATTATGAGAATGATATTAATAAAACAAAACATAACTTGTTGTGATAAGCAAACATATAATAGTGAAAAAAAAAATTTCCAAATATTTCCGGGATATTTTTTCTTTCATTTATAACAAAAAGTATGTTAATTTATAAAAATAAAAATTTTGCTGCGCTTAAGTGCGCCAATTTAAATAATTGTTATTTTTTTAAAGTCGCACAGTAAACTTTCTAGTGGAAAAAAATAAAAAAAAACTTTCAAATTTATCAATAAAACACATATGGGATGAAAGCTGAGACTCCTACGATTCCAGAGGCGGTTTGGTTTTTCATGTGCGTTACACCTATAAAAAGTTACTTTGATAATAATTTTTTCACAATTTTTAGGTAACAAAAAATCGGTTTGGAAAAATAAATATCAAGAAAATGTGGAGGATGATAATATAGAAGATATATCTTTTGAAACTGTATTACTACATAGTGAAGATATGTATAGTTTAAGCGAATCGTAACATTTTTTCTAACTTTTATGACACGTAAAAATTCCAGGATATACGGGAAGGACACGAATCCTTGGACCGAATTTTTTTAAATTTTTAATTTTGTTTCGTTTTGCCAACCTAAATATATGTGCCAAATTTCAGTTCTTTACAATAACTTTTTCTATTTATGGCCTCTCTTTATATGAAGTCACGACACTGTGTGGCGTAACCTTGATATGTTGAACATTAAAAAATAATTATTTTAGGGCTGACATGCTGAAATGCTGAAATGCTCTTAAGCCTTAAATATATTTTGTACCCTAAAAGCTTTTCGTTATTTTGATTTCTATTGAGCGGTAATTATACAATTATATACTCAAACCATCTTTCTTCATTACGAACAATTGCCTAATGTAGGGTACAAATAGAGAGCGAAATGGGAAAAACTGCTGTATTAATACGATATAATATTGTGTATTCTTTGCAGAAGTTGTTGAATGATGATCATTCAGGCTAATTTTTTATGTTATTTTTTCTATTCTGTTGAAGGAGGAGATGCTGATGAATTATGTTTTAATGCTTCCTTCTTTTGCTCATATGCATGCTAAACTAAATTCACATTGCACCGCACCATCGTTCTCCACCTTATTGAAGCTGAACTCCAATCGAATCCACTCATCATCGTGATCGTTTTGAGGGCACACAAAGTGCCAGCGCCTTGTGTTTGATTCAATGCTTAGCAGACAAAAGCATCATAAGCCCATGGAAAAATTGAAGGCAATACAAGGAGCTCCGCCCCGCAGGCATGTAATCTATATAAGTGAAATAAAGGATTCGAAAGTATAATTTTGTCTTGTACTTGTTTTGTGTTGTGTGATGTTTTGCATGTCTGCAGAAACAACATAAATAAATAAATAAAAAAATAAAAAAGAGTGTATTTTTTATATTTTAACGCAATCAGTTAGATTTATTTAAACAACATTTAAACTGATGCCGTCATCTATTTGTTCTCATGCTTCTTGCCCCGAAACTCTTTATTTTATTTATTTTATTTTTGCAGCAGAATTCTCTTGAAAATTAATTTTAATATTTTGTTGTATTTTTAAGCAAATTTTTGTTGTGAAAAATTAAATAAACAAAATTCGTTCTCATGATTTTGTCATAAAAAATATGAAGCTTTTAATGTGTATTTTTCTAACCCCTTGGGTTTTATTTTGGCTAAACTTCTGCATTCAGTTAAAAACCAACCAGCAATTAAGTAGTAGTAAAGGCTTTAAATATCGCCTTTTTTGTCTTAGGACTATCACGAATAACATTTTTTGTATGCCATTAATATGAAGCATATTTGGCACTAAAAATTTAGCATACAGGCAGGCATTTAATGAGAATTCGTGATTTGCTTGAAAAAAAGAATTATTAAGGACTAAAGAAGTGATCATTTAAACGCACAATGTTTAGAACTTGTTTTCTGATTCTTCTTCAAATATATGTACATTGCGAGTAGAAAGAAGAAGTTCACTTAATTAATGTGATCTCCATTTAAAAATTAATTTACAAACTAATTTCTACACCGGCGTAGTTAGACGATTTTTGTGGGGGCGGCTATTTTATTAAAGCACATTTTATTGAATTCTTATTTTCTATTTAGAACTTGCGATCCTTGGTGTGTTATACCACCCACAACGTCAAAAAAGAAAACGCACATTATTCTCAAAGAAGCCTATGTCACTATCTACAGTTACCTAGATACATATGTGATGATAATTATTTATTGGAAGTAGAGTTATTTTTGGAGTACACAATTTCAACAACTATAACTCTAAACTGTGCACACTATTAAGAGGGTCTCGAAGGAAGATCGATTTGTTCTGTGTACTGTTGCACTTCAGCAGAAGCACTAATTGTGTTTTGTCTTACTTAGTGCAACGAGGGTGTTGACAGACACATTGTTTTCACAGTGGGGCTGAATCAAAATATTTTAGAAATAGATTTAACGCTTGGTAATCTATACTGTGAACTTCAACTGCGAATTTACTAAAGTGCAGAAAGAAAGACGAACTTTAGTGGTTGAATGACAGTGGGAATATTGCAGTGAGGAAGTTTATTTTTCAACTCTCATTTCGTTTCCATTTTAGTGGCGTTAAACATAACCTTACTGGTGACAAAGTGTCAACAATAATATTGCCTCTGTCTTAACTTGGTAACGTAGCTTCCTCTGAGTTTACCTAAACTACGTGACTAACAGGTTTTTGTTCCTTAAGATTTATACAGTTCCACCTAACGGCGGTTCTACCATTTTTATTGGTTATTATTAGATTTTGTAGCTTACCTTGTAAAATGTTTTGTTACTAACTTTGACTGGCACGCATTGGGGAGAAAACGTGAATAAAAATTTAAAAGACGTCTTAGTTCAATGGTGGGCATTGGGATTTTAAATTTGGTACAGGCTTGGGCAAATATTTCCTCTTTTTTGAAGGCACAACGTTTATGTCTTTATGTTTCATTTAAGTGAAAATATATCATGAATGTGTTACTCCAGAGAAGGAGCTTTCAGCAAAACAATCGTAAAAATTATTTACATTGAATGAAAGAAAAACAGTTACTGTACTTTTATAACACATGGTGACCTTTTTCATGTTGTTCATAAAAATGGATTGTTGGAAAGTGGGACAATCCATGACCAACTTTCCAACATTTTATTTATGACGCTGCCAATACATGTAAATTTTGTAACACCTTCCATTTCGATATAGTCTAGGAGATCATATCATAACGTTTAATTGGTGCAGTTCAAACGGTATGGTATTACTTCAGTTTTCTTTTCTCGACTATTTGGTAGCAGACCTGTTTCAAATCCGGAGTAAAAAAACGTTTTTTCTTGCGTATTTTGTATAACTTTATTTTTTGGCGCTAAGTGTATTGGCCTAGAAAAATGGCTACTGACTGAGTAGGTATACACATTGCTGTTGTAAGCATAGCTGCCAGATTTTTTGGAGGTAATATCGTCATATTTTTGAGAACAAATCGTCATTATCGTCAACATAGCTTATTGAAATCGTCATAAAACTTCAAAGGCTTTTTTACAATAAAACATTTTTTAATAAAGACAAAACATATCAAAAAACTTTTAAATCAACAAATCTTAGCAAAAAAACAGACTTTTTATGAATATAGAGATCTTTCTTACTTTATTCTTATTTATATTTACCTAAATACTCTTTCCATATTTGCTGAAGAATGTGGTAAAACAAGGATTTTTGTAATAAATTTAGTCAAAATGGGAACCTAAAGACTAAAATCTCTCGTTTGCATCTCTCATATTTTTTCCAATAATGCAATGAATTTATGTTTTTATCAGCATACATTTTTTAGGTCTAATAATTTTAATTGCCTGGGTTCAGTTTCTAGCTCTTGCCTACCACTGTCTTTAACAAAATTGGATTTATTTTATAATTTCTTGAAACCAACTTTTTTCTTCATTAATAATATTAAATAGATAAATTTGCCCCAGAACTTTGAGTTTATTTTCAAAATCAAGTCAAAATCAAATACTTGCCAGTAATTTTTTTTCTCTCACATTTTTATTCTCTTGTTTTACTCTCTCGTTGCTAGTTTTTAGAGTTAATGAACACTTTTCCAGTAACAATTAGTACTAACTTTCAGTTACTGAACAGAGCTTATGTTGTTAATAATTCTTAAAATAAATAAGAGTAAATATTCTTTGAGCTCGAGGTCAAAATGTAGTGTAAAATCTATTTCTTTATTGCTAATATATCTTAAAATATATTATTGAAAACTTAACTTATGCTTAATCTTATTTATTTATTTAGTTATTGTAGTCAATGGATGTTATCCTTACAGACTATTACATAAAAACTTAAATTAGTAGAGATTTTATTATATTAGACAGTATTTAAAATTACAATTAAATTTCTTTTAATTATATTTAAATTTAAAGAGAAATCAATACTTTTATAAAAATTATTGAATTGATTGCATAACCGCACAAGAGGATCAGCCATAGCGTAATTCGTACTACAATTTTATTTATTTATTTATTTATTTATTTATATTTATTAGATTATTACAATACAACAAGAGCAAGTCTTATGTTACAGTATTGGTTAGTATTTGGCATACATAAGTATTTTATAATGAACATTATTATAATAAAAAATAATAATAATAATAATAATAATAATAATAATAATAATAATAATAATAATAATAACAATTACTCGTATTTATTAATGATACAATAAAACTAGGAAATTCTCTGCTCATTAGTTGAAAAACAGTGTAACAATAGTTTAGCTAAAAAAGTTAAAAATGGCAGATTTAAATTGGCTTGCATTGTTTATAGTTTGTATTTGAGTGGGTAATTGGCTCCAAAGACGAATTGAATTAATGAAGAATTGTTGCTCGGAAATGGCTTTATTGAATTTAATGTTGTTTATCTTCTTTCCTCTATTCGATCTAGAAAACGTAATTCTGTAGTACAGGTATTCAGGTTGTCGTGTGTAGATGATTTTGTGCAGAAAAATTAGAGTACGGCATCGTAAGAGATTATCGAAAGTAATATTATACATTTGTTTTGCAAACCGAGAAATACTCATGTTCCTTTTAATGCAGAAAACATATCTAGCAATATTATTGTATGCTACATTGAGCCTCCGCCTGCTTACAGCATCACAACTAGCAAATAGTTCGCAACCATACATTAGGGTAGGCAATAAATATGTTTTGGCCAATAGCATACGAACTTGAATTGGTGTATAATACTGCGATATCCAGAGATTCCTTAGTAGCGAAAAAGTTCTCCCACAGTTTATTTTAACGTGATCTGACCAGTCCAGTTGTCTGTTGAATATCACGCCAAGATTTTTCGCAGTATCTACAAAACTTATAGTACTATTGTTGATTGTTATTGGCGGAAGACACATGGCTAAGTCTGTTGTTGGGCCGATGATGAGGGCTGCTGATTTTTTAGGGTTTATACTTAAACCGTTTGCAGATGCCCAAATATGAATTTGTTGTAAGTCATGGTTTATTAGGCGTATAAAATTTGGTGCTTCTGATATTTTACAACTTACATAGAGTTGTACATCATCAGCATACATTTGTATTTTACAATGTTTCACTTGCATGGGCAGATCATTTGCATAAATAGAATATAATAGTGGTCCAAGTATCGAGCCCTGTGGTACCCCTCTGGGCATTAAGCAGCTTTTGGACACAGTAGTATCGTGGCAAACACTTTGACTTCTATCACATAGATACGATGTTAATAGTTTTAGTGCAGTTAAGGAGAAATTACACATGTGTTTCAGTTTTAGGCTAAGAATTGAATGGTGGACAGTGTCAAATGCTTTAGAGTGATCAAGCAATATAAGAAATGACATAGTTTTACGTTTATCAATTTGGCATCTTATTTCCTCAGTCACGTCGATCAAAGTTGTAAGACAGCTATGTTTTGGTCTGAACCCAGATTGTCTACTATTCAGCAAGGAATTTGTATGTAGATAATGACTTATTTGCGAGTGAATTAATTTCTCAAAGACTTTTGAAAGATATGGGAGTATTGCAATAGGCCGATAGCTCTTATCAGATTTTAGTACTGGTATCACTTTGGCATGTTTCCACTGCTTTGGAAACGTAGAAGTTGTTATTATCATATTGAAAAGATGTGTTAAATAAATCAGTGTGCAGGGAAGTGTAAGTTTAATGAAAGTCGGATGCAATCCATCATAGCCAACAGCATTCGATTTGATATAGAAAATTGCTTCAAGTACATCCTCTTGCGTAAGAAGCTCAAAATTAAATAGAAGTACATCCTCTTGCGTAAGAAGCTCAAAATTAAATAGATTTGCTTGTTGCGGATTTAAACTGAAATTATAAAAATTCTCATTTATTTGAGGCATAGGTACATTTGCAAATTGGTGGTTTAGTTGGTTTACATCAATATTGGAAGTAACATTGTTGCTACGCTTAATTATGCCCATTTTACGAATTTCTCTCCATTTACTTCGAGAGTCAATCGCTTTTTGAAACTTTTTTTGGTAGAACAGAGACTTTGCCGTTCTTATTTTTGAGTTAACAGCAGCTCTTACTGCCCTAAAAAAGCCATAAAGTTCTGGCGTTCTAAAGCGCTTCCACCTTTTATACGCACGATTTCTTTCTTCAATTAGAGTTTTTATCTCAGAAGTAAACCATGGTTTCTCATTTTGTATAATTCTTCGTTTGATAGGTA
The DNA here is from genome assembly GCA_949628195.1 of Phasia obesa. Classification (NCBI taxonomy): domain Eukaryota; kingdom Metazoa; phylum Arthropoda; class Insecta; order Diptera; family Tachinidae; genus Phasia; species Phasia obesa. The sequence goes on from OX451216.1 coordinate 714,171, forward strand.
CATATTTATGATAGAGATATTGTAGATTTTGCGTCAGAAAATTTAATTTTTCATCGATTGTGGGCATGAAAAACATATCACTCCAATTTATAGACCATAATTCGGTGTCAAGTGAATGATGGTCGATATTTCTAAAATCTCTGTATTCCAAGATATGTGATTCTGTGTTATTAAGAATTTTAAAATCATATGCGAAAAACAACAAATCATGCTTTGAGAACATAGATGCTGACAACTGATCAAATAATAGTAGACAAGTGTCATGGTTAACGAAACAGAGATCAAGTAATGTATTTGAAGATGACGTGAAGTGGGTTGGTATATGTTTGTTAACTAAGTTTAGTCCCATAGAGCTCATGTCTTCAACTAGACTATTGTCTTCGAGAATATTTGCATTGAAATCACCAGTTAATACAACATGGTCATAGCCAAGAGTAAGACTACTCAGCTTTTCCATAAAGGAGTCCAGTATAATATTTTTGTTTGGCCTATATATAGTCCCAAGCAACAATTTTTCACTATGATTACATATTTCGACAAATATATATTCAATGTTATCACCAACAAGATTTTTACTTTTTTCCTTGCAATTAATATTTGATTTTATGTATGTGGCAACACCACCACCATTTGTTAGTCTATCTGAACGAAAAAGCCTATAACCGCTTAAGTTGTACAAATAACTATCCACATCCGGGTAAAACCATGTCTCTGAAATGCATATAATATCTACATCTGATTTTTCAAAAAGTAGTCGAAACTCATCCATTTTGTTGTTTTGGACAAAAAGAGGCATAAAGTTACGCATATTACGACATGGAACATTAAATTTAATATTGGCCAACAGAAATTCACAACAAGTATTACTATTGATAGTACTTAACATAAAAGAAACATTTAACATAATACGACGACTTTTTAGAGTAGGAAGTTTAATTAAAGCAAGCCTACTAACCCCTTGCCTACAAATCTCGTCTGTCTGCCCATTTTCTGTCCTATTGTAAAAGAGGTATTTGGATTGAGACTTTTAAGTTTTAAGTCTAGCATAGCTGAAGGATAATATTTAAAATTAAAGTGTATAATTTGAATATCAAACTTATGTATGTATGTTTGTATATTACTAAATATAATGTTGGCATAAATATCGCTTCTCTGCAAAAAAAATATAATAAACTTTCTTCAAAATCATTAAAAACTCATTGAAAACTAACTCTATACAAATGTTTAAAGCAGTAGCTTATTTAATGAACAAAGGCCCCTTTGTAATGGTTTAAAGAATACAAGTGAAACAAGTAGAAGTGTTATATTCGGCCATGCCGAATCTTATATACAATTCACCATAGTAATTCTAGGTATTGTTTTACCCTCTTATGTTTCTTCAAAAAGTTTTTCAAATTTTTTTTTAATTTTTTTTTTGAAAATTGTTTAGAAAACTTTTTGAAAATTCATTTAAAAAACTTTTTTAATATTTTTTGTAAAAGTTTTTTTTCTAAAACTTAGGAACTTCCTGCAATCTATATTGCGTTAGAATGGTCAGACTAAAACATAAAACCCAAAAAAAATTCCTCATATTGCTCCACCCTAATGGGCCTATTGACTGCTCCTAGTTATCATTGGGCACCATGTGGCTCTATAGGCTACGTTTATATGTATTGCTTTCTATAAAGGCCTTTAATACAAATCAAAACAGAAAAACCTTACCAACCTAACAATAAACACAAAATCGGCCCTCCTAGGGAGTTATTAATCCCTCAAAATCTGTATGCACTCCTTGCGATCTACCTGTCGCGGTCGAATATTTACATATCAAAAAACGCAAAAAGGAATCATTAAAACCGAAAAAAAAAATAAATAAAAAAAGTGAAAGTGGGCGTGGTTTTTTGCACGCAGCCTCCATAGGAATGATCTGATGTTGCTGAATTACAATCTCAAAATTTTCGAAGCTATGGCTGGCAGTTTGGTGGGTTTAAATCTTCTGTAACACGTCTGGTGCATTGGCAAACGACATTACCACCCGAACATAGACAGGCGGACATCGCTTAAGCAACTGTTCTATATATAAGTATCAAGAATATATACACTGTATGGGGTCGGAAATGAATATTGTAGAAATTACACACGGAATGACAAAAATTAACAAAGCTTTACGACTTTAAGTTCATATGAAATAAGCTTTACAACGGTTTAGAAAACTGTTTTAAGTCTTTTGCATATGACTGTAAATGAATAAAAATCTTTGTTTCATAAAGAAATCAGGCTAAATAACAAAAATACAAAAACCAGCTTTATTGCCAATTTATTTCAATTTGTAATGAAGTTTTTCAAAAAAAAAATGGGGAGGTTTCTTAATTATTCTTCATGTGTTATGCAAATTCGAATTTAATAACCACTGCTTATACTTGAGCTTTATTTTATGCTTAATTTGTTGCTGCTTTTTTTTATCACAACGTTTCAACGCAACAAATAATCTAAAAGACAGATCTTAAAAGAGTGGTTCTAAATAATAAATACTTATAGTTAACAAAAAATATCTAAACGAATTATTGTTTTCCTACAGAAAATAAATCACTCCAATGAAAGTTATTAGCTAAATGACAAAATGACAAAAGACTATCATCCCGACTCTTATAAATTAAATAAATAATTCCTTTAAGCAACTGAAGCAATTTGCTCATAATTACTACGATCGTGGCACGTCACCTTTAACAATCTTTTAACTCGATGTTTTTGTTGGAATTGTTGAAGAATTATAACTTTAACATATGAATGGTTTTGTCCAAGTATTCAATACAAAATGAATTGAAAGACTTCTTTCTCATCTACCGTATTTTTATGATTTTATTATTTAAAATGATTAATGAAGATGAACGTTTTAACTTGTAGTTAAAATGCAGTAATTGTTGGCAAGAATTCTTAGTCACAGGTGTATATATAAGTTTGTCCGTTTCTCCCCGTTATATAATCTAGATCCTGAGAGGTAGGAGAAAAGGTATGATATCAGTTCATATTTCCCCTTCGTTCCGCCTCGTATATATATATATATATATATATATATATATATATATATATATATATATACTTGAGTGTGGATATAAAATTCTGTTATTCTTAGTTTCTTTTTAGTTTAGTTGCATTTTTCTTTTATAGGTACTACTCTATAAAAGTAAGAGTCTCACAATTGAGCCCTTGATTTTGAAAGTGGTATAAGTCCAAAATTTTAAAAATCTTTAAAAATCATCTATTTCATATCAACTCCTTATAAAATAACATAATCTGAAGTAATTCGCGATATGCCATGAAAATTAAGTTGATAAATTGAGTTTATTTTTTGCTTGGTAAACAAAATACAGTTTCTGTATATTTTGATAGTGGTATAAGTCAGTCTGTTTTCAAAGTTTTTTTTGAGTAGTCCTATTAATGTAAAAATGCACTACTTATAGTAATTGTTATTACACGGCAAAGAAGTATAAGTAATGCTCCCAAGAAATGGAAACAAATAAGAACAAATGACTCAGAAAGATTTCATTTCGACAAATAAACGTGGAGAATCAACGACTAATAGAAAGATAAACACCAATGGAGAAGCTATGTCTTGACTAAAATACAATGGATTAGATTTCTAAAAAATGCTCCATATAAGATGTTTTATAAAACTTCTTTGAATGACAATTCCGAATTCAAAGTGTTAGACCTTTCACCTAAAGGAGCAAGCACAAGAATATACGAAAATATTGATTTGCTTTCATTATACACAACCATTAGACCAATAATAGAAGAAAAACGTAAAGATATGATGGATTTACTACCCTATATCGCACCAATTTTCCACAAACACTTTATTTCCCTAAATACTAAAAAATAAATAACTTAGTTACAATATAATTAGTTTGAATAAAATGTGTTAATTTCTAACACAAAATTTTTTCTTGACGGTTTAAGTCATTTATAAAGTCATGCAGTTGATTTATTTTGGAAATGATATAAGTCATTTCAAACCCACAATTCCTTTTAAAAATGGTTATCACTCTCATAATAAATATTTATTTGTTGGCACAATTTATTTGTCAAATTATTAAATTCCATAAAGCAAAAATATTTTTTAATCCTTTAAAATTCAAACCTCTTAATATCTCGAAACAATATTATAAGTATATATATAGTGAAAAATCATGGTATATCCGTAATAAAAAAAATATATTTGTTTATTTATTGTGTGGGCATCATGTATGACACCGTAAAAACAGAATTTTTGCAACTTCACAGCAAACGTGTTAGAGGAATAATTAAGAATAAACTCGGCAAACATCGACCAATGTTGGACACCTCCGCCCTGTTTCTGTCACCTAAATTACACAGGGCGGGCTAGAGTTCGTTAAAAATAGTTTATTATTGAGTTACAGCTATATGTATATTTCTTTTAATACAATTTTAGTTTAATGAATTTTCTAAGAGGTTTATTTCTTCTCCGCAAAATTATTGATCTAAAAAAATATTTTCCTTATAGCCTAATTTTGTTTGTTTTATTTCCTGTCCACTTAAAAAAATAAACTCATTAAAAGTCACGAATATTTTATCAAAAACATTATTTCATAAAAATTGTATTTAAAAACTAAAACGAAAATGAATTCAAACATTTTATTGAACAAATGAAATTATATACGAAATATTCGTGTTCTGCACCTCATCTTATTTTAATATCATTAACCATAAAAAGCTCTTCGTAACGATCTAGCTATCGCTCTTGATCTCTCCGTCTTACCCTGACGAAGCTATTGTTATTGTTAGATAACATTGTAACATTTATTACACCATTTCCTTATTTTATCTGATGACTAATTTTAACATACGCAACAATTAACAAATACGAATTTAAGCGAGAAAGAGATAAAACAAAAAACAACAAAGCGTACTTTCACGAAAATCACAACTATGGAATTTAAAAGGTTTCCCATAATTCAAACAAAATTAAATATATCAACAGCCGACAGACAGGAAGAATAAAAAAACGGAACAGTAAATAAGACAATATTTTAAAATTTATTTATAATTAAAGTTAGACTGGATCAATCAATTGGGGTTGCAATAATAAGCTATTCAAGTGATAACACTGCAGTAGTGTTGAAATTTCAGAAACTTCGCTTTGCGAAGATTTTTACATCTTTCCGTTTCGATTACTTTGCTGTCATCACTATATGAAAAATGGTAAAAAATTAGATTAATTTACTGGCATCACTGTTAATCACACTAATATTTGTCTAAAAATGAGCGTCATATTGAGAATGTCCATTAAAGCTTTTTTTTACATCTTCTTTCTCTAAAATGATTTCTTTATTTTAAATAATCTACATTAACACTTGGGTTTGTTCTAGCAAAGCAACAATTATTCCAATTATAAATATTTGCTGTAAACCAATATTTTTATTTTTACTAGCTTTGCCCACATACGTTGTGTGCGTCCTGACAATATTTTGTTAGATTTTGCTTTGAAAGTAATCTACACCAAATTTTAGGACTCTTACTTTTATAGTGCTTCAAGTATAAGTATTTTTATTATATACAGGTACCCATCCCTGGATAAAATTTTAACATTTATATATAGATTCTAAAATTATTTTAAAGCTCTGTAAAAGGTGTTTAAAATATTTTAATATCAATGTAATTCCATAAAGAAAAAATACAAATCAAATACACATTTTATTCAATTGGCTATTTGGCACTAAGTAATTCAGGTTTTGTTTGTTGCGACATCTGTTGCGCAAGCGTTTTTAAAGTAAGCAGTACCTTTAAATCGGTAAAATTGCGTACTTTCACTATTTGTTCTCCCCTTTTTCTTGAGAGTAAGATATTGTTGCGGAAAAAAGTATCATATATTTGAATCAGCATACTAAGGTAGCTCCTCACAAAATTTTGTTATAATCCGTCCAGTAGTTTTTACGTGACGCGAACGTAGATAGACAGGAAATGAGTTACTGTTTTATTATATCTATAGATTAGCTTAATTATGCGTCTTTACTTTTAATTTTCTGACGGTTGAGTTGAATTGATCATACGTTTCAATAAATGTCAAGATCATTTCTGATCCAAATGCCAATCATCAGAACATTAGAACAGAACATCGGTAAACAAATCTATTCACAACGCGTAACAGTAATTATTCTTTGAAGTTAATCAATGGCTGTTACTGGTGCTTTAAATCATGATATAATAAGCGATAAATTTTTTAAAATTGAGAACAGAGCATTGGACCCCATTGCCCACAAAGCCTATATAGTTGTAACTGATGCTTCAATAGAAAATACACTTGAGAGTAAAATGTTTCACCATTTTCCATTTCAACATAAAACGGTGTTAATTATATTTTATGAACATTTGCAAATTGTTTCGGTGTTTCAAAATGTTGCCGGTTCGTTTCAGTTTTAGTCGCCTTTATGTTACATTTTTGAATGTTTTTTTAACTTCTTGATTTTGTTTTTATTGTTTTGTAAATTTAATTTTTTGATAAAATTAATAATTTTTAAACACGCGATGTATGTTTTAGGTCCTAAATTTCATTCTTATTGTTATGTTAATGATTTTAAGTCTCAAAATTGTGTGCTTCTGTGCAGTTGTGTATCTTTGTTGGTAATAATTATGTCTCTTTGTTTCACATTTGCAAATAAAGCAGGAATGCCAGACAGACGTCTTTTTCGTTTTCGCCAACCAAATAAAAATTACCCAAAATCGCAAATAATGAAAAGTTTCTGCTTCAATAAAAATAAATTAATGTTTGCATTCTAATTTAATTCTTTACAAAATTAAAAAAAAAATCATAATCATTTATGCATTTCAACTTCTATATATGATAAAAGATGAACCATAATTTCTCTCAATTTTCATGAATTGCTTTAAGTATCTTAAAGTAACACAATTTTGTGAGTTTGTAGAATAAACTTAATTGATAAATTTAAAATTATGCTGAAATTATTGTTACATTTTTCTATCGTGAACGTAACTAATAAGTCATGAAAATTTTTGCGCCAAGTATAATGTTTACAATTTTTTTTTTATAATTATTAACTACATTACACTTATGGCACATATACATAAGTCAAGGTCACAGAAGCTGTTCTTCGGCTAAAATAAAATGCTAAAAATATTTAGTTTTCGCTTAATTTTACTGTTTTCTTTTATCGAAAATTTATTTTAATTTTTCTTTTTAAATATTTCTATATCATGATATCTGCAGATATTTCTATTTTTCTTAACGTTTGGTTATTTTAGTTACTGTGAAGTTCGCCAGTTTTGGTAAAAGTTATTAGTTGGGAAGCATCACATCATAAATTAAATAAAACTACATAATTGTATGTTTGTTCCCAATAATTACTTTAAATCTAATAACAAACAAATTGTTTTCTTATTGCTTTTAGTTAAACAAATTAATTAGATTGACTTACCAAAGTTGTTTGTTGCAGACAACAATAGTGTAGACGACGGTGATAATGATGTCGTTGTCGCTGTTGCATTAACAGGTGTTGAAGATGTCGTTGATAAGTTACTAACACTGGCTTTAATGTCAGCTTCCAGTTTATTAAAAGCCGTATTTGTTGTTGCTGTTGTTTGCGTCATAGCCGTTGCTGCGACTAGTGATGCCAAAGTTGATGTTAAGGTGGTCTGACTCTTAAGCAATTTGTTATTGCTTTGCTTGTATTGCAGTTGTTGTTGGTTAGCGTGTGCACTTTCATTAACTTGTCGCTCTAATGAAGCCATATTAGCATCATTATGATGTCGTTGATGATGGAGATGATGATTCAAACTAACCGTCTCTAAAGGCGACAATGTTGTTGGGGAGTTTGTTACAGTTGCCGTTGTTTGTGTGTGTATGGGCAGTGAGAATTTGTTGCATATTTCAGTCTTTGTTGTTGCCTCAAAGTTGCTCATGGTTGTGGGTCGCTCATGGTTATAGTGTTGTTGCGGCAACATGTTGCTATAAAATTCTTGATAAATTTGTTGAAATTGTTGTTGCTGCTGGGATGTTACCCCCACAAATAAATGTTGCAAATTATTTGGATGAAATATGGGTGAAGCAGTCAGTGGAATTGAAGTTATTGGCGGAGAACTGTTTAAGTTGAAACCGAAAATATTATTTAAATGTTGCAATGGGGAAGTAGTCACTATATTTTGGAGCATCATATTTTGCTGCATTTGTATCAAGTGTTGTGGCTGATGTTGAAGTAAATGGCTCTCTTGCTCTTGTTGGTTGTAAGTATTTACTTCATTTGTGTCTGTTTCGGAATTGTTATTATAATTTGTTGTCGTTGTAGAAGGTGTTGTCATTTTTACAATCTTTAATTTGTTTTCTTGACGTTGTTTATAAAAATTGTCCTGTATTTGACAGATAATGTATGAATTATCAGGTTCTAGCAGCATTCCGCCCCTTATGAAATTTAATTTATAATCATTAATTTCTCTTGGATGCTGCTGTAGAAGGAGTGGGGACATATTATTTTCTTAAACGACAAATTACGTTGATTTTACCATTATCGTATTTTTTTAGTTTAATCAAATTCTAAAAAGGAATATACATACATTTAAATTAAAATAAAATTAAATAAAATAAATTAAGCAACAAGAGAGAAAATATCAGTCACTAAAATTTTTAAGGTTTAACTTTCAAAATGCAATAAACACGTTCCTGATTGATTTAAATTCAAAATAAGTTTTAAAAGGGTATTTCTAAATATTTGTATTTTTAAAGTTCATTAAAAAAAAATTTTAAAAATTTTCTAACTTTTAAAAAACTAAAATCACTCAAACCGGATGCATAAAAACAAACATTTTTTGGTTACATATGTATAAAATTAACATGTTATGGTTTAAAATAATACTAGATATCATTGGTGCGCTTCGCAACCCCTTTTTAATAAAATAAACACTTGGAAGAAAAATTAAGGCCATGCCAAGTGAATTTATACCAGGTGGAGTCGATAGCCCAGCTGATTGTTTGTTGCTCTCGTTTTTTTGCTAATGTCTTGTCAAAAATTCATTGTTTCATATCTGTCGTACTGCTCACACCTGGTATGAATTCTCCTTGGGCCATGCTTAAACACGAAAACGCACGTGTTTCTCTTAAAACTTACTTGTGTTTTCGACTTGCTGCTAAAAGAACAACATGTAAGTACATACATACACATTTGTTTATTGGTGTTAGTAAGAACTTTATAGACGTATTACTCCTAAAGTACTAAACCGATTTAAATAAAATTAAGATTGTGCACAGCTTTAAAACCATATAAGTCTTTCCAAAATCGGAGCAGTATTACGGACGTAAAATGGATTACAAAAAACGTGTTTGCCTATTAATTAAATACATAGATATTATTTTGGAACATTTATATAATTATTTCATTATATGAATGAAACAAAAGAGTATTGTTTAAAATTTATTATATTTAGAAAGACTTCAAAAGTGTTAAAAAACTATGATTACAACCGCACCCTGGTATATTAATAGTTCAAGCATCTCAAAGTTCAAATTAGAAACAGGGAAACTTGCAACGATTTCAAAAAGGCTTTGAAACGCATTCAAACCCTCTGTTCTTTAACTTACTTAATGATAATCATACTTAACTAAAAAGTAGCGATATTGTTCCATTAGCAGAAAATCAGCGCGATGAATCTAAAATAGCGGCAAGCAGAACGAATTAATTAAAAAACAAATTAAGGGATATCGGTATCTCGAAAAATGTCAATCTCAATAGTTTAAGGACTATTTTATATTATAAAAATCTTTGAAAACATTTGAAAGACTATAGGAAAAAAAAAGAGAACAGAATGGGCAGCTCTGGAGGAGAAATAAAATAGTTGTAATTTATGGATTTTAAGTTGTTATATTTTTCTTTCTTTTTCGACATAAACTTTTATTTTATTTTTGTTAATAAAATGCCACAAAAACACGATGCGTAGCGGGCTCTGATTCACTGATATTTTATATTTTACAACAGGTAGATAGCATTTTAAGATTAATAACAATGTTGTTGCTTTTTTTACAACTATGTATATATGTATATACAAATAAAAATGTTATTTTAAAAATCATAATTTTATGTAAATATTGATAAATTTTTAAATAAACAGTCATTTAAAGCGCAAGATAAACATTGATTCGTAACTGCGTACACAATATGAACAAATTTTTTAATACGAAACTCAAATCAATAAAATATTTATTAAAATGTTTATAATAATAAACATACTGAAATGTAAAAAGGCAAAGAAATGAGGGCAAATATCAGTTAAATTAAACAAAATAAAAAATAAATAAAAAATGATATACAATGTTTATTTACAATAATTTTCATTTAAATAGAACGTGATCAGGTTGATACCGTCGTCCGTTGTTGCTCTTTAAGTACTCGTACATTCATATTTCTTTCTTTACAATTACAGTGACAAATTATTTACATACTCGTACATTGAAAGTATAAAAAAGTAAATGTATTGTTTGTACAAAATGCAAGATAAGATTATATGCAGCAGGTTGTTGAATTTAGGTTTAAAGAATTCTAATGTAAATTATTTTAATAAAAATTGTTTAAATCTTACAACCCATTATCTCAACTTGCCAATAGCTATAGTTAGGTTGTTATCGAAGACATATGGAAGTAGTTTTTCCATATTATAATTATTCACTCAACTATTTTTGACACGTTTTTTTACACGGTTTTGAACAAAAGAAATATACTTTTTATACCCTTCACCACAGGTGGAAAGGGTATATATAAGTTTGTCATTCCGTGTGTAATTTCTACAATATTCATTTCCGACCCCATAAAGTATATATATTCTGGATCCTTATAAATAGAGAAGTTGATTAAGCGATGTCCGCTGTCCGTCTGTCCGTGTTAGTGTGGTAATGTCATTTGCCAAGGCACCAGAAGAGATACAAAAAATTTAAGCACAACAATCTGTCAGGCATAGTTTCGAAAGTTTTGGTATTGCAATTCAGCAACATCGGATCATTCCTTATGGAGGCTACGGGCCAAAAACCACGCCAACCTATATTTTTTGACGTTTTTTTTTAATTTTTTTCGACATTAATGATTCTATTTTGCCTTTTTTGTCACATAAATATTAGACTGCGACAGGTAGATCGCAAGGAGTGCATACAGATCTCGGGGGATCAATAACCCCCTGCGAGGGGCGATTTTTGTTTGTTTTTAGATTGGTAGGGTTTTTTTGCTTTGATTTGTTTTAGAGACCTTAATAGAAAGCAATACGCATAGAGGTAGCCAATGGACCCACAGGGTACCCACTGATAAATAGGAGCAGTTAAAAGGTCCCCCCATGTGTCAATATGAGAAAAAATTTTTTTCTAAGGATTTCTTTTTGCTTTAGTCTGACCATTTTAACTCAATATAGATTGCAGAAAGGTCCTAAATTTAATAAAAAACTTCGATAAAATTTTTAAAAAAAATTAAAAAAAAAATTTTACAAAAAAATTTAGAAAAAAAATTTTTACAAAAAAATTTACAAAACATTTTCAAAAAGATATTTTACAGAAAAATATTTGAAAAAAATTTTTTTTTTTAAATTTTCCAAAAAATTTTCGAATAAAATTTTACAAAAAATTTTTAAAAAATTATTATTACAAAAAGTGTTTACACACAATTTTCGAAAAATTAAAACAAAAATTTCAATATTTCTTTGAAAATTAAAAACATGACTGTAACATAACATATAATTAATATTAAGAATATACATATTTATGTATGTGTGTATATAGAGTAACATATTTTTTAAAATGCGTTTGATTTTTTTAAATGCATTTGAATAGATGATATTATTTTGAAGCCAGCAAAGCTACATGGCTACACGACTACCGTTGTGGCTGTCGTCAACTTAGGCTAATTTCTATTTTATTCAACAAAAGAAAATGCCACAAAATTGTAAATTACAAATTCATATACAAACAAAAAGTTTTGTAGGAAATATTTATAATTTTTTGAAAAAGTTATTTAATTATATAAAAGCAAAATAAGTATTTCTTTCATCTTTCTTTACGATGCAGCTGTCGTCTTCAATATCATTAAGTAGCTGACAACACGGCGACAATTGTAGTCAACGGAATTTGTTTTCATTTGTCTTCTATTTCTTTAAAGCATGAATAATGAATTTTTCTTATGCGACTTAATTTAAGTAAAGAGTCAACAATATGGATAATGCTGTACATGTCTGTATAAATAAAATCACCGTGGTGAAGGGTATAGAAGATTCGGCACGGCCGAATATAGCACTTTTACTTGTTTAAACACAATTTAAACTTCAACATTTTTTTAATTTGTATTTTGAAAGTGTATAATATTTGACAGAAAATTAATTACATATCAATCAAGTACATTTGGATTTTGGTCCTTCTCAAAAAAACATTTCAAAATGGCGATGCTGGTGCCACACTCTTATACAAAACAAGATTTTGCAAACCTGATCACATTAAAAAAAATATTTTATGAATTTTTTTAAATGACTATCAAATCATACAGACCTGTCAAAAAGTCTGCCACACACTTCTAATCCGCACTATCATACTTTTCTAGCACACATGTGTATGAAAGTGTTCGTCGCTTCCTGGACGGTTGTAAGCAATAGTTGCATAATTAATTTTTATACCTAATTTCAATTTTTAGGTTTTGTACTTATGGGTTGAATTTTTTGTATTAAAATGAATTGTTTTCTTACCCACATACTTACATATGTAATATGGATTTTATTGTTACTTCTTTTGTAAGGGATTTTGGGAATATATTTGAAGATTTTTTTATTTTAAACGATTTTTTAAAGTTGTTGAACATGTTATTTTTATATGATTATTTGCACGATTTTTTAAAGCTACATTTAGCTAAAGTTACCTTTAAAGGCAAGTCATAATAACGAGGCTAAGAGATTTTGAATTAAATTAATATATAACAGCGCACATTGGTTCAAAAACGCTTATGAAGAACTAGTTATATCTTAATGTAATTTCACAGAGGCAAAGCAGAGGTATTAATAAATTATGTAGTAATTTTCTTAATAAAAATGCAAAATATGTACATACTCATTATGTGTGAAACTGACAAAAAAATGCGCAATAATGTGTAAAAAATTAGTAAATAGACAAGCTTAAATATATATTTTTTACAAGTAATTTGTATTAGAGGAAAGTGTATGACTTCTAGATTAATGCTTTGCATACAATTTTGTTCGCGCTGCACTTTTCAAGTGCTATTTACCTTTAACACCGGAAAATACACGATAAAGTGATTTTTTGGGGAAATAAGTAGAGAATTTAAATTGACAAAACTTCTAAACGGACTGAAATATCCTAACAAATTTTATCACCTAAATTTCTAAAACAGGAAAGATATGTTCCAAAAAATTGGGATTTTTGTAAAATTTTTTACCCTGCCTTTGTTAACCACGCGGTGTCAAATTCTTTAAAAAGCTATTTACTTGTTTAGTCAGTGCTTTGCACTTAGAGGAATTTTAGAATTATTAATAAATATTGGTTCAAAATTGGCTATGTTTGGATGGGGCTTACGGTTACAATATATGACCCAATTTTGTCGCATTTGCTCTAGGATGTCTTTAAAATAGTTTAAAAAAATTACTAGTACTAAAGTTCAAATGATAAATAAAGTTATACCACGTTTTTGGGTAAAATCTTGAAAAAAAACGGTAGTTTTTATAATGTCCCAATTCAGAGGTTTGCAACTTTTTAACGAAACACGCTATCAGAAAGAAACTTGACTATTTCATTCTAAATTTTATCAAGAGCGCAGCAGATATCCTAAAATAATAATCCGAAGTTAAGGTCGGCCAAAAATATAAATAAAATGTACTAAGCGAATTTTTTCTCAACCTAAAAGAGATAACCTAGACCTATAAGCAGATGTAGATATTTTCGAGCACTATTTAAATTTATAAAAAATCTTAACATTTGACCAACCGACCGTCTGCAACTCTATTCAAAAATACCTTTGCTTTGCCTCGGTGAAATTTTATTACAAGTAACTGTAATTGTAATTAGGCAATAATTATTACTTGAACATAATTCAATTGTATTCTTAACAATTTTTCAAAAACCCTAATTACAATTTCAAGTAGATGAAAGTAATTGCAATTAAAAAAACAATTACAATTACATACAATTGCATGTGTAATTAATTACAAACTGTAATTAACATCACCCAAGTCTGCTTTCCGCTAACAATTTAAAGAATTAAAAATAAAAAGGACGTCCAATATAATGGTGATAATTTCCCTCCAAAATTAAATTATAGTCGTTTAGAATTCATTTTTTTACTCAAATCTTTATTTAATACGTAAACTTTAATTTTGAAGCCAAATGTCCCTTTTTCATATTCAGAAAAACAGCCAACAACACAATTATTTAAGAGTTGTACATAAATTTTGAAATGGCTGTGACTAGCGAGTGACATCAAAGGTCACGGCATATGGTTACATCTATTACTTAAAAGTCACAAAATAAATTTTAGAAAATAATATCATTATGTTGAACAGCGTAAGGCAGAATAATTATAACTAATTGGCAATTCGTTACCGTGTTTTAATTATATTAAAATTCCGGATAGGATGAGATTTTATATAAAATTTTACCGTCTTCGTGAGTGATCTAGAGTATTCAGAAGTTCAGAAAATATCTTGCAGAGCCGTTAGTATGAATGGTCAATCAAAGCATTTATGTATTTTTTACTATGTACTTAAAATAAGTAGCATTTATGAGAGATCATTTTTTTATATAATTAATTAATTTTATAATTAAGTTTTTAAATATTATAAAACTATTTTTATTACCAGACGATGTTACCCAATGGTGTAGCGAAATATCGAATATAAAAATAAATTACAATATTTTTATAAAAAAGACCTAGAGCGTAAAAACTTAATTATAAAATTATTAAAAAGGTCAAAAATTACAATAATTGTTTTATAATTAATTAAGCTTGAGATCTTTTATAAATTTAAAACTCGATATTTTGCTACTGCTTTGTGTATCATCATCAAGAATTAACTAGAGTTTATAAGAAAGAAGAAGAAATTACAATAAGAATGTAACAGTTATAATGAACCAAATTCTGAACACGAATAAATGTATGTAGAAGTAGTTAAGAAGACTTTTGAAAAAGGAAAATACTGTTCTGAGTTTTCTAGTTATCAACGTTTCTCAAGCATACAATATGGTATGGTATGAAGGCCTAATATATAAGTTACAGCTGTACTTGCCCGAAAACTTCTGAAATTTATTCAACTGACAGAAAGTTTATGCAGTAAAAAGGATATTTTTTAAACTGACCTTAGCCAATCAAAGCCGGAGTAGTATATTAGGACATATTCTATATTTGTTGTATATTTCGGATTTGCCAAATAGCAACCAAATCCACAATGCAGTTAATGCAGAATTAGCGAAATTTGCGTTAACGTAACATACTAAATGAACTTGTTTTCATTCCATTAAAAAGGAGAGATACTACTTCTCTCGTCCGTACATCAGAGGTATTTGGTCTGTCACTGACAAGTATATTTGTTTTTTTTTTTTATATTAGAATTGAGATATGAGACCTATTGTTAGTTCAAATACATTAAAAATTCAATAAATAAAATATATATAAAAAAAAAACAAAATTCTATAATAAATAATATGTAGTTAAAAATAATTATTATTTTTATTAATTATTATTTTTAACTAACTACGTAGAAAATCCCGTTCATCATAATTTGTCATTATTTATTTAGAGCAACATGACAAAAATTAATAATGACTAACAATACTGACAGAAGGGCATTTCTCAGTTGATCCATATTATTCACCGTATATATTTTTTTAATCACATAATAGTTTTAATTAAAAAAAAAAACACATTTGTTCCTCCAAATATCCCCTCACAAAATGTATGTACATATGTATATTTATATATTATTACTAATGCAAACGAATTTTTTATCAGTTTCACATGCCGACATGTGTTTTAATTAAATTGAAATATTTTTTATTTCCATAAAGCAAATTTTATTTATGATCGATTTTTGCCTTAACGTGTAACAGATTTTTGATAATTTAATGCAGAAATAATTAAATGTTAAAATCATTTGTCTTGAATCTCGAGCCATTTTGTGTTTTTTGTGAAAGTTGTTGTACAAATTTACGCAGATAACTTTATCACACTTTTTTATTATTTGTAAATTATTGTTCATACTAGAGACAAACTTAATTAAAAAATTGGTAAAATATAAAAGTTCTTGGATTTATCGCGGGTGTCATAACTGACGACTTCAGGATTAGGACAAGAACCATTTCCGTAAGTTGTGCGGGGAAACAGAGGAATTAGAAACTATTAGTAAATAGATGTCTTCGGATTCATCAGGAAAAGCAAGTGGTTAAGTTATAGGTAGCAGAATGAAAATGGAGCGGTATAGCTATCTGGAGGGAATTTGTTTTAGGGCATTCCCTATCTAATTTTGTTTTATATTTTGATATACTTCTTTCCGATTTCTTGATGCAGTAACTTGCAGTTTTTGGTTATACCCTCTTACAAAGTACAAAGGTTAGACAGTATTTTAAAATATATTTTATTTACCAAATATAATGAGACCTTTGGTTCTCAGTCAGATTTTAAGTTAGAAATAACGCGTCAGCGTTTTTGGTCCAAATGCTAGTTGTTTATGATGGTAACAAAAATCTAAATTTAATAAGGATTTCTTCTTAAGATCTGCTAGTTGAAGTTGTATTTATTTATTTATGTTGTTAAGAAAAACTTTCAAAATCAATATTATTTTAGTACTTTGCTTTCAAGTTATCCAAACTAACTACATATACTTATTTTCCTTCCAAGTTACTTATGTCATTTTGTTTAGTTAGTTAGTTATAAAAGTAAAAAAAGGTAGTTTTGACCGATAAGTATTTGGAACTAGGTTTCAAAACATGATCAATTTGCTTGTGTCGTTGCATCCCTAAGGACATAATTTGAAATATGTATTTGCTCTTTGCATTGCTTATTTAGACAATGATTAAACAGAAATATAATAAATTCCGAACTTAGGGACGTAAGAAGATTTGCTTTATTATTTATTTTTATTAATTATAGGTATTTTTTTAAATTTTCAAAACAATTATTTTCATTTATTTTTATAATTGTTTACCTTGAAGCGTATGTTCTTTATTCCTTATTAACTTTAAACACTTTTTTTGTTATCCTTTTTTTTTGTTATTTAAAAGCATGATATACATAAGTACATAATATTTATATATATATTTTATTTTTTATTAATTTTTAGCTTAAAAGAAGCAGTTTTTTTGTTTACTTTTTACAAGCAAATCGCGACGGCTGTTTACAAAAATGTAGTAGATACATACATACATATGTACATATGTAGATAGATATGTATATTATTGTTAAAGGGAAATGAAATCGTAAAACCATCGAAAAACCGCAAAATCAAAATCGCGAAGAAAACTTCAAAAACATCACGCACGCGTACTTGAGTTACAGCAACTACTGGTTTAATACACCATTTAAAAAAGATGAACACTACTAAAAATACAAAAGATAAGTAAAGCCAACAATAACAGTAACAACAAAAGCACTGCGGTAATGTTGTATTTGCCATTAATAAAATGCACAAAGTGCAAAATCCAAATATAAAAAAGATACAAACTGCAAATCAAACGTCAACTCTTTATTTTTGAAGCCTCTCCATATTTATAAAAACAAAAGAGAAGATTCTAAGCTTGATCAATGATCATGTTTAGTTCTCCGTTAAGTGTCGTAAATATAAAAGGGGAACTGGAAATCGCACGAGTAGTATTTACAGCCAGGGTTGTCAGTTTTCTTTGAGAAGTTAGAGATCAGTGCTTTTTTAATTGTTCTGTTTAGAGTTCCATAAATAATAAATAAATTCAAAATGTACACGGTGACCAGTAGTACAATTCACTAACTTTTAACGATCTAACACTTGTTAAATATATCAACATGTTCTTTGCTTGCACTAACGCATTTGCGATTCACTAACCTATGGTTAACTTATGAAAAATAAAAACAAAAATAAATGGCAATGCTGCTAAACAAAATGGCAAAGTAGCGAAAAGAACAAAGAGGAATGAAAAATAATAAACAAAATATACAAAACTTTCCACACAAGTGCTTCATTTTTTGTTTGTTTTTAATTTTATTCGCAAAAAGTTGTTTAAATTCATTTTTATAAGGTAGCTAAAATACATATGTATGTGTTTTAATTATAAATATTAATGATTTAGAATATTTTATGACCGACTTTATTAAATATTTTGATAAAGTAAACGACACAAAAATAGTTGTAGTTAAATTAACAATACTCGACTTGTTAAGAAAAACAGCTGATTTATAACAACATCAAATGTTATTAAAAAGCATTACTGAATAGCAAAGTCTTTCGTTTTGTTGTTAAATTTTTTTTAACGAGTCCCGAATCGTAAAAATATAGGTAGGCGTGGTTTTTTCCCCACAGTCTCGAATGGAAGGGTTTTGAAGTTGCTGCATTCCATTAGTGAAATTTTCATAACTATGCCTGGCAGGTCGGTGGGCTGTATCTCTGCTGGTACCTTGGTAAACTTAATTTCAACCCGAACACAGACGGATGGACGGACAGACGGACATCACTTAATCAACTTCTCTATGTATAATGAATCAGAAGATATATACTTTATGGGGTCGGAAATGAATATTATAAATTGCACACGGAATGACAAACCGATATATACCCTTTACCACAGGTGGTAAAGGGTAACATAATGAAAGTGCTAGATTGGAACATTAGTAGAACATATGATGTGTACACCATGGCAATAGTATAAAAAATTATTTGCATTGGTAAACGAATAAAAATATGTAAACAAATTTATTGGTCCGAAATTTATGGCGCTATATATATGTTTAATGTTAGTCTTAATTAAATGCAGGCTTAGAATTTTATGACATAAATATTGAGATGAAATTAATTATAAAACTACACACTATTTTAATGTTCAAAACCTATTTAACCGATTTTGTTTTGCTCTATGTTAGACGCAAGAATCGGCAGTACGCAAGAGTCGGCAGTACTGGTTTTTTTTATAAATGAGTAAAAATAATTGAGAGTGAATATAAATTTCCCCACTGAGGTTCTCATGTGATCCATTCAATCCAACAAACAAGATCCATTAATGGGGAGCATAAGCTTATCATCTCTTCACATGTTTGTGCAGTTTGTGATTTTTTATTTGTTATTTGTTCATATAGAAAATATTTATTTTATTTAATGGAAATTATATTCCACAATTTCTTTTATATAGTTTCTGTTTCTCAAAGCAAAATTCTATTAGCAATATTGCCTCCTCTTTTAATCTCTTCTCCACATACGCTCTTGTTTATATGTAAAAGATATTTTAAGAATCAAATTTATGCTGATGTTTTTGTTAGTTATGTGATCTTCTTAATCTCTTAAAAATATATAAGCAAATATATATTTATTCACATACATATGTGTATGCATTCATGCATATATAAATTCAATTCATATGTAGAGATTTTTTTATTTTTTTTTTTGCTTTTGTTGAAAATGGGTGGAGTTTATGGGGATTTTAGTATATACACAGATATGTATCTATTTAGGTATTTGAATACATAAGTATTTGATCCAATTGGGTAAGCTAAAAAATATCTGTGCACATAACATACATAAGTATCTAATATAATGCAGATGTTGTGTAATAAAAAAGTAAGCTCGTACACTGAGGAAAAAATTACATTGCATATTCGAAACCGTTTGTGCGAATATGACCCTTACGTTGTTACTTTGTTACAACTAACTTACTCATCCATATTTTTTTGAGTGTAATAATTACGGCAAAAGTTTTTCTTATTTGTAAATTGTAATTTTTTTATAGGTAGGTACATAAGTATATCGTCCCGCCAACAATTCAAAATTATAAAAAATTATTTTGCATTAAATATTTTTAGAAGTTTTTATACAGGAAGATAAGTAGTACATATGTATTTAAATTAAAAAGATAGAAGCTTAAGTATTTATTGGATGAGTTTCAAGCTTCTTCAAGTACGTCACCGCATGTTTCGCTATTTCTGATTTAACTGTTGGCACGTTTAGATCTTTGTGGATATTAGAGTTTTGGTATACCAGGGAGCAACTGTGACCATTCGTAGAATCTTATTTTGGAGCCTTTTTTCAACATTACTAGCTGAAACAGTGCCCCATAATTGAATCCCATCCCATAACACCAAATTAAGCATCGACTTGTTGGACTGTTTTAACTGTTAACTTGGATTCTATGTGGCTTTTCCAAGTAAGGCGATGACCAAGATGTATACCGAGGTATGATTTGGTTATTTAGGGGGACATGAGTCACTATGTAGTGTGAAAGTTATCATTCTCTATTTCTTCAACCATTTTTCCAAATTGATTATGTGGTCTTGTAAATGTTGTGACGCTACTTATGCGCTTTCATGAATACTTAAAAAGCTGTGTCATCAGCAAATATTGGAGTGTGCACTTGATTGCTAGTCAGCATATCGGATGCGTACAGCAAGTATAAAATGTGTGCCTAAATACTACCTAGTGGAACTCCGGCTTTAATAAACTGTGGAGAGCTTAAGAAATTTCCTTATTTTACTATGAACTTTCGAAAAGTTAAATAATTTTTTATGAGCTTATAGAAGTTTTTAGGCAAGTTCAGCTTTAACTTGTATATAAGGCCTTCATGCCATACCTTGCCGAATGCTTGAGAAGCATCGATAAAAAGTGAAGAACAGTTTTACAATAGAACAGGCTTAGGTATCATAGTAATCAAAGAAATCTTCCACTATGTAGGAAAGTACTCAAGATGTGAAATGACATTAAAAACAAAAAGAATAATTTAATGCTTTTATGCTTGTGCTGGTTGTTGGTGATACGATAATTTGTTGGTTTCATATATAGACAATGATCTGAGGATTAATTTAGTGATGCTTCAGTTTAATAATAACAATCCGGCATTTTTGTTCGATCAGTAGGACAATAGGGGGGTTGTCTACTCGAAATCACATTTAGACGCATTTTTGAAATTGTGTCAAACAAAACACGACCTTTTGAAGTTATTATCACACAGTAAATAATGTTCGATTCGATTATTACATGCTCGTCCATGAGGGTTCTTAGTATCATATACAGCCCAATTCTTAAAACTCCCAGGGAAATGAATTCCCAGAGAATAAGTTTTTTCCAAAAATAAAATCCTCCAATTCTGAACAGTCTGGGAAGGGAGAGAGAATTCGAAACATTCGAAGTCAGCTGTTTTACTTCTGTTATGTAATGTTTACAAAAAATTTTTGCAAATTTACCAATTTTATAAATTATAAAAGTAAAAGTGTTTGGAGTGAAAAAAAGAGCTTAGAGAAAAAAAATAAAGTTTAGTATAATGTTAGGGGAAGAAGAAAACGATGAAAGTGAAGTGAGGGACAAGAATGATCAGAGGTTAGCAAGAAAAATATTACGTGTTGCCACCAACCCACTTGAGCTACCGCAAACTTTGTAAGTAGATTCCTTAAAAAGTACTATAATTAAATTAAAAATTGTTTTTTAGACTTGAAAAATATTACAAGGTAAATAAACCAGCCTTTATTTACCTTTTGGATATGTTAAGAGCACATATTCCACTAAAGAGACAGTCAGTTGCAGTTTCCCCACTCGTAAAGTTAAGTGCAACGCTTCGATTCATGGCCGAAGATGGATACCAAACGGGTGTGGGGAAGGACTCTGATGTGTCTGTGACACAAAACACCTTCAGTAAAATTTTGACAGAAGTTATTAATATATTTGAGGAGCATCTATGTCAAAGGTGGATAACTTTTTGCAAAACAGAGGATGAAAAGCGTAAAATTGCTCTAAATTCCAAGGATAGGATGCGTTGACGGAACTACTGTCCGAATTGTTGCACCTATACTATAACAGGAAGGGGTCAAAAATATTTTAACCCAAAATTTAACACAATAAAAAATTACAGGTCTGTGACCATGAGCTGAGGATTCAGTACGTAGATGCCTCTCATCCTGGAGCGTGTCACGACTCTTTTGTTTGGAATACCAGTGAGTTAAGGGCTCATCTTGAGCAAGAATACCTCAGAAACGGTAGCAATTATTGGCTCCTTGGTAAGGTTTTAAATATTAACAAAACAACATTGAAATATTAATAGATATATATTTTTTTACTAGGAGACGCAGGTTATTCATTAGAAGCATGGCTTATAACCTCTCACAGATATCCACAAAATGGGTCTGTTGAAATAAAATTCAACGAAATTCATTCCAAGTGTCGTAACATTATTGAGCGTACAAATGGTGTCCTGAAAAACAGATGGCGATGCCTTCTTGGAGCTAGAGAATTATTCTATGCTCCAGAAAAGGCAGCTAAAATAACAAACGTTTGCTGTGCATTGCATAACATTTGCATTTATTTCAAATGCAATATGGAAGTTAACGATGAAGAAAATGTAGAAACTCTGAGCGTTCAAGACGATGATGTGATATCCTTAGCCTCTGCCCCCTTTGGCCGTTGCCCAAAATATTAGAAATAATATAGGAAACAATCTGTGAATTTTATTTGCTTTAACCTGAGCGTAGTTTTCTTTTAAATTTTAAAATATAAAAATAATACAACGCTTTTTTAATATTGTTAATTTAAAAAATTCATTGTTCATCACATTTTATAAAAAAGAACTTAAAGCTAAATAAATAAAAATTGAAATGAATTCATAAATCTTATATGCATTTTTTTAAATTAAAAAAAGGAATAAATAACAGGTACTTGATGGCATATAATTGCTTTCAGTGCTGAAGCTATTGTAGCTCAAAAGACGACGGTTTTTTTCAATTTTGTCCTCGATTTCTCTCAGCCTCAATTTTTCCATCACCAAGTTGTGCCGTTTGATCTCTTCCAGCTCTGCCTTCTTTAAATCATAAAGGTGATCAATAGAGCGATATATTTTTTTGGGGCTCTGAAACTGCTCCTTCATCACCTCCAGCATTTCTTTTTGAATACCAATCTCCTCTTTGAGAATGTGATCGTTTGTTTTGGCTTTTGCTTAAATTTATTTAACGGTGCTTTTGACGGTGTTTCTATGTCACTCGGTATCAATGCCAAAACTTCGATAGGATCGTCTTTGGAGTCCAGCTTCAACTTTTTTGCAGGTGGTTTTTGGGGCGTTTCTTCATTAAAAGCAGTGGTGTTGAAACATGTTGGGTTGTTGGTTGGGCTAACTAAGGATAATTAGCATTTGCTCGATATTGTGGGTGCTTAGCAGGAGTATTTGAAAAAACTGGACACTGCATTGTGATTTCCATCACAATTGCTAATTTTTTTTTTAACTTTCGAGTCATCCCTTGTTTTGTCGCATTGGGCGGAACAATGTAGCTCGCCGCACACAACGCAAACCGGAGGTAACTTGGCAATTTAGACACTGGACGGGTCCTCATCCCTTATGCGGTTCCTCCACAATTATTTTGCGGTGTATCATATATTTAAAATTATAAAAAGGAGCGTTTCTTTCTTTGTCAATCTCGATTTCTTACTTTTACCTTAAATCCCGCTTTTTGGAGGCCATCTCTGATTTCAACTGGATCAATATATGAGTGCACACCTTTAATAACTACCTGTAGACCTTTGCTACTCTTCAGCTGATAGGTTTAAAAGTACTTTTTGCAGCTTTCAGACTCAGCAAATGCTGCTTTACTATAACTGCTTTCAACAATAAATTGTACTTTTGTCTCATCAATATTTCCAAGCTTGATCAGGGTTGTCAGATTTAATTTCACCTATTTCGCCATAATCGAGGTGAAAAATCGCCAAAACAGTTTTTTTTTCAAATTTGTCTCTAATATATACAATATTTTTTAATTTTAAAAATATTTTTAACAAATCACAAAAAATAAATTTAATCGAAATATCTTAAATTCGCCAAAAATATAAAGAAAGTCACCAAAATATATAAGTGTTTTGTTTTTATTTAAAATGATTAGTAAACACGAGAAAGGTAAAATTTTGACTTAAAACAATGAAAAATAGTGGTTATTATAATAAATGGAGACCTGAACATATCCTTCCTTAAGGTATTTGTTACCGTGTTCTTGTTTAGAATATGTTTTATAGGAATTAAATTTATTCAACATTACTAAAGATCAACAGATGTGTGCCACATGGCCTATTTCAATCCATAAAATTATAGCATGTGTTTCACAGTCGAGTTTTAGTGGAATTCATTATTGAAATCGATCTTTTTATCTTTCTTCCTTTGTATGTAAAAACTTCCTTTGTATGTAAAAAATAAGTATAAAAAATCATTGGAATTACCATCACATCAAATACAAAACTAATGTAGCTGTACATAATTAGATAGAATATATTTTTTATAATCTTTCTAAAACAAAAGTTAATATTTTCTATTATGGTTGATAACTATCCAAAAGTATGTTAGAATTTATATATTTGAATACGTGAAATTTTGTTTGTGATTAAGAATTGCAACATTTTAAAATCGAAAGATGCTTGTAAACTTTAAATAAAGTTTCCAGTTGCTAGAATAAAATCATCTATAGAAATTAAAAACATTTTTGAATGTGAAATGTTCGTGAACTTTAAATAAATTTATGTTTCGAAAGTTTCTGGTTTCCAGAAGTAAAATCATATTTAAATATAAAAACAACTTCAATTTCTTTGTTATCAATTTTGATATTCCTTAATTCAGTTTCTAATGTTGGCCAAAAGCCAATGAAAAATCGCCAACAATACGCCAAATATTTAAAAAATCGCCAAAAAGTCGGCATGTCGTCAAATAAGATTGAAAATCGCCACGTTTGGCGAGAAATCGCCATATCTGACAACCCTGAGCTTGATCGGAATTACATAAAATGAGTTCTCTCCAGTAACTGAAATTAACCTTTTTATTAAGTCGTTCTAATTTTTCTGAAATTAACTGAAATTAACCTTTTTATTAAGTCGTTCTAATTTTTCTCCCTTAAATAAATTGAAAGGGGTTTTAACGACGAAATGTTGTATGATAACTATTTAATTATAAAAAAAAAAATATATAATTAAAAGAACAATGTTACAACAAATAAATTTGTTAAGTTTAATTTTGTTATTTCAATTATTTTAAAATAATAATTTGACTATGTTTGGGTTACCCACCACAAAACAAAACACTGCAAAAAGGTTTATCAATAGTAATCAGTCATTCGTTTTTTCACTATTCTATTTTCATCCAAACTCTTTGATCCCCAAATAATGTCTGAAAAAGAAGAAACAATAATGAAATAACAAACAAATTGTTACCAAATTCCTATTAACAACAAAATACTTGAAACATTTAACACAATTTAAAAAGAAAGAGATAAACGCCGGATAAACTACAGCAGGGATGGTAGATTAAATTTTCAAATTGTGCCAACTAGCTTTTTAAATTATACTTTTCGAACAGAAATTGTACTAAATAAATTTTGTTTGTGAATTTAAATTTTAAATCAACCTTTAATCGAGACATTAGACAATTTTATTCATCTGTGTGTATGTATACCGGTAACTTGCTTAAGGAATCGAAATAGAAGAGATTTGTGAAATCCTAATCTAAGCATGCAAATGTTAAACTAACCTTACCACCATAGTTCTGAAGTCGTCTGAGATTCTAATGAAATTAATTGAAGGACATGGGTGCTCTTATTATAGATTATTGCATTGGGACTGTATAACAGATGTTTTCATAATGATGAGATTGAGGAACAGACGTTTCATCTGTCAATATTGCTTGTTACAACTTCCATTCATACCCTCTACAAACTGTCGACTGAAGAACTAGATAATTTAAATAATTTCCTCAATTATAATTGTGGTTCTAGTAAGGAAACCAGACAGCGGGATTTTTTGGGAAAATCTGGACGGAAAGGTCTGTGTGTTAAAACATACGGGTCCTCTTCGAGGCCCCGATCAAGTGTGCTGTTGCACTCTCAACAGACGGAGTTTGGATAGTCTCCAAACCCCTAAGCAAGAGGTTATAATGTGGATCTAGGCTTGCCTTGGAAAGGCTTGCCATATTATATAAATTGCTACTCCTTGCGACTGTATCACACACAAAAAGCGATTGGTGGCAATCGTAAAGTGTTTTTATACTACACAATGGGGGCGCTAGTCTACGCCTAAGTTTCACTCGGTGGTAAGACCACCGTGAGGTTAGGCCGAGTAGGCAGGTACTCACGTTAATCTTGTTCCACAATCTTTACGATTCAAACATATGTACATATAGATGCTAAGATAGTTTTCCTATTTTCGTCACAGATAATACAAAGAAACTGGAATTTTTCTCTTTAAAGTTAAGGAGAATTTGTGTAATAACAAATGAGAAGGATAAAAAAAAAGCTTTTTGACTTTTCAAGTTTAAAATGTACCAAAAAATTTACAATTGTACCAACTTTACCAACCCTGAAATACAGTAGAACGCAAATAACAAAAAAATACAAAGAAATAAAACAATAACAAAACAACAACAATAACAATAACAAAACCAATGAACAAAAATAAGAAAGAAAAGTAATTGTATGTACATGTGTATGTTTGTATGTTGAATTACTTAACTATGCGCAGTAGTACAATGCGTTTGAGTTCTTTTATTTGACTTTTTTGTTCCCTCAACTTCAAAAGCCGGCAAAAATAAAATTTTTCAGTAGCTTTATCTGACCAACACCATCAGTGTTCATTTGATGTTATCGTTTAACAAAGTCTTCTTTCTTCTACTAACTTTTTTATTTATTTATTTTTTGAGTATTTATACGGGAGTGTGGTTTGGGCCTATACTAAGTTTTAATACTGCCGCAATAAGGTTGATGATAACGAGATGTTGACAAGTGGCATGCTCGCTTTGGCCAACTTTTCATAATGAAATACTTACTCACTTACTTACTTGTTTTGTGTATAATCGAGGCTCGTGTCAAAGGGAGAAAGTGGGGTTTTGATTTTGTCCTTGAATCTAAAATTGCTCTAGAAAGTAGTTGTTTTGTGTTTCCAAATAAAATATAAAAATACTCTTTCTATTTATTTAAATGCAATCTTGTTGTTTATTCAAATCAAGTTTTCTTCTGTTTTAAGTCTTCTTAAATCACTTTCTCTAAATTGTAAATACATTTTTGCAAATTTATGTATTGTTGTTAAGAACAAGTGTGGAGAAACTTTGAGTGATCAAAATGTATATTTTATTTGTCTCAAAATAACATTTTATTTTTAACATTGTTAAAATTATTCGCAAGGATGTCAGTTAATGAGGGAAGCTTCTTAAGCTTAGTTATGATCGCTTTATCACGATTTTGGCATGTCTCTGAACTATGCTTTGCGATCTTTCTCACAGTGTTTTCAAAGTGTCTTTTTAGCGATATGTCGAATATTTATTCCCTCCACTAAACACACTAATTTTGTAAAAAAAATAAATCAGTAAAGCAAAGGATTAGCTTGTGTTAGCACATTCATATACTCGGGTTTTCCCTCTTTGGCTAATTCGAAATTCAAGCTAATTATTTGATTATCGAATATTTTAGTTACTGAAACCTTCAAAAAGGTTCAATGAAAAATAATAAACTTATTTCTTGGAAATAGGACCACTTTAAAAGCTCAATTTAGCCAAAACAATATTAATTCCACATAATTATTTGAATTATATAAATTTCACATTGTGGTACCACAATTACTGTTGTGTTATAGAGTATTGAGCGTTCGCAAGTGAAATAAAAAATAGCGTTGTGAAGCACAATACACTGGAGGAATAGTTTCGCTTGCAGTTATTAAACATTTTTCTTCTATCTTCTGTATAATTTTATTCAAAGACAACACTACCTCCAAAGCTTTTAGCTTACATTGGCGTAGAAATGGGGGTGATATGTCCCCTGCAAACTTGCTGTTTACCCCCTGAATTTTTTTATAATTTTTTTATAATGAGTTTGCTACCTGCAAAAAACACTTCCAGATTGATAAACTAGCGAGAATCAAGCAATCTATGGAGGCACTTTCAAAAAAATGTTCCAAAAGACAATAATTCATACAATTTTTCTATGAAATTAAAATAAATATTTATATTTATAAAATGAAATAATTTATGACTTTGAACCAAGTTACACATCGATGATTCTTATCAACACAAATTAATAACTAATAAAAAAAATATTTTTTTTTTTATATAAAAGGATTGGTTATAGGTAACCCATTTGATTACCTGTTGAGAACTCATTCAAACACGTATTTTCAAATGCACCATTAATCAATTGTTTGCCATGTGAACTTAACAGGACTAAGAGCAGACGAAATTTAGCTCTGGATTTTATTAAAACTACACACACACTAAGAGTGTAGCCTTTTTTCTCTTTCTTGTTTTTCGCAAAATGTTTTCGTTTATTGATCTTTTGGTTAACAATCGAAATTTTTGTTTTATTGAATGTCATTTAATGTGGTATGAATAAGTAAATACCGGCGTAACTTGGGAGTTTTCTCCCATACAAACAAATATTTTTCCAACCACCTTTAACGCATTTTGAATATGGTCAAGACAACAACTACATGCATAGATATGCCAGAAGCAACGTACTCTACTGCACGCATGCTTGCATACCAAATGTCTATCGTGGGTTATTAGCCTGTCTTTTCTTGTGGCATGTTAAACGTGGCTTTAATTTGAATGCGGCCAGTTTTAAGTCAAGTTTATTTAAATTGTTTGCATATTTGGCATCTTACAGTTTCCATTCAAATTGTTTCATTTCGTTTATTTTTGCTTTTAATGCCATTTATCTTTTTTATGTTGCCGTATAATTATAAAGTGATTTGTCATTGCAAAGGTAAGAACTGTAAGATTTAAATAAGTTGTGAGGCTAACGACATAATGTTGAAATATTTTCTTTATCAGATTCTAATGAGAAACGAAATAAATACTTTGACAATTACGTACATAGCACATTAGTATCATAATTAACACATGAACAGTATGATTCTCTCGGATAGCCAGATGGCAATTAAGCACTACAATATTAGAGTGGAAAGTACTGCACTGCATTTGTTAACAAACAAAAAAATTGCTTACCACATGAGTGATTGTACATTAACTAGGCGCAAGGACACATGGAGCGATTGGCAACGAACAACAAACACTCTCGAAGTTGGAGTTAGAGAACTAATTTTTGGCGAAATGTGTTAAAGCTACTAAAACGAAGAACGAAAAGCTAATAAACGGGGATAAGTAAATTTTCGGGCACATCTGAAACGAGTCAGATTTGCGAATTAAAGGTAAGCGAAATGGTATAAAAATATGGCCTTTCTCTGTAAACTCCGAGCATTTATATGGAAAAGATCACTGACTGGAAAATGTGTATCGAAAATCTCTAAAAAGGGTTTTGGATTCATGCATCACAAGCGCACAACAAACTGAATCTACGTCGCCATCACTAATCTTTTTCAATCTAGTCCAATATATTTTTAAATAAAGGAAATATATATTTTTGTGGGAAGAAAAGAGTTTGCCACGTCTAGGAATCTCAGATTATATAAATCTAAAGAAGTGAATATAACCTTTAAATAAAAATTATATCTGTGAAGGAAGGTAATGTAGCAGTAAATAAAATGCAAGTTTTGATATTAAGCACTGGGATATGATAATAAAGTAATATTTGTTAACGTACAAACGAATTATTCTTTATATAAATGAAATCAGCTAATTTATAAAAATATTATCTCAAACCTATTGAGAATATTTCGTAGCCTACTTAAGAACAATCTATTTTTTTGCAAATTATGGCTATCTTAATTTATCTTCTTGGATATAATTATTATTGAATAAAATTTAAATTGCAATTATTTTAATTTATCATATCTCTTCTGTAGGTGGTGCGTGGTAGTAATATTTATTTACATATACAAAAGTTAAAAATAAAATTCGTCTTAGGCGCCGCTTTGCATGGGCAACTTCACATAACTTAGTCTTACGGGAATTGTGTTAATTAATAAGGCGACATGAATGAAGTATTTGCGCAAACGTAACTTTTATCAACATTTTATCTATACTTATTGCGTTTTACATTCATTCATGTATGTATGTATGTATGTCTGTATGTATGTATGTATGTATGTATGTATGTATGTATGTATGTATGTATGTATGTATGTATGTATGTATGTATGTATGTATGTATGTATGTATGTATGTATGTATGTATGTATGTATGTATGTATGTATGTATGTATGTATGTATGTATGTATGTATGTAAACTAGTATACATATATATTTTACATATTCTTTACTATCATTAATCTTAGCATAAAATACATACGTTTAATTTGATCTTTGTTATTTTTTACACACTTAGAAAAATATTTTTGTTTTGCTGAAATATATAGAAAAAGTCTTCAGGTCATACTATACATACATATCTATTTCCCAAAACTAATGCTGGAAACACAACTAGGCCGAACGACGAATTTCGTCCAGCAATATTTACACTAAATGCTATAAAATAATAATAAATTAATTATTAAAGTAAAAAAAAACTCTGTTTACTAAAATACTTGAAACTAAAACTGAACATGACCACATTGTACTGTTCGTCGTACGTCAGCGTAAGAAATGAAAATAAGTCTAATTCAGAGTTCGCAGCGTATGACGAATTTCGGCCGACGTTATAAAAGGGTGTATTTGTATGTGTTATATTTTCCGCGACGACGAATATTAGCGGTCAAAAATTCCCAGTTATGTTCCTTGCATAAGATTAACTAAACAATTTTATTACCATCATACCAATGTCACTAAATAAAGCTCTTAAAATTTTACTATTTATTCATCGTCTAGACTCTAGACTTTATCGGTCTTATTTTATTGCCCAATAAAAATGAACCTTGATTTGTTTAATTTTCAAAAATTAGAACAAAATTATGAATAAATTTACCGAGAGAAACTACGAAGAGAATTTTAAATCAAAATCGGTTTAATGCACCGGGCATATAAAACCGCCTATCAAATTATCTAAATAGATGCCAGGCAAAGCACGCCACAATCACATTTGTAATGGATGAGCCAAAAAAGAGACTATGAGTATCTTCTCTAAGTTTGTATCTAAAAAATAAATAAATATTTAATACGAGTACAATCGCGTACGTAAACGAAAAGAAATTTAAAAGAAACTTTTGCTGCTGAAGCAAATTAAAAAAAAAAGTAAATTATAATAGAATAATTTTGATGCCTAGAAAAGTTTGTATAAAATATTTATAAAATTTGAGTCATCCTTAGAAAATCACTACGTATCTCTAATTGAAATTTAAATGATTTTGGGGATATTAACTTTTTTATATTTTTATTTTCTCTTATGCCACCACATTTCATATGCCCTTGAATAAAATAAAATTTTGGGTTTAAAAATTATCAGGAAGTTGTATGAAGGGTGACACCAAAGTATGAGTTTCTATTAAATCAATTTTAAAATGCTAAAGAAAATATATTCTTTTCAGCTACAAAACATATAATTTTAACACTTAAGTTAATCGCTTTATTATTCCAATTGTTTACCAACCGAATATACATATTTCGAACGTGTCAGACTCATAAACTGTAATTAACAAATTAACATAATAATAAGATCATGAAAATGATTTATCATTATCATCATTATTATTATAATAAAAAATGGCAATCGTCAAATGAGCTAATTTGGTTTAAAATCATTATTATAACAACATTTTTGTTGTTACAATAATTAATAAATTTTATGTGCTTTAATCACGATTCGTTAATTGAAAATTCAACTTGAATACAAACTTCCCTCAATGTTTTTTTTCTGAAATAACATTTCTTGAAGAAATGCAAAACTAAAAATTATTATATTTATTGTAAAGATGAAAATCGCTCACGTGATTATAGGGAATCACGTATGGTCGTGAGTAACTTTACTTTTCATTCACGTAGGCGCGTATGAACGTGAGTTTAAATACTTCAGAGTACATGACGGAAATTTAAAAAAATAAATAAAAATTTAGCGAATTTCTGACACGATCAAAAAAAATATAGAAGGGGCGGAACCATATCAGAATTTCTTTTAATTTTGCAGATTTCTCTAATTACAATTAAAAAGTTTCGAAATTTTGTAACTGCCACTAAAAAGATTTAAAAAAATGTTAATGGCTGAAAGTTAATTATTCTACTTTTAGCGTTAGTTAATAATTCAACTTTAGTGATCATAAGATTTTGTGATGGTGTATAATTTTAACGCTTAAGTGAGTAAAAAGTTAATAACAATTCCATATCTAATTAATGGTAGCAAGGTAGAGATTTTGTTGCTTTTAATTTTCCACCTGTTCTTCAATTGGCTGTTATACAGTTTGCATAATAAAGTCATTTGTCATTACAAAAGCATGTGTATTTGTACATACACTTACATTTAATTAAAAAAAACAATATATTTAATTAAAAAAACACAATAGAATAGGCTGAAGTACACATGTTTCAAGAATTCACAAGACTTTTACTTTACATTATGTATTTAAACTGGTGGTGGTTTATAAATTATTACTTCTTTCTTAATGGGTCTTAGAAAATATTAAATGAGAATAATATCTAAGAATTAAATGCAAATGCTCGTTAAAGCTGGTGTCAATCTAATTTATTCTGGCTTTGAATACTAAGGGAACTAAGGGATTTTGAAACATTAAAACTTTTTTTGCAAATTAAAAAAATGTAATTCATAAAAAATAGAAATTCGCAAAAATCACTATTTTAACTAACTGTGGTCCTTGTATGCTGATTTCGATATCGGCTAACCCAA
Organism: Phasia obesa; assembly: GCA_949628195.1. Classification (NCBI taxonomy): domain Eukaryota; kingdom Metazoa; phylum Arthropoda; class Insecta; order Diptera; family Tachinidae; genus Phasia; species Phasia obesa. The sequence continues at coordinate 747,039 of OX451216.1, forward strand.
AGACACTTACCACCTAACAACTTTCAAGTCGTAACATAGTTGCCTTCCAATCGTGCTTTTCAAACTTCATACAGTTATTTTAATAAATAGGCCCTCATTTCATATGATTCATTTATATTAACGGCGTGTGCAATGGTTATTGACAACTTGTTATTGCAATTCTGTAGTAAAACTGCCTTAAGGCTTTCTTTATCGATAAAAATTTCTTTTCACTGGCGTAATATGTCTGTCCAACATATATTATCTATGGCGAGAAGCTCTGATTTTTCTTTTATAACATCAAGGTCTCTGTTGCGATAGTAAAGCTGAAAGAGGAGAGTATTGAAAAGACTTCTCTATCTGTAGTATCTGGATTTTGTTCTCGTCTGAATGTAGAAAGGGTAAGGCGGAAAACGCATTTTGAACCTAAACAAATCTAACGACCGGATTTGTGACTCGTTGTTTGTCTCCAAATGATTCTTCCACATTGCATGAAACCTCTGCAAAACATGAACATATCGCCGCACAGAGGAGTATTTCACCCAAAAAGCTGGCCAAAAAGGCAAAACTGAATTTTAAGAAATCTAAAGAACTAAGTACGCAGCTCGACAGACAACAATATTTTACATTATATTGTAAATTTTGAAGACTTTTAGTTGCGATTTGTAGCTCTAAGACCCTGCTAAAGTCAGGAAAGTGAAGAAAATTATATGAGATTTAAATGTTTTTTCGGTTTCTGGATGTTTATATGATATTTTTTGCGGCTAAACGAATAAAGGTTTAACAAAGATTATTTTTTTTTCGCTGAAAGGTTTGCTCAAAAGTTATTTAAAAAAGAAAAAAAATTTAAAATATGTTGGATATTCGTGTTGAAACAATTCGTTCAAATGCTAAAAAAAAAAATTATACACTTTTTTTTTGCAAAAAAGGAAAAGAAGAGATTTTTAAAAGCGAGGTTAGCATGTCTACGAATTATGTTTGTTAAGACAATAAAATTTGGAATGTCTAATTTTAGAAACAAAAAAAAAGTGTGCGCAAGTATGCGCCATTATTTTTGACGATTTTTTTTAAATTTTCACATTTCTTCTATTTTTGCTCATCGTGCACTTTTTCTTATACATTTATATAGTCATAAACTTTTATGTATTTTGAATTATTGATTTCAACTCTTATTCATATTACTTTTAACACTTCACAATATTAATACCTGCCTATATGTAATTATAAATTGCAAAAATTCTTAATTATCCATAATAGTTTTAAGTGAATGTCCCACGCATCCCCATAAAAGATATTTTTATATACCTGCTCTACAAAACATTATTTGTTAAAAAAATAAATATATGTACGTACCTAATAGAATTAATTTTATTTGCCAATTGTGGAAGAAATTAATATTAATAAAAATAATTTTTGTAATTTATTATTTTATAGTACTTAATTTAGCTGAGAATAAATCATTTATTTATAACTAGCTGTGCCCGCCATTTTGTCAGCGTCCTTACTTTGCTTTGAAAGTAATCCACTTTAAGACTTAATTTTATTGTGCTTCAGATATGGTTTATGTAATTACTTTATATAAAGGTACCATCCTTGGGTAATCCTCAGAAACATAGGCTTTATATAAAAATCTAAAATTTGAATAAAATACCAAAATTATTGTAAATAGTGTTTTAAATTAACCGTTGACAAAAATAAAAATTGATGCCAAGTTTGCAGTACCTGTGAATCGGTAAAATTTCGTTTTTTTACTATTTGTTCTACCTCTTTCTTGGTAATTAAATATTTTTAAGGGAAAATATCCTATATTTAAACCAAGATACTACGGTACCTCTCCATAAAATTTTATTATAATTCATCCAGTAGTTTGTACGTGATGCGAACACAAACAGGCAGGCAGAAAGAAAATCACAGTTTTATTATATGTATATATAGATAATAAATAATTTACACTAGTAACAATAACTTTTATTTAAAATAATAATATTTAATTTATTTAAAGCAAATTAGAAACCAAAAACATTTTATGACCGACAAAAAGGTGAAATTTGAAAAAAATCGCAAAAATGCAAAAACCTTTCACCTTTTCACTTTTTTTTTTACAAAAAAAATTTTTATTTTCGAAAGAAATTTTTTATCACAAAAATTAAAAAAAAAAAATTCTAAAAATTTATATAAGTAGCTGCTATACAGCCTTTCAGAGAAAAAAAATCAATACAAAACCTTCATTCGTTTAGTCACAAAAAAATATGTTGCAAACCTCTCAAAATCGTATAAATTCAATAAAAACGTATGCGATTTACTCAACTTTCTTGATTTTAACAGGGTTCCAATACGACAAATCTCAAGCAAAAACCTATAAAAATTCACTGCAGAATTTTGTTGTCTGTCGAGCTGCGTACTTAAAATTTTCCATTTCTCAAAATTAGGTTTTGGTCTAATGTTCGGCTAGATTGGCAAATCTGCAACGTGTGAACACAAAAATGATAAACCTTATCTAAAACGCAGATTTTGACGTACACATGAAATTAAATATGAATAGAAAAGTGACACTCCATATGACAAATACACACCGTGTGAACACTACCGTCGATGGCATATATGACATTGCTTATACTATTGCAAGTCAAAGTTGGAAATCAACTTTTATTTAATTCCTAAAAATTATTATTATAACTATGCTGGGATAAAGTACCCAGGTATTAATTGTTTTTGTTTGAGCTTGGCTACTTTGCGTTATATTACTTTGTTTTTATTCTGTTTTAGTCAAGAAAATATTTTTACTTAAGGTATTTGTAGCTGTAGTAAAGGTTTTCTGATGAGCTAAAATTAAGCCCTTCGCGAAATGGCCTCAGACCGCAAACGTTAACTTAAAAAATGTGGAGAAAACAACTGAGAAAAAATAAGAGCCAGATGCGCACAGAAACACAAATATAAAATGGACAAGTTCCTACCCAAAAATTACGGCCCTTACAATAACTGCTTCGTCCAATAACTGTTTGTTATTCGTCCAATTACTTTATCTGTATTGTACCAAAAATCAATTAATCATGAACTCATGGGACCTAATTTATATCTCAGCTTCAAATTTTTTATTTCCCAATATTGCTCCACTGAGAATAATAGGGTTCACATTTGCTGACTTATTTCGATTGAAATTTTAGCAGTAGCTAACTTATTACCTTTAAAATTTCTAAGGGAATTATCAAATAAATTGATTTAAATGATAATTACGGGATTTACGGGATCAAGTCAGTGTAAATGCCTAATAAGTCGGATTTCGTATTTTATAAGGGTCAAACCTTTCTTTTATTTTTAATTTTTAGTTCGATTTGTTAAATGTAATTTAAAAAAATATAAATAAATTAATTACCCATGTCTGGCGTGGGTTTATAAATTAATTTTTTAATTAAATTAAATGTAAATAGAAAATGTGATACAGTCACATTAAAAAAAAAAAAAAACAATAAATTCTAGATATTATTGTTGTTGGGACTTAGAAGGCGGAGTTTCAGATATAATGTGATCTTATTAATAAATGTTGTTTTTGTAGTTGTTTATATTTCAAATGCTATTTGTTTGCCTGTCAATCTCTATCTACTATCGCTAACATTAAAGTTTAAATGAATCCTCAATTTCCTAATATACTCGTAGTGGGAAAGAGTTAGATGATGTTGCTACAGTTTGCTGCTACCTTCTGGCTGTGCTTGTTGTTAATTAACTCCATCTCAATTTACATTTGCCCTTGCATTTATTATTTTTTTTTTCTTTCTTTATTTTATAGGTTATTGATATTATGCTAATTGGTATTTTAAAGTAGGCATGAGTAAAATATTCGTACAATGATGAAATTGTATTCCACATTACACTTGTTTGCTTTTTTCTTAGAATTAATATTTATTATTAATAGGTATACAATACTGTGTGTTTGTTTCACGTCAGATATGTATGGCTTCAAGAGACAAGTTAGCAGTATTAAAAACTTTAATTCATATTGTTTAACAGTTAACAGTCAAATTAAAGTTTACAAATTTTAAAAATTCCTTAATATTTATTGAAGTATTTCTGAGCTTTGTAGAAGATATCTTTTTCTGTGGTTTGTTAAAAACCAAAGAACGATTGAAGTCTTTCAAGTTACTTGGTAAATTAATTAGATATTTTATGTTAAGATGAGTTTCTTGTGTAACACGTGTTCTGATTAAGATGAAATTTCACTGTTTTTTTCAATACAATTAACTGATTTATATGAGTAGAATAATAGGTATTTGAGAGAGGTTCCATATATGGATTAAGTTGTTTATTATCCTTGGACAATGAAATCTTATCATGTCTTGAATTTTAAATGCATAAACTTTTAAAGCTTTATTCTGCGCTGATTAAAGCGATCATAACACATTAGTCCTTTTACAAGCATAAACAACAGTCAGGTATTCCAGACGACTGCGTGTTAAAGTATTGTAAATTAACAATTTAGTTTTGAGGCTGCTTTCTTAATTAAAAAAAGAGCTTAGACTGAGCTTTCTATTTGTGATTTTAAAACCAAAAAATTTATCCGCAAACATTATATGTAAGTTAACGAGCAAGACCAATAAGAAGAGGCCCAATAACACTTTATGTGGCAATGTGTACTTTACAAAATACACCAGCCATACGATTGTATCCTTAATCTAATCGTTTAAACATTATACCAGTCACATTGTTTTGAATTTTTAGTTACTCAAAATATACCCTACAAGAACAGTGACCACCAATTGAGCAATCATTTGAGTGTCACTGATGAGAAATTTTTTCTCATTGCGTAGAACAGAGCTACCAACACTTTATTAAGGGCATGGTACAAAAATGAGGCAAACATTTGTGTACGTGTGAGTTTGCATCTCTCTCGAACTTATTAACTCTTTGGACTAATGAGCATATCTCTGCACTGCTCACTCTACTGCTTTTTTAGATTTTAACGTTTTTGTACCCTTACAACCGTGTTATATGCAGCTGAACTCATTCTTAGCAGCATATCTCCAAGTCAAGATAACCTTTAATAGAAATAAAAAATTAAAGTTTACTAAAGTAAAGTAGTTTAAGTAATCAAAACAATTCAATGTTTCATTTTTCTAGAATTGGCTATTAAACACAAACAATGGTTTTGATTAAAAAGGGACCCAATATGTTTTAGGACAACTTAAATCAAACGCAGTTTGTAATATTTCTTAATTTTGTAGAAATAAATGATTTAATTTAATAATATTGTAGAATTTTATAATATTAAAATAATTTTTGAGTATCATCATGACAGTTAGTAGAACTGTTAGAATTATTGGAAGTATAATCATTAAACCGGTGAAGACCATTTTTTATTTAAAAAACATTTCTAAATTTATTTATTTTCTGTTTTATTTGTTGTGAAATTTATATAGATTTATATATCGAAAATAATCAATCGATTTTTATGTTCGATACCTCATTTTGTTTCTATTACATGTGGCTTTGCGATAAAGCCGTTTTCATGATTTTTTTTTAACAAATACTTGGTATTTTCAAAAAAAAAATATATCTTTTGCTTAAATTTTTTATTATAACTCCGAAACTACTGGGCCGATTGAAACGACATATATTAAGGGATTAAAGGTTATGTAAATTTGAATTTTTCTTTCTTTCACTTTAATAATATCGGAGATAAGCTTTTTAATTTATCATTAAATATGTGGAAAAATATCTAAAAAAAATTTTAAATTTTACTTAAAATTTTTTAAAAAAAAAACCTCTCCATAGAATTTTAAATTTGGACCATATTTGTACTACTCGAACTACAATACATCAAAATTGTATAGTGGTTTAAAGTCCACATAAAATTTTTTCGATTTTGTTACCTTGTGTAATTAATAACCTAATTTTTATTATTATTTGTTATTAGCCAAAATTAGAAACACGATAAAATAAGAAGAGACCAAATAATAATATTGTTTCTAAACAGATCAAACTTTATCAATTGATCTAGATATTAAAAAAAAAATATATAAGAACTTATTTTTTTACTAAAACTATCAAAGCGTATTGTCATCGGCGACTTTGTATTTTACCTGAAGTTTTGCAACCATAAAAGCCTTTTTGTTGTTGCTGTTGTTTGTTTTGTCCACTGTTGGCACGATCAATCAACTGGTAACAGGCGGCAAATAATGTACAAAAGCAATCGGTGCATCAGTGATGAATATGAACAGTCAATATACAACAAGTTGAACGAAACTAAAGTAAACTAAGCTGCATCTAACTGAACTAGTATATGAAATCGGTGTACGTAAGTCCTTAAATGGCAAAAAGATAGAATATTTTAGAGACATTTAAAGAAAATAAACGGTTAAGTGACATGATCATGGTATGTCCCTGATAAAAATGAAGACGATGATAGGAACATCACTAATGAAGATGAGCTTCTGGTGTAAAAGTTGCTTCAATTACAAGTAGATGCAACTGGGACAATATTGTATTAGTTGTAAGATTTAAATATGTTAAAAACAATGGCATAACTTGGCAAAACAATTTTTATTGGAAAAAGATATTATGAAAATAAATATATAAAATATAGTTTTAAACAATTTCTGGGGGTAACAGCTGAAAATCTGGAGAGGGCATTGCAGCCCTCATAATGGGTTTTCAAGCCAATGCAAGCCGTATTTATATTTGTCTTAGTACAGACAAACTAAGAGGTCAGACTTATAACAAATTTTCTATCTTATATCTATATACTTTATTTGTCATAAATAATTTATAAAAATAAAAAAACAAACTAAAACAAAAGGAAAGGCATCCAAATATCCACAACAACAACTATTTTGTCACATTTGTGATTGTCAAACTGGAATTTCTAAATTAAACAGCAGATAAGTATTTTAGCTCATCTGCAATCAGCTTCATCTGGGTTAATATTCCTTGCTTAGAATAGTGAAAGTTTGCTTAATTAAAAGCTCGTTATAAGAATTATATTAACCCCTTTAAAACTTCATCGTTTTAAGATGAAATTTTTTATTAAAATTACTTATAATTTTTTTAAAGACAACTCTGCCTACAAAGTCCTGTAAAAAATGCAATCAATCTCTGAAAAAAAATTTATTTTATTGCTTGAATTTGTACAATTTGTTGCATATTCTAAGCAACGAGCCCAGTGTTGTTTATGTTTTTTGCACTTTTGTCCACACTTAAAACAAAACATATTATCATGTTAATTTTATTTAATCATTCTTATTATTCTCATTTAAAAAGCATTATTACAATAAAAATATCACTGTTATTATTGACCATATTTCGAATATACTATGTGACTGTGACTGTCTGGATGTGTGTATTTATCTCATCTTTCTATTTTTTCTTATGGAACGTATATATGCATTCCTGCCTGTTCCTCCTTCCTCAACTCTCTTTTGAATAGTCAATCAACTTAATACTGGTTATTTTACTCCAAGCTTTAGATCGTGGTGTTGCCTAGGGCATAAAAGCAATGGCATCATGATGACATCTTGAAAATAAAATCGCACGACGGCATCAATTGCAGTAAATAATAGCCAAGATGTGCTGTTTACTGCATTTTTACCAGTTTAAAATTACAATGATCTTTTTATCAAACTGACATTTAGGAGGATGCTGCTGGTGATGAAACGCATTCAAATAGTAAATATTATTTTTGTCATATTCACCTTCAATATCTGTAAAAAGAAAAAACGGAAAGTGAATAATTATTTTTTTACAGTCTTATGCAAAAAGTTAACCAACTTTCTATCTCTCCAGGACTGATCAGTTCCATTTAAATTTAATCTATTGAGTTCTCTATAATAGTGACTTATCTATGCCTTCTTTGAACCTAACCTAACTAATTCATCAGCGTATGCCAGCATAATCTTAAATAGTACTCGCCCGCCGTTATCGCACCAAGAGCACTTTTCAATTGCATCCAGTTTTGAATTTATACTGTGACTATTCTTGCCTTCGCTAGAATCACCTTTTGGAATACACCACAATTATCTGAAACACCGATACCACCGGATGCCTACTTTTTTAAATGAAACAAATTTTTATCTCTAAATATTTCTTTTGCATCACAAAGCTACCTTAAAATAAACAAGTAAACATTTACATAATGACATTTTTTAAAAATCGCAACGGTTTATTTGTCTTTTTTCATGCTGAGACCCAGCCTTAGACATTCAGACCGTATTTGTGTACAAAAACTAGAAACGCATCCAAATCATCTGTCTTGCAACCTCCGTAGTGATGGTGGTTACATTCGACTAAGAAGGAGGAATCTTGCTTCCTTTAGACCAAGATTAGAAGAATAGGCTTCATATAAATCTGTAAACGCTAACATACAGTTTTATTGTCTTGAGTACTTATACTCATATCTTAAATCTAATGTAAAATTAAAATGAACTTGTAATGTCCAGTAACCATAAGTGGTTAGATCAAATAATTTGAAGATAAAATAAATAAATAAATGAAAAAAATATTTGTTATGGGCCATTCCATGTCAAATCAACTAAAAAATAATTGTTTTCAAATTAACCATTTCTTTTATCTAAATATAATTTTTAATTTTCATATGGTTTTTAATGTGGCGTAGAGAGTTCAACATAAATTTTCTAATTTAAAAATAAAATTTCAATATTGTTGTTGCATGAATGGTATCTATTTAAAGCTTGTTAAATTCATTTAAAGCTGAATTTTATAGGGTTTATAGAACTCGAATAAGAATATATTTCAGCCTCGAATACATATCTAAAATAGCAATATTTTCAAATTTTTAGAACTGTTTAGCTAAACACTTTAATTTATTTGGATTTAGGGAGTCAAGGAATATAAATATAAAAAAATTCAATGAAATCTGAAGTAGTCATTTTGAGTGACATGTTTTTGATTCCACATGGAATAACCGTTATAGCGGATATACAAATACACAATCTGCTTACATTCTATAGTTTATATAGACTCTTTAAATATTAACTGTATTTTTTATACCCGGTACAGAGGAAACACTAATACGACATAATAAGAATAAACACTCAATATAAGTTTCAAATGTCTGTTAATTACAGTTTATTTATTTATTTTTATTTATTAAAAGTAAATAAATTTACAAATTAATAATTACAATTATAGGAACTGGCTGCAGCGGCCTTCGTCCTTACATATTTATACACATATTACATTTTAGAATATAAGATTTTAACGTAAAACTCTGCTCTTATATGGGTCAGCACTAAAATTTTTTTTCTTTTCGATGAGTAGATATTTATAATTTTTTTGATTTTTTTATTTATTTATTTATTAATTTATTTATTTACTTTAATTAAAATTATAATAAATCAGCCGCTGTCGTCTATGTGTTTAAAGATTTAAGTTTAAATGATCCTTTCATTTGTAGTTGAAGCGGTATCAGGCTGGGTACCAAATGCAGCAATGGTATCTAAAATATAAAAAATTGCAAAGGATTTATTGTTGAAAAACTATTTATTAATTCCATTTTCAGGTTTTGAAAAATATTAAATTAATTATCTATCAATGCATGACAAAAGTTTTCATATTTTTTGCCCCATGCGTATCATCAACGTTGAATTACTAGATCATATGTATTATGCAACAGTTGTTACATTCGATTAAGAAGGAGAGGATTATTGCTTCTCTTGGCCGAACATCAGAAGATGACCAAAATAACAATAACAACAACCGTGTCATCAAAAATACAGTTTTTGTCTAGCACTAGCTGGACTTATATTTTAATTTTTTTCTTTTTAGTTTTAGTCCTAAGATTTGAGCACTTTGTGTTAGTTCCTTTAATTTGAACACACAATAAATAATATGATGTGTAAAAAGGATATTTTTTTCAGTTCTTGCTACGAAAAGTCTTCTAGCAGACAATTTCCGAATGACCTTCTGGAACGGCGGAAGAGCGATTGGAAAGCCTGCTTCACTATGACAACCTATATGAGAATGGAATGCAAATGGAAGGCCTTCAGCCCCTAAAAGGAGAAGTAAAGAGGCCTTCTAGAAGGCCTTCATACTTCTTCTTTTTACCACTGAGTAAACCAATAATATTTGCACTTAATCAAAAATGTTATCTTTAATACGCGTTACTGTGTGTTTTTTCATAATGACAAACTCACATTTGAAGAATATTTTTAAATAATTTATTTATTTATTTTTATTTATTAAAAGTAAATAAATTTACAAATTAATAATTACAATTATAGGAACTGGCTGCAGCGGCCTTCGCCCTTTTTAAACAATTTATTTCCTTTTTTCTTGTGAAATATGTTATAATATTTTATTTACAATTTTCTTGTTCTTTCTTTGCTTTTCTTAGTATGAAATTATTCATACTATTTATGTTTAAACTTTTTTTTGCATATACGCACTTTCAACTGATTACATTTAAAATAAATTAGTCAAGTGCGAGTTAGAATCACAGACGTAGGGTTCCGTACTGTGTTCAGTATAATTTAAAAATTCCAGTTGTTTATTTCTTTATGTCTTATGAGACACCCTTAAATTTTAAAATTAAAGTAATATTCGCGAAAATTGCATCATAATTAGAACACCCTTTAAATTTTAATATGTAATTCATTTTATAACGGCCATGGTAATACACTTTCAGAAGCCTATCTACTGCGGTTAAAAAAATAAGGTAATATTCGTGAAAAACACGTTACTAATGGACACACTTCAATTTTAAGTATTTGTTATAGCGGCCGAAGTAACACATCTACTGTTAACATTTCAAGAGGGTATTTATTACGGTTTATAAAATCATGTCACTGTCGGAACACCATGGCAACTTCCTTTCAATTTCGTATTCTTGTTTATAAAACAAACATAGTTTTAATTACTGTCTGCATATTGTAAGTGGTTGCCTCTTACAGCTCAAAAAAAGACATAAACGTAAATAACACGTCACTTTTGGAACACCCTAAGTTTTAGTATTTTTTGCTATAGTGGCCGCAGTTATACACTTTTGGTAAAATTTTCAAGAGTATACCTATTATGATTCAAAACTTAGGCCTTACACATACAAAGCACACCACTATCGGAACACCCTTTAATTTTTAGGTTTATTTTTTTAGACTTCTTTATAAAGCGAACTGAGTTTTAATTACTGTTTGTAAATTTTTAGTGTATGCCTCCTACAGTTCAAGAAATAAAGACATATTCGTAAATAACACCTCTCTATCGGATCACCCTATAAGTTTTAATATTTGTTGCTATAGCAGCCGTAGTTATACACCTTTGGTAAAATTTTCAAGCTCCTACTTATTACGGTTCAAAACTTAGGTCTTATACATGCAAATCACACTACTATCGGAACACCCTTTAATTTTTAGGTTTATTTTGTCATACTTGTTTATATAGCGAACTAAGTTTTGATTACTGCTTACATATTTTTAGCGTATGCCTCCTGCAGCTCAAGAAATAAACACATATATGTGAATAACACCTCTCTATCGGAACACCCTATAAATTTTAATATTTGTTGCTATAGCGGCCACAGATATACCTTCTGTGAAAATTTCAAGATTCTACCTATTATGGCTCAAAACTTAGGCCTTAAAATTGCAAATAACACCACTATCGGAACACCCTTTAATTTTTAGGTTTATTTTTTAGACTTGTTTATAAAGCGAACTACGTTTTTATTACAGTTTGTAAATTTTTAGTGTATGCCTCCTACAGTTTAAGAAATAAAAACATATTCTTGAATAACACCTCGCTATCGGAACACCCTATAAGTTTTAATCTTTGTTGTTATAGCGGCTGCTGCTGTACACGTTCTGTGAAAATTTCAAGAGTCTACCTATTATGGTTCAAAACTTATGCCTTATACATGCATTTCACACCACTATCGGAACACCCTTTAATTTTTAGTTTTTTTTTTATTTACTTGTTTATATAGTGAACTAAGTTTTAAAAACTGTTTGTAAATTTCAAGTGTATCCCTCCTACAGTTCAAGTAAGAAACACATTTTCGTAAATAACATCTCTCTATTGGATCACCCTATAAGTTTTAGTATTTGTTGCTATAGCGGCAACAACTATACATCATCTGTGAAAATTTCAAGAGTCTACCTATTACGGTTCCAGAGATAAAAGGCGCTGACAGACGGACAGACGGACAGACGGACAGACGGACAGACATTGTAGCGAAAACAATAGGGTTTCGTTTTTACACTTTGTGTACGGAACCCTAAAAATGATTTCTATAATCCTGGAAATATTTTTTTTTAATATTTTTAATTTATATTCTTCCTATGTTTGTATTTACTTATTATATATATTTACTGCTAAGGTAGCGTACAAAACTTGTTAGATATTTAATAAATCCCTGCGAAGGCATTTAGAATGTTTTTGCCCAAATACGGTGGTTTTTACACGATACTCTACCCAGCAGAAGAGACAGGTTGCAAACCATGCAATTTTTTAAATTATTAAAATTATTGGTTGACATATGTATGTATGTTTTTGTTGGCTTTCTTGTGTATATTGTTGTATGCAGTCTACTAGTTTTACACACCTTTTTAAAATTCATACAAAAACTTACAAACACACACACATTCCACATATTGATTCTTCGAGTACAAGTATAATTTATATTTGAACTAATCAATCCCCTGTTTGAAATCGTGGGAAAATGATAGATTTCATGGCGTTTATCAATACTAAACAAGGGGAAAGTCGTTGTTGCTGTCATCATCATCATCAACATCATTCATATCCACTTTATCGCCAGTGTAATGTGTTTAAATGTTTAAATGTTCATAAGTTTTTTTTTTGTTTCTATTCGCATGAGATATTTTTTTCTTCTAAAACCACTTAAAACATCATAATGTGTCTAAAATGTTACAAGTTACATGACAACAAACAAACACAATTATTGACTATAAACTTGTAATTCGCAGAGTACTTTGTTTTATTGCTGTTGTTGTGTTCGATACTTTTTTAATTGTATATTAGGCGCATTAAGCTGACTCGCATTTATATGACCAAACAACCGAACCAACGAATGAAATACAATAAAATTAACAAAAAGCTTTAATTTAGACTTAAACTAGAATAGAAAAAGTTATACTCAATGACCGGAATGTATTTTACTGATACATTATCTTTTCAATCATAATAGGGGTGTTCACTTACCCTAGTGGGACACCAGAATGTAATACAGTAGGATTAGTTGAAAAATCGTAAATTATAAAATAAATTTCACTTTCTTGAACAATTGGTGGACAATTGCCAACAATTTAATTACTAAATAATGCTACTGACTTATTTTCAGCTTTATTTGGTTTTACCATTTGGAATGATAATTAAATTATTGAAGTCATAATTGTAATTGGTCTAAAGCAATAAATTTATATAGACATCAACAATTTATATAGACATAACCGCTGTAGCTTTCCATAACCGAGTATTTAATAAACAACTTAGTAATCGGATAAAAATTAAATGTTTAAAACAAAAAAATATAAATCTAAAAAGTAAAAAGTAAAATGCCGAGATTAATAGCAATGAAAAATTTCCAGTTTTATATTACCATCTGGCCATTTCACAATAAACTGTCTAGTGGAAAAAAATAAAAAAAATTATTTATTTTTATCAATATTTTACATATGGGATGAAAGCTGAGACTCACATGATTCCAGAGGTGGCTTGGTTTTTCATGTGCGTTACACCTATAAAAAGTTACACTTCTTTAAAGTCGAATTATTTTGATAATTTTTAAGTTACAAAAAATGGGTTTGGAAAAATAAATCTCAAAAATTATTTTTTCAATAAAAAAATGCATGCAAATTTATTTGTTTTATTCAGAAATGTAGCGGAAACAATGAAAAAATCCTAAAATTAAAATATTACATACAATGAAATTTATAATCAAGCTTAAGTTCGTTTTTATTCTATCTAAGAAAGAATTAATTAAATTACAAATTAGGTGATAATATTAAAGAAAAATTGGGAAAATTTAATTTTTAGACACCAGCACGAGTGGAATGCACATTTTCTACACAGCCACGTCCGTCATCAGTTTTAGTTGTAAGCATCATCTATTTAACCAACCAAACCAAGATAAAGGAATACGAGAAAACTTGTATTCAATTATCAATCGTCGGTTGGTGAGAACGAAGTCTACCACTACCTTAAGCTTCCCTCTTGTTGAATATTTTTACTTTTAATATTTACCACCTATATTTTGTTGTTCCTTCAGCGAACCTTCGGTTAGCAATGAAAGTTACTTTTTGTTTATTTGTTTTACTTCCAACATTCGTTTTTAAGTTAACACTAATCTAGTATCAAACTAAACTTTGTTGAGTAAACAAGATTGCGCGGTGCTTCGCGATTTGTAATTTTGAAAATTTTAATTATTATTAGTCGAACTGTTGTATGTATTACATACAATGAAATTTATAATCAAGCTTAAGTTCGTTTTTATTCTCTCTAAGATTATAAATTTCATTGTATGTAATACATAAAACAGTTCGACTAATAATAATTAAAATTTTCAAAATTAAAATATTTATAGCAACACTAAAAGTTGTGCAGTTTTTAGACAAAATATATGTACTTTTTAAAAAAAAATAGTCAGCTTCGATGGACCCGAAAAACTAGGCACATCAAAAAACTACTTTTATAAATCAATAATCTTATTTCTGTTATATTTAATAAAATATTTAGGTGTTTTCTATGCCAACTTTTGAAATATAATGATTTTAAAAATCATCCATATTTGATATTTTTTTAAATTATCAGTTAATATTTTTAATATTTGAAAATGTACTATAATAGTAGGCTATGTTTTAAACCAGGGCGAACTAGTACAAGGTGAGTGCACGGGCGAATGCCTTCACAAAACAATTAAGAAAGAACAGATTTGAGCAAACTCGAAAAAATAGCAGAGAAAATTGTAATCAAGGTTTAATGAATAAACTCCTAATTTCTTCTGATCCATTAATTTCGTCCAATAGAAATACAATAAATACAATTAGTATGTTATTTAAATTTGTTTGTAACTTTATTATTAATCTTCATATAAGAATGTTTTTCATCTTAAATAATTATTTAATTTTAAAATATTTAGTGTTGTCAATTTGGTAACCCTATTCATATAATGTTATTTGAATAGCAATGGTTAAAAAATAAAAATACTAAAAAGTTTAAAATAATAATACATTCAAAAAAGGTATACGACAACCCTAAACAATTAGAGATTGGTTATATTTTATAGAAAAAACTATCACGCTTATCATTTTGTATGTGAAATGATAGATTAAAATTAAAAAAATAATAATTACTGAAATGTGGGTATTTAAATGTCCTGAAAAATAAAAGGATTTCTACAAATGTTAATTTATTTTTTAAAATAGTAGGCCAAGAGAGATATGTACCAAAAATTCCATTACGCTACCATAACTCCTTCGATTTTTTTTCCAGTTTTACTATGGGGACCGTTCACTGTGCATTGTATAAAAAATACATACCTACATATACGTATCTCTTATTGAATACCCCTACTTAGCATAGTTCTCAAAGTTAATATGGTAATGTGAGACTCCATTCGCATTATTTGTTTGTTTGTTCTTTAAAAAAAAAGTAATACCAATCAAAAATCTAAACTAAATAAATAAACATTTTTTTCTCAGAATAAATTATTGCTTTTTAATAAATTATTTTTTTATGTTGGCATGTTTACAAACATACACTTTAAGAAATTTTTTATACAAAACTCTGGATCTTAAGTGTTTCGTCAACGCAAAAAAAAAACACAGATTAAAATTGCAAAAAGTCTAACTTCAAAATTTCTTTAAGGTTAGCAAAGCTTTTCATAGCGAACCCTATCTAAAACATGATAATAATTTTTCCTTAGGTTTATTCATTGCTACAATTTTTCTCTTTGTATCGGTTACTTTGTAACGGTTACTTCTGCAAAATTTCAAGGCTCTACCTTTTTTTGTTCTCTATGTAGGCGATAATAATTGCACACTTTGTATGGAAGGTATAACGCCCACTAATTCAATCCAGCCAATTCTACCTATTTTAGTTCTCTGGTTACGCGATAGTAATTTTAATCTTGGTATGGAGGTACCACGGCCACTATTCCTTTCCAATCTGGTTTTTGCTTTACTGTGCGGTTACTTGTGCAAAATTTCAAGACTTTACCAATTATAGTTCTCTAGGTGCACGGTAATAATTTTTCACTTTGTATGGGATGTGCCACGCCCGCTTGAAATATCAAAAAAATAGAGACCCCATTTACCCACCATGATTACACTCTAAAATGTTTATGGTTTTCTCACTAAGCCACACTAAAAACATGTAAATTTAAAAAAAAAAATTAAAAGACAATATCTCAAAAATTTTAATATAACTTTTTTTAAATATAAGAAACAAATATGGTAAAAAATTTTTTTTTCATGATTGATATCAAATTAAAGCGTACGAAATCATCTTTGAATGAGCTATTATTCGATATCCTAGGGCTTATAGAACTAATCCTGGTGCGCATATGCAATAAAGCGATCTTTTCTATTTTTATAAGGTTATAGATAAAAAACTTATATTATATTTGGATTCAGAGATTCCAGGAATATAAACAAAAAAAGTTTCAATAAAATCTGAAGTAGTTATTTTGAGTGCCTTGTTGACTTGACATGGAATGATTTTTTAATTAAAATATTTGTAAAATATTACTCAAAACCCTTTGTGGTTGACATTTCTCTTGTTGTCTCTTTGTTATATTTGGCGGATTTGTGTTTTCTTCCCTTGTCTTTTTCAAATATTTTTCTTTTTTTTTTCTTTTTGTGTTATTTGGCATGAGTTTTGCTATTTAAAAACTTCATTTTAAAGCAACACAAAATTAATAATTTTATTTTTTTTAATTTTAATTTTTAATACAAAACAGCATACTTTCTTTGTTTTGGTGTTGTTGTGTTAATTAGTGTTTCCAATTGAAAATGGTAATCTTATCAAAAGGTATGTCAATTGTATGTTTTTTACGAATTTAATTTTATTTCATTTTTAATTGGGTGGTTGTTGTAGAGAACGTTGTTCAGCTAAAAATTAAATTTTGTTAATTTTTTTTTAAATCCAACATGTCATGTTTTAATTGATTAAATGATCATTTTTAAATACACATGATGCAATATTTCAGTGTGAGAACTAGATTAGTGATGAAATAAATACACAGGCACCGTCGTTTTCCACAAGTCAAGGCTTAAGTTATTCTAAAGTATTGGAATGGATGGAAGTATTGTAATTTGGGATGACAGTATTAGGTCTTGTTTCGCAGACTGATCATTAAAACAGTGTATTTATGCATTATAGTCATCTATATATGTATGTATATAAAGCACAAAATATGTACGTTTGTTTGTTTGTCGGAAAGCTATAGCTAGCTATACTAGTGGACTGGTCTTCCTGAAATTTGCACAGTTTGTTACCAGAACCGTAACACATAGAATGTTGAAACCCCCTCATCAATATGCAGAGTTTAGCAAAAAAAACTGACTGGATTGGAACAATGGGCGTGGTAAAAAATGTATTATTATCGTATAATTATAGACCAATAACAGGTAGAATCTTAATATTTCATATGTAATTTGGGCATAGTCGAGCAAGAAACTGGCTGGATTGGATAAAGTTTATTTTATCGTTATAGTGTAATTATCATTTTTAATTTTCCCTTAATTTTCTATATAATTTTTCAGAATAACACAAAAAAAGTTGCTCTTTTAAAAACCCTATAAACCTAAATGTAAAAACTTTAAATGGAAATATCATTTTTCCATTCAATTGGAATTGATTTTTTTAATTTATATTTCTAAAATAATAAAAAAAAAGAAAAATATTTTTTTGCTTTCATTTACCGCCTAATTCTGAATCCTGATTTCTTAAAAATTCCTTTTTTTAATACATAAAGTGTATTTTAGTCATTTTACTTATTTTTATTTCCTTTTTAAATAAATAAAAAAATATATTAAATTGATTGGATTTGTTCCGCCTGTAAATAAAATACTGATGTCATACCTTTCGGTAAGGTCCGTCGTCATTGGCGGTTGTTTTGGTACGTTTGGCGCGCGCTTTCAAAGTAAAGATATCATTTTCAAGCCGCGTTTAAAAGAGTACTCTTAAAGCGTATGTTTTGGTCGTGATGTTGACTGTTACGTAACGTGAGGTAATTTTATTGTCAAGACATTGTCTGATGTAACGTATGTTTGCGATTGTCTTGTGTAGTTGTAGAGTTTTGTTAGTCAGTTTATTCAATAGAACCCTAGCTTAACTAGCTAGGTCTGGTATTAAATTGATTGGATTTGTTCCACCAGTAAATAAAATACTGTTGTCATACTTTTCGGTGAAGAAAAAAATATATAAATAAATATATTGAAGATTTATGTTATGTACAATTTTATAAATACTTTACTTGTAAAAATTAGGTTTCTTACTTCTTTTAAAAGTAGGAAAATTAATAGATTTTAACCCATGGTAGGATAAAAAAGACAACAGCTTTGTTTGCGCCAAAGGATTCAAATATTTTATACATACAGTTATACTCCACTTTACACGTACGTGCTTCTTATAACACAATCTTAATAGAGCAAGATTGGCTTTTTGTAACGCAACAATGGAAAAAATAAACAGAGCAGTTACGCTGTATCAGCTCCATTCTGTATTTGCTTATACATTTGGAACGAAATTGCAAAAACTAATTTGATAACTAACTTGCTCCGATTTGGTGTTACTAAAAAGGTGTTTTTAATAAAAAGAATTAGAATATCGATCGAATCACCTTGATAACGCTAAACTTTTTAAATAAATTTAATAAAATTTTATGGGGTGGTCCCTTAGTATATCAGTTCAAATAAAGGTTACTGTTTTCCCGTAAAAATATCTCATTTGCAATAGTAAATAGAGAAAAAGTATTGAAAGTACGTAATTTTATCGATTCAATGAAACTACAAACTTGGGAGCACCTTTCATTTGTTTCACCGGAAAATTTCAAACACTATTTACTGAACTCTATAATAATTTTAGAATTTTATATAAATTTTAGAATTTTTAGAATTTTATATAATGCCTATGTTCTTAAGTAAAAACCTAGGGATGGGTACCTTTATATAAAATAAATACATAATCCATAACTGAAGCAATATAAAAGTAAGAGTCTTAACAAAGCAAAATCTAAAAAAATATTGTAAGGATGCTGCCGAAGTGGCGAGCACAGCTTGTTTTTGAATTCACAAAACGTAACCACTTTTATGCTGGTTTCTTGAATTGACAAGATTTCCATTAATATGGTATTTTCGGGGAGCATAATCACCGTGTTATCAGCGTATTTTATTAAACATTTTTTAAATAAATTTTTTTAAATAAAATAATTTGTTTTTATATTTAAATAGACGAAACCTAGAAAAAGAGAACAAAAATCTACGAAACGTCGGGTAAAATAAATAACAGGAATTTTTATTTACTTATAAACCTCTGGCCTATTAGCTTAAAATCAACAACACATTAAAAAATTCAAACTGGCCAAAAAATTAACAAAAAAAGGAGCTTTTTAAAAAATAGTGTTTATTGTCTGCTTTTGTATTCACGCATTCTATTTAACAAAAAATCGTGTAGAAATATTTTAATGTGACATGGTACTGCACTAAATCTACAAGAGTAATTCCTCAAGATTTGTTCTCTCTTTCCTCTGTTTCATCCATACCACCATGATTATTTCTACGATACATATGACATGAACACATATAAGACGATTTAAAATCTACCTAATCTTTACACAGGAATTAATTACACGATGACTTTCTATAATTGAAAATTTCATTTACACTGTCATGTATTTCGATTTCGATACTAATGGAATGTAATTTAAACCTCAGCAATTGTTAAATCGTGCACGGAAATGATTTTGCGTCTTCTTTCTTATAAATATTTTTTAAATATTTAAGCACTAATGCCCATATGCACAGAAAGTTATTTTAATTTAAAATGGTTTATTAAACAAATTTTCATACAAAAAATCATTAAAAACCAAAATTATTTTTATGGAATTGGAGAAAAGTTATTATTGTTACATTTACCTTTTGTGGTTGAGTAATCTCTCTCTCTCTCTCTCTGACTTAGTCTTCAATATTTTATATTTATGTCTTTCAGCCATCGTTAAACTCGTATTATGTTCTAGATCTATAAAAAGAAAATACAAATTAGTAATTAAACCAATGATATTTTCAAACGATACAATAAATATTGATATTCAAAACTATCCCATATCCGCTGTATGTAAATTGAATTTTCCTTAACATTTAAATCAATTTATTTCGGAAACTTTTTATTTTTTACAATAAAGTTTTTATTACGTGTTTTCTTATTGAAACTAGATGCAAAACTAAAATTTATTTTTTCAAAGCAGTCTGTTTAGCAACCCTTTTTTCCAATCAGTTTTGTCAAGGGGTGAGTTTTTTATCAGTATTTTTCCAACAAAAGGGGTAATAATGTTTAAATACTAAAAAACGTAAATAATGGTTTTAATTTTAAAGTCTTCCTCTAGATGGCGCTCTTCAATATCCAAGATATGAAAACATTTTTACCTTCTGAATTTAAATCATGCACTCTTCAAAATTTTCATAGAAAAATAAAATTATACTTTTAAATAACTTCTTGGTAAATCTATATTAATACAATCGTCCTTCGGGAGGTCCTTTAATTAATGCCATTGCAACCGAAAAAGATTTTTCGTCATTCTTAATCCAGTGTAGTCTTTTAAAAATTGTGGCCATCCTGGTCAGTTTATCAACTACAATTACTGATATTCGTTTTTACGTTGACTACACAAAAAAAAATTAAAAGAAATCTCCGAGTCCGTCGATTTCACTCTAAGTCGAAAATATTAAATATTTTGATATTTTAGTAATTTTTCACCTCTTCGAATAAAATAAGTTCGTAATTCGAATAGGCGTAGTTCTGACGCAGAACCCAAAGATTTCGTTTTTATTATTTTGAATTAAATTTTAAAAAAACATTAAAAATTAATTCTAGAAAAGGAAAGTAATGAATGAAATTAAAGTTCTGTTATTGACCCATTAAGCTTTTTAATAAAATAGAAAACAACAAAGAAACTTGATCGTATCCTTAGAATAACAACTCGTTTCATTGTGGAGGGGTTAAATATAAAGTGTTTAAAAAATGTTTTCAAACAAATTTCCTAAAGTCGGCAAGTAAGTGTTTTTCGTTTCATTTTGTGGTTTAAAAATAAGTAAAATTTTATTAAATAGATTAAAATGTTTTTTTTTGGAAATGAAGTTATTTAGAAATAGGAAATTTATTCGAAAAATAATTAGTTGT
Organism: Phasia obesa; assembly: GCA_949628195.1. Classification (NCBI taxonomy): domain Eukaryota; kingdom Metazoa; phylum Arthropoda; class Insecta; order Diptera; family Tachinidae; genus Phasia; species Phasia obesa. The sequence continues at coordinate 768,378 of OX451216.1, forward strand.
TCAAAACTGATCTGCTTACATGAAATTAAATCCCAAAAGCATTGCAATTTTTGTTTGTTCATCAGTCTAGTCTGTCTTTCTTACCAATAAATCTACAGTTTGTTGGCTAAATATTTGTTAAACAATCTGTCTGTCAATTATAAAATCATAAAAAAACAAATATTAAATCTTTAAACAGTGAGAACAGCACATGCACATCACAAGAAACACAAAACCAAAACCACAAGTAATAAATACCACATGAGAATTTGTATGACATGAGATAAAATGTTAAAATGTAGATAGTAAATGTTTGATAAATTATGAAAACATTAAAATTATTTACAAATTACAAAAACATTATATTAATCAAACACATACAAAAGAACTGTAGTACGGCCACAAAAAAGAATAGATAAAGTTCGTTTGCAAAAAAATGAAAAAGCTTATTAAATTCTAAAAATGATGCCAAGTTTTTAAAGGAAAATATGATCCTTAATAGACTGATTGGTTGACCGCTAGTCTATCAGTTTGAGGGTTAATGTTTTCTGCAGACAATATAAAATCGTGTAATATTACGAAATTTTATTGTATTTTTCGTTTATTTAGGTTTTATTTAAGCAAAGAAATAAACACTTTTAACATACATATAATGGAATCAAGCAATAACATTCTTATATCGATAATTTCGCCGTTATCTTAAATCAACAGAATTTGCTATCATCGGAACATAGATAACTTTCCTTGGTTTTGCATTACCATAGCCTGTATATTTTAAGTATATTCTAACGATAAATTATAATAACAAATAATATCTCTAAGTATTTTATATAATGGGCTTTTAAGTTTCCGACAGTTTAGAATGAAAATTCCAATTAGTTTTAACTTTAGTTTAACCCCCATATTCATAAAAAATAAAATATATTTAAAATCTATTTTAGAACAAATTTTTCATACAAAAGTTGTTCTAAAATAAATTTCAAATCAGTTTTATTTTTTATAAATATGGGGGTAAATATGCAATATTAAAAATTTACAAAACTTAGCTGAAAGCGCAAAGTTGATATCACTAAACTTTTACTAAGTAGCGTAAGAAAATGTATGGAAAAGCTGTTTTATAGAATTAGTTAACTTTTAATATTGTATTCATTTCCAAGAAGTTTTCAGTTGTAATAAAATGCTTAAAAAACACATGAATTACAGAAACACAAAACCTTCTCGACGCAACTGATAATGCAGTACTCAGTACTGGCTGCTTAAATAATCATTTACCATCATCATCAGCTCTAATAGTCACTTAACTCATTTTATCGTACTTTGTTATTCTTAATTTTATTTTATTTTTTGCTTGAATTAAATAACAGCAGATCTCTAGCATAGAGATACGATATATTTAAAGGAGTGTAATAATGATTTAATTCATTCGTTTGAAGTCTGGAAAAAAAGTTTATAAACAGATGGACATTTAGTCTTTTTCCGACTTTGCGAAAGATGTTGAAGATCAATGTTGTTGGCAAAATCCGATATTTTCTTTGAAATCAATAGAAAGTTTTGTCTAAATTAGTTTTAGTTAAAAAACTAAAATCAATTTCTTTAAAACTCTGTCTTCTGAGACTGATTCGATCAACTAAACTATCAAATACAATACGACAAAAACAAAACATTTTCTAGCATTCAATGTCATCCTGTTGCATTCATTGCGAAACATTTTTCTTAAGAATTCTCTTCGTTTTTTTTTATTAAGATTATCGTAGTTTCTTCTTTTGCCTGACATTTAAAAAACAAATGAAAGAAATTAAATATTCTGTAATAATTATAACTATTGATAAGTTTTATTTATTTATTAATTACTTGTAATACAACAACAACATCCTGTTTTTACCTCTATGACGGTTTAGAATAAAAATAAAAATCATTCCTTTTAAACCCGTTTCTTTTTAGCAAAGGTATGATGAATAAAAACTAAATGATTTAGTCGAGTAGGCATTGATTTCGAAAGAGAAATATTTTAGCCATCTAAAAATTGGCAAAAATGTTTTTTCTTAGTCCCTGCTAATATACTGCATGTATATGCCCGCATGAAAAATATGGTGCACTTAATATTAAAAAGTGATACGGTAGGACCATAATCCAAGTTGTATTAAATCGGAGTAAACTCCTTCATGGTTTAACTGCAAGAAGTTAATTTTATAGTTGTGTAGTTCATGAACAACCTACTTTAGTTGAACTATTTAATCTACTGACCTGAGTGATCTGATCATCGTCGATGTAAGGTTTAAACACTCGAACATGTTCTTTAATTCCCTAGTGGGAACTTGGTGACAATTGTTTCAATGGTACTCCTCCTATGAATAGTCAAATTAGAAGAGGTACAATAGGCTTTAAGTCATGATTTGCGGATAGATGACATATCCCAAGCTAAGCTAGTTTATAATTTATAAAATTTATAATTACATTAAGATCAGGTCGAAGATCTATTACAGAGTATCGTACCACTATCAATTGATTCTCTTTAAGACTATCGCCATGTTAAAGGTCCCTTTCATAGAACTAGTCATATAATAAGTCATGTGTTACTTTCCTATCCTCTAGGGCCCACATTCTCTCGAAAGTGAAATATTTTCACATTTAACCAACAAACAAACTTTAACATCAGGTATTATTTCATGCGTCTACCTGCCCTTTGTAGATGTCGACCACCGCGTTTGCTATTCCTCATTGCTAGCATTTCTAATTACACCGCCATTCTACAATGATCACTGCAATTCCGACACTATACTGCCAGACTTGTGCCAATATTGGAGCTGTATACATAATGCTTTTAAAAATTCTATTTTTTAATAAGCACTAAGTCTTTTTTATAAAAATGTTATAATAATTTTTATTTTCTCAATATTTCGCTACACCATTGGGTAGCATCTTCAGGAAATAAAAATAATAATAGTTTTAAAAATTTAAATAATTGAATAAAATTAAAAAAAAAAAATTTAAAACTATTATTATTTTTATTTCCTGAAGATGCTACCAATGGTGTAGCGAAATATTGAGAAAATAAAAATTATTATAACATTTTTATAAAAAAGACCTAGTGCTTATTAAAAAATAGAATTCAAAAATATAAAAAGGTCAAAAACTACAATAATTATTTCATAATGCTTTTATTTTCAACTCCCGCTAGAACCCTTCTTCCTAGGTACTTAAGACTTTTGTTACCACCTTTAGACTTCATGTAATTGGTTTCACCAATAGTCTTTACGAAGATGCCAGTGCCAAATTATTTACTCTTTCTAGAAGATTCAATTTTAACACGCCATCGCACATCACATTCAATAACAGTGGACCGAGCACAGATCCTTGTGCTACGTAGCCCGATACTTTATATTATCGGCTTCGTAGATTAGCACCTTTTTCTGGAAGTAATCTCTAACAATTTTTAGAAGATATGCCGGGATATTAAGCTGTCTATATGCATTGACGACATTTTTCCACTTCGATGTATTGAAGGCGTTTTTGACTTCCAAATAATATTTTGCCCCGCTCATTCAACATTGGGGACATAGCAGCTAAATATAAATACTTCGGAAGCAGCACGAATAAAATTCAGTTATCATTGTTTTGAAACATCGCCTGTAACCAAACCAAATTGCAGACGAACCAGTAGCATCACTTACCGAACTTTGCACATCCTATTCTTGACAGCTATAGTTTTAGCTCCGAATACGGATCTTTGCTGTCTTTATAAGCAGGCTGGTTACTGCGTCATTTACAGCAATAGAAGCGTAAGTATTTCAATAATAAGCTCTTTTGTTACATTAAAAAGAGTTTCATAAACGTCTTCCTTTATTTCAAAAACAACTTCTGCTTTTGAGCCGAGGATAGCTTCAATCGCCTTCCTAAATTCCAATGCGCAGATTTGTTGAACTCTAAAAGCAAATCGCCTCTTTCTGTTTCCCTTATGATCTTCATATTTTCGCCAATAACTTAAATTTTCAATGCGTATTTTTGCTGATAGACGTTTCCACATTTCCACAACGGTGGTGATATCACTAGGGGACTCAGTGCCTCCAATCTCTTCTAACTTCTTTTCACTATTTTTTAATATTCACTTTGATTATTGCTATATGCCATGCTTTTGATTTAAACTCAAGGCCTCTAACTCCATTCGGTGTGCAGTCGCGTTAAGATCCCTTGGTTGTCTATGCATGCAAGGAGGCCATGCGGTATGTTGACTTTAGTTCTAAATCCCGGACAGATTCACGTTTGGCAGGAAAAATCTCCGAACCTGCACCACCAACCAAATGACGTAAATTTTGAGCGCATCTTGGAGGAAGAGGCAGTTGCAGCATTGGCCTGGAAGCCATTTCGAAAATTTTAACTGGAGGAAATATTTTTTGGCTCATATCGCTTTAGCTTCGTTATCGAGCATCCTAAAAAGTGGAATCACTGGTTTTCTATTGATGGCGACTGGGGAATCCACGGAGCAATTACATTCCTAACTACACCCATCTTGAGAGTACCCTTGTGGTTGAATGCCTAATTTAGGGCGACATCCACTGACCCCGTAACTTTACACAGCTATCTGAAGATACCCTTGCGGTAATATGTATGTACGTACGTACATATGTATGTATACGGTGAGGAATACTTTACAGTGGGATCTTTTATTATATTTTAAACTTCAGAATAACTCTTACACAATTAAAAATTTGGCGCAAATAACTTACTATTAAGAACAGCTTAAAATATTGAATTACATCATATTATTATTAAACAAATATTTTAATTGAAATTTTTTATTTATGTTTTTTTTCTTGTTAAATTGTAAATTAAAAAGACCGTAAAATAAATTATAAAAAAATGCGACCATGATTCATTTTCAACTAGTTATTTGCATAAAAATTTGTACAATTATTTCAGTTGGCCGCAATTAAGTGACTGAACAAACTATTGAATAAATGACTAAATAGATTTTTATACGAAAATGTTAAACAAAATAGCATTCCTGACTATAATTTTAATACCATTTAAGTTTGTTTAGTTTTTTCCTCTTTTGTCTTCATAAGTTTTCAAAATGAAAAATCAATAAATGCAAAAATAAAATCAAAAAAAATAATTGCAACAAAACTGTGCAATTTTAATCAATGCAGGTGACAAAATCAATGAGAGTACGGCTGACTGGCCGACAGACATTTCAAAAAAATAAAACATTTAAAGTTCATATTAATGATTTTTATATGGTAATGACCATAATTGCTCAAATGCTACATACAATATGACTGACTACAGATTTGAAATTAAATAAATTTAAGGCAATTAAAATTTTCAAGTTTATTCAGATTATTTATTAATTTCCTTTTATTTCAACTATCAGAAAAAATGCTACAAGTTTGTAAAGTCGATAAATTTTTAACATAAAATTAATTTTATTATTTTCGCAAATTTATTCGAATGAGATTAATCGCAGTTGAAACTTTATCTGAATATGGTCGCATCAGGTTTTTTTCCCATTCATTTTTCAAATTATTGGTTGGTTGTTATTTATCTTTTAAGGTGTCAATCAAAATGCAAATGACAATTGTGTCACCACGAAAATCAACATATTCGTACGACAATACATAGTTAATTATCAACATCGCATTAGTATTTCAATGAGAAATGTAAGAAAAACGGATTTAAAATCTTTCTCTCAATATGTAATTTAGAAAGAAACTCAAAGCAAAAAATAATTAACAATTATAATTACCTTTTTACTCATTTACATTGTGATTGAGTTCGTGTCTTCAGATTTATTTGAATAATTAAATAAGTAGGATTAGAGTTGGAGCTTTACACCAACAACGGCGCAAATGTTTTCGTGTATCGTAAAATTTTTGAACCTGTGTGTATGTGTGAGTGAGAGTGACGATGTGATGTTAAAAACACTGTCAAATTGACATTTTAGTGGAAATATCACAATGACAGACAGGTGTCTGTCATTTAATAAACAACATCCCATCAACCAAAACTGTTTAACTATTAAATCAAACAAATTAGGTGTTTTTTCTATAATTTTTTCTAAAAAAAATACGAGGTTACATTTTAATTTTAATTTTATTTTTGTTTGCTTGCAATTTAAATTATTCAACAATTTTGCAAAAAATAACTTGTTTCTATTGAATTGGATTTTAAATGGAAATTTTATTATTCGTCATTTGATGACACACATAAATTATTGTCACTTAATAAAAATAACAAATTCAAATATTTAAACAAAGGAATTGTTTAATAAAAATTATTTTTGCAATAAATCAATCATTTAAATGAAGCATGTAGATTTGTAAACAAGAAAATATTATTTTTACTCCCAGCTCTGCTCTTATTGCAACACTGTTTTTCCATGGCGTACCAAACGGATGGTTAAAAATACTTCCAGTCATATAAATATTTAAGCATTTAAAATATTTCCCAAACATCATATTCTTTCCTATTCACCAAAGTCAGTTTACTTTTCTACTTAAATACTTTTTGCTCAAAATTGTGTAAAAAAAACTTACCCCTTCTGCTTATATTGGTATTATATGCATCTAAAGGGTTTAAAAAATGCTCAAAAAATGTATTAAGGGGTGTTTAAAAAATGTTTGCTGCCATTTATAGAAATATCCCTTAAAGCACCTTTTAATTTTAAATTTTCATGCGCATATTCAAATTTTAATTTTCAAATACTGGAAGTCTTTGGAAAAAACGACTTCCCTTATTTGCATACCATGGCAACTTTTGGAAGCGTATATAAACAATGTTCAATTCGAAATGGAAAACCATTACGGGCTTTAACGCTTTAAAGTTCACATCAGTCGGTTCGCTCGGGAAAAACTTGACAAATATTTGTTGCTTTGATCCACGGATTGTTAACGATAAATAAAGTAATCCTGTTGATGGATACAAATTAGTCTCCGAAATAATTATCATTATTGATTTTAAGGTTTTTTTTTTTAATTTCAGCTTATTGGGCCTACAGTTTACATAGTAATTAAAACAATTTATTTACAATTTTTACCCAACATTTCGTCTATTATTTGTCGACTTTCTCAAGGGTTTTGTCCAATTTTTTTTATTTTTTAAACAAATATTTTTTTAAAAATACATAAACATTGTAAAACAAAATAATCGATGATTGGGTAAAAATTGTAATTAAATCATTTTAATTACTATGTAAATTGTAGGCCCAATTAGCTGAAAATTAAAAAAAATTATTGGCCAACTAAAAAACATTACAATTATCCTTATTGTTTTTATGGAATTCTAAATTATGGATTTAAAGACATTTTGTGGATAAATTTACGTTGCAGTTTTTTTTTTGGGATGAAGCAGTATGTGTCAAAGAATTTGTTAGAAGCTCCCAAAATACTCTAGTTCAATATAACATGTGATGAATAAAATAGTTTAGTGTTAGCATTGAGAATTAAGACACATAATTATTACTTAAAGAACAAAATATCCAAATAAATATAATGCTATAAGCACAACTGGGACGTAATTTTCGGTACGAATATTCGTCGTGAAAAATAAAATACATTTGTGTATATGACATTGCGTCACAATCAGCGCGTCGTCGAAATACGTCGTGCGTAACGAACACTGCGATAGGTTTATTTATATTTCCTATGCCGACGAACGACGACCAAATTGGTGCAGAGTGCCCGTTTTTATTAAAATTTTTTATTGACTCCTTTGGGTGTCGAATCAGAATAATTTTTTTTTTACAATTTAACTTTGGCAATGTAACCCTAAAAGATGTGTAATTTGTTTTTAAAAAAAATTTAATTTAAAATATCAATCCTGACATTAACAAGTATATTTGAAATGTCTAATTAAATTATTTTAATTATATGTATAATGTTAAACACTACTTTTGTAGTTGTTGTTTTATAGATATTTTTATATTAAGTACAATTCGGTAATACTTATTTTATGTTAGAAAATATTTTTTTCTAGAAAAGTTCGTGAACACGCCTCATTACTTTTGTATTTTTCTTTATAAATTGTTTCAATATTTTGAAAAAGTCGGGCAAAAAATATTATTCGCCTTGCATATTCCTGTATAAATATACAAATATAACTAACACGAGTTTAATTTATTAAAATTTTATCTCTGCTTGTTTGTTTATTCCTTTAACAAATTAATTTTATATATTTATTTCAAAAATAGCTATGTATGTATATAAATCTTTAACTTCCAGTTTTGTAAAAATATAATCATAATTTGTCTAAATAATTTAAATTTTTGTGTATTTTCTACAAAAAACTACAAAATAAACATAAAACACCAAACATATTATAAACAAGGAAAAAATAATTTTGACATCAAGTAAAAACCAAATGATGTCGCACTCGCTATTGAGTTTACCTGGTATGAATTTACCTTAGTTATTTTTTATTTAAAGAATTGTTTGTTTCTTTATTTATATCATTTTGTAAATTAAAATAAATATTTTTTAATTGTATAATTTTATTCTAATTTTTTTACTATTTCTTCTCTTAAATTGTTATTTTTTCCGTTAACACTATCAGAAGCTAAATGCACACAACAATTTATTTATAAATTAATTAATTTATGCAATTTGGTGTAATTTTATCATAATTTAAATAAAAATGGTTAACAGTGAATCCAGATAACAGAGAAAGTGACAAACAATGAATCTTTGTATAATTTCGTACTAAAGGTTATAAACATATATGGAAAAAACAGAAATTTGGCAAGATTGCGTTACGACGAATAAACGCAATGAATTTTTATCGCACTGTGCTAAGTTCGCCGTTCGTCCCATTTGTGTTTATACCATAAGTTTGTTCATATTTTTTAATTTGGAATGCAATATTATTTAATCAAAAATTGAGTCAAATTGCAATAAAAAAACAAGTCTCTAAAATTAACAGTTTGTGAAAATTAGCTTCTTTATATATTTTTTTTCTCTTCATAGAGCTGTAAAATGCTGCAAATTATGTGGAAATAAATTAAGTATTATAAGCAGTGTATTTGAGTGTAATGAGTTTTAGGTCTCATTTCTAAAGCTAAACAAACCCATCAAATAATTGTTATTTTTTTATTTTTATTATATTTCGCCTGTTTAGGTTTTTTTATTTTGACTCCATAGTTTTTAAGATTTTTTTTTCAAAATGATTTCTGTTCCGATTTTCCTTGCAAAAATTGTACGGAAATAGAAAACTAGAAAAATTTTATATAGGGAGGTATGGAAAACAGGAAAAAAAAATAATTATATGTATATTCTCGTGTATTACATGGAAATCTGCAACAATTTACAAAAACAGCAAATTCAATTTAATCAACCAGATCGATTAAACGAAAAATGTACTTTTGTTTTTCCACTTTTTAAAACAGTTATTTTTTAAGACCTTTAAAGCAAGATACGACAAATCGGAAGCTCTAATCAAAAATTTTCTTTCGTAGAAAATGGGAACTAACTTACATAATCCTTTTCGAAAACAATTTTTACCCGTATTAAGGTATTACTGAAATTAATTTTGATTAAATTTATTTCAGTAACGCCTTAATTGCAGTCCTTAAAATTAATTATAAAGTGTTGCTTTATTCCCGATATTTTAACCGAATTTGTTTTCTACACAGACAAAAATGTTTGCACCAATTAAAGGTTTTAAATTGGAGTTCCAAAAACTTTTTAATTGATTCAAATATATACTTGTTTAAAACAGAACAAAAAATTTCCAATTAAACAAATAATTAAATTAATTAATTGTTTAATTAAATTTTAATTTGAAACCACTTAAAAGTTTTAATTGGTGCAAATATGTTTTTCTGTTTACGTATGTAACTATTCCAACGAAGTTTATTAATAAATACCTGCATATGTAGTTTTAACTTTATACATGAAATCATTTTCAAGGGCACAGTGAGAAAATTACACTGGTCTTTCTTTTCGCCATTTGTTTTTATTTGAAGAATATAATTTGCACTCTATCACAATTATTTAACACCTTTTTTTTCCAGCCAACTAAGAAATAATCTATGTAAATATGAAGAGAAAAAAAACAGCAACATTATGCATTAAGTTACAATTATATATTTATAGACTTTTATGTTTACTTATCTTCTTTAATCTTTAAAAAATATGAAATATTAGTTAAATGAATAAACAGTCTAAATAAACAATTAAAAAGAAAATTTTATTCCAAAGGAAATTAAGTGCAAAGAATGTTAGAAAAAGGTTTGCATGCCAAATCAGTATTGTGAACAAACTTATAACAAATAGAGTAAACAACAACTACTATTATAAAATAGTTATACAGTGTAGACATTTTAATATTTAACAAAGCAAAAATAAAAAAATAAAAAACTAAAAACATATCAGATATTATTATCAATTTTTTTCAAATCAAAAAAATGAGTAAAAAATTAAAAAACACAGTAACACATTAAACGATTATAAAAAAATATAAATCTTAAGTTTCAAAAATAGTAAAATAAACTTTCTACTGATTTTTATCTACTTGTTACAGCTCTGCAAAAATAATTCCTTACTTAAAGATAGGTATATGAAATGCTCTAGATCTGGCTTTCTCCGATCATACAAAGATTCTCACTGTAATAATTTACCAAATATAGGAAGCTGTTTAAAATAAGAGGTGTCATGCCCACTGTTGCGATTCCCTCCATTTTTCGGTTGACCACTCACATTGACAGTCAAATTACAAAACTTTTACTATTGTAATTCTGTTAGCAAAACGAGGTTCAGTACAAAAATCCGTTCACTAAAATTACGAACGTTAATAACAGAAAATTGCCACAAAAAATGAATTAATTATTAAAAATGATTATAATTATTTACTTTCAACGGGAGTGGACATTCATACCACTGTTTCAATAAAACACATAACAGTATATTGTCAAAAAAAAAATATCCCGGTTCACTAGCTGAAAACAGTTATTTGTGGGAGCCCCAACCGCTGCCAGCATTGACATCTACTATACCTCTGGTCATTTAAAGCTTTATTTGTCATCAGAAAGCTTTAATGCCAACATTCTGCCTGGTCTGTTCCATTTTTTTAAATTGTAATGAAATTTGTAGTCAAGATTGAGTTCGTTCTATTCCTTCTAAGAAAGAATAAATTAAATTACAAATTAGGTTAAATTGAATCATAATATGTTGCTGTCAGATTATGGTTACCTCAACCATATTTTTTTTGGGTGCAGGCCTTATGTGTGACAAATATATGGTATGCAGTGATCTAAGTTAGACCTTATAAACCTCAAAAGGTGTCAGGGGAAAACAACTAATTGTCAAGCTTGCAAAGCAGGAAAATGAAAAGTGTCACACACTGCAACTTGTCATTGTAGACCACAGGCAAACTCCTATTAAATATGAATATATTGAGTTCCCTGAATCCACTAAAACTGAAATTAAAATTATTTACTGATCTGAGTTCCCAATAAACTATCGATAACTAGTCAATACTGAGAAACGAGAACGGAGCCAACAAGCAGTGCTCTTCTTACTACTCTGCTGTATAAATCGTATAACATCCTTAAAGCATGAATGTATTTATAACAAAATAAATTTATTTTGAGTTAATTGAATTTAAAATTTATTTGTTTAAATTTATTACTTGTACAAAGAAATAAAAATTATTACACTTAATAAAAATATAAAATATGTTTGAACAATAAATTTAATTTAAAATATTAAAAAATAATATTATTAATATAATGTTTCTTCTCTAGAAATATTAATGTTTATGTATGATTTACAAACCAAAAAAATGATTTAAAAATAAATAAAATATAAAACTCAATTTGGTTGGTTGCATTTTGCGTACAATTTCATAAATGAATAATAAAACTGGCAACTGAACTAAACTGAAAGCAGGCGCTTTTAACCAGTAGCTGCCTGCATTAAAGGTATCATTAGCCAGTAAATGGATCGTCTTGGCAAAAATCTAACAACAAATGCATAAACTTTTGTTTGAGTGTGTGTGAGTGTGTGTGTATGTTTAACTGATTTGCTAATGATATTAATTACATTAATTAGCTGCATAGTCTCATGGCAAAAAGTACCAATTAAGAAACTTTTTCGCTAATTGCAAACAAAATTTTAATTTTCGTAGATAATTTCCAACTGCTGCCGCTTATGCAGCTAATAACAGTAATGCATACATACATACAGATATTAGAAATTTCAAATCATCTGACGGCCTATAATGGCATCAATAATATTGAATCTTTTTAAATAACGTGAATAATTCTTAAGATCTACTTACTGGTCGCCAATAAGAAAGTAAAGAGAAAAATATGTTGCACATTTTCTACCTCCACTCACCGCAATCACTCCAATCATGTTGCAAGAGGTGTTTAAAATTAAAAACTTTTCAATAGAGTATTTCTTAGTTCGTGTATACCAACTCACTAAAGAAGTCATTGTTGTTTTAAATAGAAACCGCATGTGGCGACGTTCAGCCAAAATGGCAATTAAGTTTTGTTGCAATCATTGCACAAAATGCATATTCACATATCTTTTATTTTATTATTTTATTGTTTTTGTTTCTTCTTTATTTTGCCTACAAAAATTTAATTCATTTATTTTGTTTTGTTTTGTTTAATTCATTTCTTGTTGAGTTGAGATTATTTTGGATACGATTACATGCATTTGCCACTCTGTTTCTATCGCATAATTTTTAATTTTATTTTTGTTGTTGTGGCTTATTTCAGTGTGTGGCATAAATAACCGACTGTATGTGTGATTGTATGATTAAATGAACGTTATCTGAGTTAGATTGACACGCAAATTTGTACTCTGATATTTAAGTTTCGTTCAGTGTTAGTGGCTTTTAGTAAAATAACTAAATAACCAAATAACCAAATAGCTTTAACGTAAATACAGTAAATAATTGAAACTTAACCAACTTTGTACTTTATTTGATGAAATATAACTAAACGTAATGAGTCAAAATGTAAAATTACTACTGTGTATTTTGATAGATGTGACTTTAGTAGGTGCTCTGACCCTCGCATTTATTCACAAGTAAAACTGAATAATAATGAATTATTTCTTTGTGAAAATGAAATCCATTTCTTGTAATTTAAATTAATTTATAGACTGTGCCTCATGTTGTAAATGTTTCGTTGTTTTTAAAGTTTTAATTAAAACGTGTAGTCATAATTATCATTTAGATTCGTAAAACAACCGTTACAAGTCTGACTGGGCTTAAGTTTTAAATGGTTCTTGGTTGCAAAAATCTATGAAGAAGTGATCTATAATATCATTTTGCCGCATATTGTGCCGTACAATTCCACTGAAGTTGGAATAAATTTAGAATAATTCTGCAAAAGTTTAATATTTTTTTTTTTAATTTTTTTCATACGTTTCCATTGAAGTGGTTTCGTGCGTGGGTGTAATTTAAATTTTCCTCTAATTTTATTATATTCTTGCAGCTTGTTTTAGCTATTTTCGCCATTTGCCAACTTGCATTTATTTGTTCCCCTACTTTTTATTTAAAGAAATGCAGTCAGTTAAACAAAGAAAAAAATCATTCAAAAATTTAAAAACGTAAATGTATAACTGAATTAATTAATTATTTAGGCTTAAGTGTAGTACCAGAATTTCGTTTTTTTTTTAAGATTAAAATTAATTTATTAAATTTAAAATAAAGATTTTTTAAGCTGATTCTTAAAAAAAATAATGGAAAATATTGCATTTGAGGTGTGAGTTCTACATTAATGTTGTTTAAATTTAATTTAAAAGATAAAATATACAAAATGGCTTTATCAAACGCAATAAATTTCGTTGCTTAGAGCTTCTCTGAAAAATAAATAATAAATAATAGACTGTTAATTGGGTCATTTCGCGTGAAAAAAGATTAAAATAAATTATTTTGTTTTCATATTTGTATTTGTTGTATCTTTAAAGAAATCTGCTTGTTAAGTTCGACCAGTGCTAGACAAAAAATTATATGTTTCACGGTTGCAGTTATCATTTGCGGGTCATCTCTCTGATGTTCGGCCAAGAGAAGCAATCCTCCTCCTTCTTAGTCGAATGTAACCACGATCATTTAGGATGTCATGGGCCAGCAGATTTTAATGCGTTTCAGCTTCTTGGATTTGTTATCAGTTTGAAACGGAAGCAGTTCTCCATAACTGAATTCCATAACATCATATTGGTTAGAGGATCGACTGGCATAATAAAAGTTTGCATTTTAAACAGATGTTAGAGTTGCTGGCACTAAGTTAGTTTAGTTGGACTAATTCTTGTTTCATTTTTCAAGATGTATAACGAGTTATTTGGTTTCTGAAAGTTGAGATTTCATTTGGTTATTTATGTGAATAGGAGGGCATGAGCCCCTACACAGTGTGAAAATTATATGAGTACATTTTTGTTTCGAAATTCAATAGGTGGTCTTAAATGATGTGTTGTCAGAAAAAGTCGATATATTAACTCAGGTGCTAGTTGGCATAGTACGCAAAGTATGCCACACTTGTATACTTCAGTTAAATGCTTCAGTTGTTTTCGAGCAAGTTCAGCTTTAACTTATATATTATTCCATCATACTGTACCTTATCAAATCATTGAGGAATTTCGTTTAAAAAACTCGCAGGACTTTTTGTTTTATTAATATTTTTCAAACAGGAATTGCTGCCATTCATGCAGTAGGGTATTGTAGGGGTATGTAACAATGGAGCTGTAAATTAGATAACAACGTTTTTCGTTAGTATTGTCAGATGGACTCACACACGTTAGGCTTCGAAAATTAAGTTTGGTTGCCACTTTTTCGAGCTAATCTATCTAGGGCGATGGAGCATATTTTCACCCAAAATGACTAATTATCAAAAATGCCGAATTTGGGGTTCTATAAACAAATCTGCAACTGTCGCTCTTTGGTGCAATTTTTGGACTAGGCTGATCATCATTTAATTTTATCTTTTTATTCAAGATGGTAATGGAAAACATTGAATTCGTAAATTTAAGCCAAGGAGTCGGCTTAAATGTGTACTTTATCGTAAATCATAAATATTTTTTTAAAAAGGCCCTTGGTGAACAAGGGGTGTAAGTAACAATTGTTAAAATACTAATAAAAATGATCTGTTGCCTAAAATGTAACTTTTTTTACAGTTCTTAACGTATACCGCTCTCTCCTTTGTGCTCTTAGCCTTTTCGAAACATTTTTTAGTACATAATTCTCATCCGCACATATTCTTCGAAAAGGATCAAAATTCATATAATTTGATCTATGAAATTTTAAGTAATATATCCCTAATACATATGAACATATCAACATATGATCAGGTAACTGTTTGGAATGTCTTCTGGACGCGAATGTCAAAAGGTAAGAAAGTTTAGAAAATTATAAAGTTTAATTATTTATATAAATTTGAACAGAAATTTATTCACAGGATTTACGGAAGATTGAAACAGTTTCTACTTCGTACGCTGTAGACAATTTTGTCCAACTTACTAAAGCCGAATCCTGAGTGAAGCATAAAGCTTCAAACGCGAGTTTCACTAAAATAAAGACCGAATTTGTGATAACCGGTAGAAAAATCTTGTGTGACTAATATTTACAAACCAGGCAAATCAAATATCAGTGTCAAATATTTGGTATTAAAATAATAAAAATCAGAGCGAATAAAAGTTGCGGAACCACTATGATGACCACTTATATTCAGTAGCATTTATAACGATAATGAATCAAGTTTAAATTAAAAATGCTGGTTTGTTGCAGAGACCTTCTTATTATAAACCGACATTTCCGCAGAGTAACAGAATGAAGTCGGCTTTTGACACCACATTTTACAGAAATTTCTTTTTAAAATTCTTAGTTCTTTTTGTATGCTTTTATTAAGACATTTTGACTTATCCTTCACAGAAAAAAATTTTTGCACCAATTAAAGGTTTTAATTAGTTTCAAAAAGAAGTTCAATAAATTTTTTTAATTAATTCAAATATATATTTTTTTAAAACAGATCAAAATAAAATTCCTAATGAAATAAGTAATTGAATCAAACATTCGTTAACGAAACTCAACCCCATGAATCAATGAATTTAACAAGTATTTGTCATAGAAGAGAAGCGATCCAAAAAAAATAAGTGGTAAATACCTGAAAATATATCTGTAATAACTATTAAAACTTAGTCTTTTTTAGATGTTGTTGAAGAAGAAAAGATTTTATTATAAAAATTAGAACAAATGATCCTGATATGCAAAAAATGCTATGATTTTAGAATAATTTCCATTTTTTTGTGCTGGAAAGTTAATTATTAAATTTCCCTCCATGATCTTTTAAATACATTGCTTTTAATTACTTTTATTTACAATAATATTATAATATTATATATATATATATATATATATATAATTTTTATTAAATATACCCATTTATTTTTGTGATCATCCCAATGTGCAACGATTCGTATTAATTTACTTAAGTGTGAAATTCTGCAAATTAGGAAATAGTTATGCACTTTCATGTATGAATATGAACCATGTATTTATTTAAATATATTTATTATTTGGTAGCCCTGTTACTGCAGTGCATGTCTCCACAGACTAATTTATTTTATAAAATTAAAATTAAAAAATAATAACTTTTCCTTAAATTCTGGAAATTATTTTACATATCAACATTATCATTTGAATGCGTGTATAAGTTTACAACACAGTTTGCCAACAAGGCAACAAGCCGGCATTTCGACGTTTATATTTTAATGGTTAAACAAGGCTACAAGACATAATTTAACAATTTATTCCATTTTAATTCAAAAAAGAATTGCAAGAACAAACTTTAATTTCGAAGGTAAATTAAAATTAAACAAAGAAATAAATCTACGCTACGTAGTGCATACATTTCTGTTTTCATAACTTCGTACAACTGAAGTTGTAGATAAAAATCATTTTCATTTTAACACGCTACGAGTACAACTACTTATAAATTTTATGATAAATCAAGCACCATAGTGATGGTATAGCAAAAGTCATGAATATCTATGATCTACGATTTGAATACATGTTTAAGTGAATAAAATTTAATAAGAAATTAATTAAAAGTAGTTTATGATAATGCAGAAAAAATATCTCCATACGGCTGGTATGTGTAGTCAGTTTATCATTCACAATTTTTATTATTTCTTGGTAAAATAAATAATTAAAAAATAGGAGAAATAGGTATGATTAACATTCTTATTTTTTTGGATTTACAATTTATTAGTGCCTTAAATGAAAATTGTCTTCTAATAAATATTCAACATTTCTCCAGTGGTTTATTAAAACGCTTGCTGATGCAAGCAAATGTATTTAGTAAGTTAACAAGCTTGGTATTAAAAAGTTATGAGAAATATCTATATATGTAGACTGATTGGTAGCGCGCGAGTCTATTAGTCTTGGGGTTGCGCGTTCCAGATAAGCAAAAATGCTTGGCTGGTTGTGTTGTCTTTTAAAAAAAAAACTGTAACAGGACTATTTCTGTACATGAAATATTTTTGAAAATTTTGTTGCTGGTGGACTTAGTAATCTGTATGTCTGTGTTCGCATCACGTAAAACCTACTGGATGAATTTTAATACAATTTTGTGAAGAGGTACCTTAGTATCTTGATCCAAATATAGGATATTTTTTTCCGCAAAATTACCTCTATTTCCAAGATGAAATAGAGAAAAAATAGTGAAAGTACGCAATTTTACCTATTTATATGTACCGAAAACTTGACGACACCTTTTATTTTTGAAAGCGGGATATTTCAGAAACTATTTACAGAACCCTACAATAATATTAGAAATTTTAGAATTCTTTCCAGTGATGGGAGCCTCTATATAAATAAAATATTAAAACCATAACTCAAGCACTATAAAAGTAAGAGCATTAAAATTTGATGTGGAATACTTTCAAAGAAAAATCAAAGCAAAATGTTGTCAGAACGATCACGACGTGGCGGACATAGCTAGTTTAAAATATAAAAGACAATTTTAGAATATACAAAATTTTCTCGTACCAACATCTATTATTAGCTCCAACTCAAATTGAACAAGTAATTAACCTCTGACAACTGCTCTTAAATAAACAAAAATCAGTTTAAAATATTTGTAGTGTCCTTCGCGGTTCTAAATTCATTTCTGTTTGTTAAGTATATTATATTTTACTATTTTATATTATTCCATCTACTTAGAGTTACGTCGTTATGTTTTAAAAAAAATCATTATTAAATAAGATTCCATATGAAATACGAGTAAAATTTAAAAAAATTTTAATAAAGTTTATTTGAGATATCGGGCAAATGCTTAAATTTATATAAATTTGATTAGATGCAATTCTCCTTCTCCTTCAATCGTGTGTGTGTTTGCTTAGATATTGGACTTTAAATAACTAATACAGTAACAGGCATGATCAGACTCATTGTCAAAGAAGCTTTGTCCATTATGATGCATCCAGCCTAGAAACCGTACCAAACAGTGAAGCTTATGGATACATTTGTGTTTCGACAATTGTATGCATTCTAAACACAAAATTCAACAATTTAGACGATTATATAAGTAAATAATGTAAAAGGTGCTATAGCTCAAGCATGGTATGAGTTCAATACTCTCTTCAATTTCAATTTCAATTTTATTGAGACTTTTAAAAATAGATTACAAAATTCATGATAAGTCAGATAAAAAAAAAAGAAGTAACTTAAAACTGTAAAGTATTATTTTAATAAACATAAAATACATCAATAGTATAAATGAATAAACGCTACATGCTAATGCTAATTGGTATGGTAGAGTATTTTAAAACAAAAAGATAAACATAGAATTATAATGCTCAAATATATAATAAAAGATAACATAGACCGTTAACATCTCAAGTTAGAAACTTAAAACTACCTAAAACTAAGATTAAAACTAAAACAACAAACAAAACAAAAAAAACTTATATACAACGTTTATATATATACACACATATATACATATACACCTATGTACAGATATACACACATGCATACAAATATACACAAACATATACATACATATACGCGTATTTACATATGTATATATTAGCCTCTGTTAGAGCCAGAAAGTGAGTGAGAATAAAACTCCGGTAGACGGTACTCAAAGACGTTATCGAATGAGTTAGATTCCTCAAGCAAAACTCCAACTGGTGATAAATATAAGGTGTTTGACCAATTAAAACCAGATTGGGAATTAAATACTTCCCTCAATAGAATGTTTTCGTGATTTTCAAGACGATTTATAAACTTTCTAAGCAAGGCTAAAACGTATGAGGAAAGTGGTTGCACATTAGCCTTTTGGTAAATTACATTATTAGAATATCTTTTGACATAGTTTTCAAAATTAGTATTAACACAAAGTCTCAAGCAATTACGTTCAAAGATCTCTAGTTCCTTCATAACCGACGGGGAAATGGAGAACCATATGGGAAACCCATACAGCAACGCTGAACGGATACAAACCTTATAAAGCAAGAGCTTTGACCCTTGATCAAGGTGTCTATTTACTAACAGTTTGGAAAACATACCCTTAATACGTTGACACTTGATCTTAACAATTCTTGCATGTTGATTAAACTTAAATAGCTTGTTTAATGTTACCCCAAGATACTTTATATTTTCCTTAAAGGATATAACCGTATTGCGTAAAGAGAGATTCAATCCTTTACTTAATTTAACTACATTACGGGGACCTTTACCAGATGCATTACGGAAACAAATTGCCTCCGATTTAAGAGAGTTAATTTTAATACCCCAATTATCATAATAATTGTCAATTACCATAAGATGATCATGAACTTTTCTTAACGCGACTTCCGGATTTTTATCATGCGCATAAATTAAAGAGTCATCCGCATATAATAAGCTTTTGGATTCATTAAAGATGTGTGGAAAGTCATAGACAAGGATGTTATATAAAAATGGGGCCAAAATTGCTCCCTGTGGAACACCACAAAAAATGCTGCCTAAATCTGATTTAGTATTATTGATTTCGACAAGAAAATTTCTATCCTTAAAAAAGTTAAAAAGAATTTTAACAATAAAAGCTTCACAGCCTATCCTCATAAGTTTAAAAATAATACCTAAATGATATGCTCGGTCAAAAGCTTTTTCAATATCCAGTGACACTGCAACAGTACATTCTTTCCTTCTTAAATTACAAATAACTTCATTCTGAAAATAGGTTAAAGCGTCAACCGAAGAATGACCCTTTTTAAAACCGAATTGGTAAAGTGGCAATGAATTTAACACGTTCGAATTTTCAAGCTTTAGTTTTATAACCCTTTCAAATAATTTACCAATGTTTGAAAGCATTGAAATAGGGCGAGAATTGTCAATTTGAAAGTTATTTGTCTTTTTCATAAGTGGATAAATTTTAGCTGTTTTCCAAATCTTGGGAAAGTAACCATTATTAAGGCAATTGTTATAAATCACTACTAAAAATTCTACAGCGAAGGTTGGCAACTTTTTAATTATGTAGTTAGAAATTTTGTCTACTCCAGTGGATTTTTTTGCATTTAAAGTTTTTATAATATCCCTGACTTCATTAAAACAGGTGAAATAATTGTGATCATTTATGTTTAAAGCGCTCGAACTAACAGAAAATTGACAAATATGAACCGGCAATCCAAAAGGTAAGAGTTTACACTATTAGGAACCTGTAAGGTATACGAATTAGCAGGAGCTGTAAATTGGTAAATATTCGAAAAGTAACGTCTAAACTGTTCAACTTTATCACAATCCTCATGAAAAGTGTTCCCGTTTACAGTTAACCTAACGAAATCTTTAGACTGTTTACCGCCAACAATTCTGAAAACTTCTCTAAATGTCCTTGGACCTGGTTTTAGATTTTTTAACTTTTTGCTAAATTCCGCAGATTGATGTTGTTCCACCTTCTCCTTAATTATTGTTTTGAGAAGTTGAATTTGACAACTTAGCAAACGATACTCATCGGAGCTTCTATTTCCGTTTCTATGATATATTCTTTTTAGCTCTTTTTGCCAAGAGTATTTGATCCTAAAAAATCTTTTAATATTGTCCGGAATTAAAAATTTTTTATTTTGTAGCTCGATCTCTCTTGAATGCATATCCATTTCAGTATTTAAACAAACATTAAAACTAGAAACGGCTTCATCAATTTCAACATTAGTTAGGTTTCTATTAATAGAAAGGCTAATATTCTGTAAATTTGTTTCAACATCTCGCTGAAAATCCCTCCAATTCGTATTCTCAAAAGATTTGAAGAATTTAGGAGGATTTAATAATAAATTAAAATCTGAAAATTTAAAAATCAATTTCAGCGGAAAATGATCTGAGAATGTAGGCAAACTAGAAATTTTTAAATTACAGTTAAATGAATCAATCAATAAAGTGCTTATAAGGAAGTGATCTAAAAATGAAGGACCACCCGGAAAAGAAGGGGATATATCACATACCCTTTTGAAAATTGAACCAGACATATTCAACCAATCAGCAAAGCTATGACCATTTAAATTCGTAATTGAGTCGCCCCAATACGTATTTCGAGAATTAAAATCCCCTCCAATGAACGTACCTTCATAAGAACCTGAAAATTGTTTAATAATATCAAGCGCCGCAAAGTACTCATTACGGGGTAAATTTGAATGGAAATAAATGCTACCTAATAAAAACTTCTTTAACTGACCCGCAAATTTTTAATTAATTTCAATAAAACTGTTAGGAATTCTTAGATTGTCGATTGCAATTGAGGTAAACTTAATACTTTTGTCAATAAGAACCGCTGTGCCAATATTGGAATTATCTCTAATGATATTATAATTGTCAAATTTTATTCTCGAATTTTTACGAAAATGAGATTCCTGTAAGAAACACACATCAACTTTATGTTGGTTAAGAATATTATTTAATTCTATACGTCTACTTAATTCGACTAATGATCTGACGTTAAATGTGAGAAAAATTAAATTATTTCGGGCCATATTTATATAAAACTTCTTTTAATAATTTACCATACTCCTCTTTTGCCGAAACAAGAGATAGTGATTTGTAAGATTGTAAAAAATTTGAAATCTTTGACATTAAAGATTGAACTTTTAGGACCTCAAAGTATTCCCCGAGTTTTAAAAATTCATCTACAATAGGAGGTATAACTTGCTCTTCAACGGGCAGACGGTTATTATCAGAATTAAAAAGACTTGCAAAGGTAGGCTTTCCGTTTACAAAATTACTACTTAAAGAAGAATGGACATTTGTTTTAGCTTCTTCGATTCTATTCTTAGCCTTCAACAATAAAATTTTCTTATTTTTTAAATAAGTTTTATATGCAGGGCATCCTTTGTAATTAGCGGCATGCCCCTTTTCATTACAATTAACACAAATTGGCGTTTATTCCCCTTTCCTAACACTACACACGCCAGGTTCGTGTTCAGAATTACATTTCACACACCTAAATTTTGAGTTACAATTGCGGGCTGAGTATCCCCATAATTGACATCTAAAACATTGAATCTCTCTTTTTCTAGATTTAGGAGCTTCCCATTTAACAGATTGGTTAAGCAGATAACGTATTCTATTTATATCATTTAAATTTTTTCCCCTAACTAAAGTTACAAGAAACAAGCCAGTAACAAGGTCATTCTTAGCAGAGAATTGCGTAATCAATTTACTAACCTTTTCAACTGTGTTAGGTGTCACTAAATCAAGGGCTGCTTTAATATCAGACACCTCTGTCATATGGTACAGACCTCTTAATACAACTGTTGTGCTTTTCATTTCAGGTGGTGTAAAAGAATAAGACTTGACATTTTGTGAGCGCAAAATTTCCATCATTTCTAAATGTGCTGCCAGATCCTCAAAATAAAGCTTGCTTTTATTTTTTGACGAGTTTATAATTTTATAAATAACCTTAGGAGATCTTTCATTTAATTGGTCAATCAATTTTTTAACATTAACATTGTGCAGAATAATAGGGGGACAAAATTTTTTTCTTACCGGCCTACCAGAGTTTTTCTCATTTTTCTTTGTGGTAACTGGATTAGGAGAGCCAATTTTGTTAGCAGAAGCATTTTCATTTACTTCTATATCAAGAAGACCCAGAATTTCAAATCGGTTTGATGAGATTTTAGTTGAACCAAATTTGGAGACATCAACATTTAATGTTTCCATTTTATCCTGAATTGTAGTAACAGTTTCACCGTTAATATCCCTTTTTGAACGTTTTGATTTAACTTCTTGAAATACACTCTCATTAGTGCAGATCGTTTCCATAACCTCAGACGAAGACTGTGCTGGTATTACACTTCTTAACAATAAGTCACCATTAATATTATTAAGTGATGTTTTAGCAATTTTGTTGGGTTTGTCCGGTGGTATGACTGAAAGCTTTCATTCGTTGATCCAAATACTCGTATATTCCACTAGGTTTGCGCTTTTTGCTTCAGAAAATGTCTGAGTCCAAAATTTCATTGAGGCATTTGCAAAGTGATAAGTGGTATATTTTGTCTCCTAAAATATGATGTCATACAAAAAATTAGCCTAGAAATCGTAAAAAACTAAATTTACTTTTGAAGGTTAATTGTACATAGAACAAAGTGTAACATTAACTTTGCGTAGAGCCAATAAAAATCCACCCAAATCGGTAGAGTCATCTCAAAAGCCCCCAAAACTGTTTTTTATGGGTTTATTAGTTAGTTTACAATTATAATACTGATGTTTTTAATTTTTATTATTGTGTATGGGGAAAATCTACTTCTACGTAACTTTTTATGTTGTATATTTCTTTCTTGTATATTTCTTTTTATAAAGAAAAAATAATATTATATCGCTCCTCTAATGCAACATAGTCAAATCCCAAAAAATCGATCTTGACAAGGTTTAGCTCGAGATATGATTCTGAAATTTATTTTCAGATAAAGGAACACATTTCAAGTTTAATAAATTAAAAATTTTGGACTTTTGAGATATGTCTCTGTTGCATAAAAGGAGAGATATGTATTTACAACGAATATAAATAAAATTTATAAGCTTGCTTTTTGTCTGAAATTGTATATTAAAATAAATTTCTTGTGTGTAGAAAGAAAAAACGAGTTCTTTAATACATTTTTTTTAAATTTTTTTGGCAACAATGAATGCTAAAATATTCTCGGACATGATGTATCACTCACTCACCCATAGACATTAGAACACATTATGCACATTATGTGAAAGTATAAAAAGGAAATTTTTTATGATATTTAAGACTCTTTGTTGACATGTGGATAAAAAGTTTTTAGTTTTTGCACAAACAATTTTTCATTTCACTTGCTTTTCTCACTTAAATAAAAAGGAAGATTTACGTCTAAATATTCAGTTTTTTCTACGTGATTAAGGGAGCAAGTGTGTTTATTTTTGCATTCGTTAAGAGCAAAGGGCGACAAAAGTAGAATGATTTAGATGATGTGATATTTATGCTTTTCTGTATCTAAAATAAAACAGAAGAAGAAAAAACTACTTGTCACACGTCCATCTACATTAAAAGCAAAAAACTACAATAATAAGGGTTAACAGGGGTTGTTTATGACCCATGTGTTTAGTTGGTTGTGAGTGTTTGTCTGAGGGTAATATTCCTTTCATTCTTTCAGTTTACAATGTAAGAAGAATTTTTTTCAAAAAAATATATATATTTTATTTGGGTGGTATGTAAATATTTGTATTCATTGTTCGTTGAAAGAACTATTTTGAGGAAATATACACAGAAAAGATCCGATTACGATTTAGATTATTTCATAAGAAACTTTCAATTAATCTTAACAGAAGTGGGTGTTCCTATGGCAAATTTCTACTTCAAAACATTAACTTTTAATAAAAGAGATTTTATGTTTACAACAACGTTGAAAACTCTATTTGTAAGTGACAAAATGCATCAACTCCGAAAAACGCGTATGACGGTTTTTTTATTAAAATTTATTAAAATAATAAAATTTCAATTTATATCAATTTATTGATTAAGTAAAAAGAAATACAGAATTTATATTTCGGGTTGAAATCAACTTTGCCAAGGCACCAGAAAAGGTACAGAAAATTTAAGCCAGGCATAGTTTCGGAAATTTCGCTAATTCAATTCAGCATTAACTGTTCTAGGCTGCGGGCAAAAACTACGCCCACCTATATTTTTTCACGTTGTTTGTTTTTGGTTGTAATGATTCTTCGGCAGCAAATATGTTTTATTTAATTTAGTATTTTTCAAAAAAAAAAATTTCGGTAAAATTTTCAATAAAATTTTTCCAAATAATTTTTGATAGTTTTCACATAAGATTTTTGGTTAAATTTTTACAAAATATTTTCTATAAATTTTTTTTGTAAAAATCGTTATATTATACTAACAGTGCCCGTCGTGGGCGTCCTGTCAATATTTTGCTCAATTTTGTTTTGAAAGTCTCTACTTTTACTTTTATAGTGCTTCAGTTATGGTTTATGTATTTACTTTATATGAAGGTACCCATCCCTGGATAAAATTCTAAAATTTATAAAAAATACTAAAATTCAAAAAATTATTGTAAACCTCTGTAAGAGGTGTTTAAAATATTTTAATAACAATGTAATTCCACAAAGTAAAAATGCAAATTAAATACAAATTTTATTTAACTGGCGCCATCTGTTGCGCAATAGCTTTTAAAATATCCCACTTTCAAAAATAAAAAGCTGAGTTTATTTATTTCTTATTTTTGATTTAGATTATTTTCCAAGTATAGCAATTGATTAAATAATGTCATTTGATATAATTAGCAATTTTTTGGAAATGTTTCTAAAAAATACTTTAAAAGAAAAGATGAATTTATTTCAAATTGCCAACCACAAAGTTTAAACAGTATTTAAGTCGAAGGAAAAAAACATTAAATGAATGGATTTCTTACAACAAAAATATAAAATATAAATCCGAAAATCTATTAGACGAATAATAAATAAACAACAATTTACTTTTTTTTTTATTCTAAAATTCTGTTCTTTTATGGCGTCGAAAAATTCTCAAGCTTATGTGAGACACTTTCTGTAATAAATCTTATAACTTGTGCCAATTACTAATCAATATAAATTTAATACTTATATTTTGAATAAAATTTACATTTTGAATAAAATATTCATCCCAAATACGAGGGCAAGTCGAAAAGATTTTACAAAAGCCTTAAAAAAAATTTTTTATTGGTTCGCTTTGACGACATGCTAATTGAAAAAGTTTACGGAAAATCTTCTGGTGCAAGAAAAAGTCGCTGAAAGCCAAATCTGGAAAATAAGCTAGAAAATTTTGTATCAAAATCTTGAACTAACATATGTATATCTTTGTTATCAAAACTCTAAAAGTGTCACCACATCATTAATTACACAGTGCAACAATGAAAAAAATACAAGCATGTTTTTTTGAACAGACCAATACAATTTTATTTTTTGACATAAAATCAATATAGAATTTATTAAACGAATCCACGGCTACATTATTGCTGCACAAAGTTAAGTGCTATCACCTAGTTTGAATAAGCTATTAGACAAAAATTGATGACTCCTTTTTTTGAAGGGTTCACTGATTTTCCGAGGCCCATAAATAAAAATTAGTCACCAGATAGTAAAATCGAACCTATATTATTTTTCAAAAAGTTTTTTTGTTGCACTGTGTTATAGATTTTATATTTATAAACTTTAGTTTAACTTCTTTTATTCTTGGTCTAATCACAAGTAAAAATATTATCCATTTTTATTTTTCTTCTTCTTGTATCACTAGAATCGCGACTTTTGAAGACGTGGTGTGGCGTTTGTTCTCAACCGAGAATAAACTAACGGACGTTGCACCCCATCTTTTTTATAAACAATTTTTTATGAAAACTCTGAACCATGATAAATGCCCATGGCCTCAACTAGTTCGAGCATTTTAACTCGTTAGTCAGTTATAACCTTAGTGTGGATTTTATGAAAGATTTCCGAAGTATTTGAACATCCTGAATTCAATTAGAAAAAACTTAAGTTAGTCATACCATTTTTTATTGGTAATTAGTCATTTTTAAAAAAAATTTATAAATCATAAACTTTATCTTAGTGCGTCTTATATATGAATTTCTAAAGACTTATTGACCTGCTCTCGTATTTACAAAATACTTGGGCATACAAAACTAAAATTCATAAATAAATTACGATTTTGTCTTAAAGCTATTTTCCTAAAACCACATTTTTCTTCATAGTGTTTTTCTTCTTCAGCATAAAAATATGAAAATAAAACAGAATAAAATTCAGGATTTTATTTGAATTTATGGGAAATTTAAGCTCCCTAAATATGATTCATTACCCTGGAATATAACTTATACTAATGTTTATATTTATGTATATTTATTTTTATTTTCTGCACACAAATCACAAAATGTACAAACTACAAGTTTATTTATATTTAAATGAGTTCTTTTATGGACTAATTGACATGTTCGAAAAGTTGCTTTTGGAATAGTTTTAATAAGTGAAATTTTAAATTTTTTCAATGAAATCCTCCTTTTAAACTTTTGTTTAATTTAAAAGCAATGATGTTTATTTCATTCGCAATACAGCGTATAATTGTATACTTTTGTTATACAAAAGTTTCAATTTATAATAAATTTTTATTTTTTTTGGATTTAAAATGGAGACATTGACCGTAACCAAAATTTTAGATTTTTTACAAATACATTGTTAAAGTATAATTAAATGTACAAAGTTGAAAACTTAAATATTTCTTAAATATGTTTCAGTTCAGGCAGTTATGCTGTCGTAGAAACTTAGTTCGAGCTGAATCTACACAGCAAAAACTATTCTTTATTTCCTTATTTTTACATCATACGAACGACTCTCATACATATGCAAGACACCCTTTTCCGTTACTTGGCAGTTTTCTGCCGAGTTTTGTCCAGTTTTAAGTTGTAGTTTAGTTCTTCGTTGTTAAGACAGGCGAAGCATTTTCTTGGTTTCTTTTATTCTCTGTATTCTTGCTATTTCCTGTATCCTTTTTTGCATTTCACTACAACAACAGATTAAGTTTTTGTGTACAACTACAAACAATTTCGAAAGGAAGTTCTTTGAATGTCTGTGACAGAAAAATCAATAAATCTTTTGAAAAGACATCATAAATGGCGAAAATAACATAGAAATGCATTGAAATAATAAAAAAGAAGACGAAATGGTTTTTTATGGGTGGGTACATTTTTGGTTATTTAAAAGCAGTAACTTATTTCCATGGCAGTTCGTTTTCTAAGTCTAGTCTATTTCTTCAATCGAGTTTTTAATAAATGCACTATGGAAGTATCGCCTTTTACTATATTTTTTTTTTTTTAATGCGTAAATAATATTATTTATCACAATTTGTAATAATTTAACACAATTAGAATAACAAAAAGAACAGCGATCGCTTGGTGCAGAGATAAATAAGTCAATTGCGAGAATAAATATGTCACAAACCATGTTAAAAATTAGAAGCTCTTAGAATTTAAATCAAGTTTGGTTTCTTAAAAATTTTAAGTTTCAACAAACAACTTTTTTTGTTCAAGGAAAAATTCGAATTCTGTTTATAACCACCGCTAGGTTAAGCATACTTTTGCAATTTTTAAAAATTTGAAACAGTTTAATTTTTGAGGTGGTA
This sequence comes from Phasia obesa, assembly GCA_949628195.1. Lineage (NCBI taxonomy): Eukaryota > Metazoa > Arthropoda > Insecta > Diptera > Tachinidae > Phasia > Phasia obesa. The sequence continues at coordinate 796,948 of OX451216.1, forward strand.
AGTGCTCCCTGGAAACATATATACTTTTTTTAAATATTTATTATTTTTAATTAATAAATTAATTATTTAGGCTTAAGTTCTTAATTATAAAGAGATAAAGAAAAATTAGATAGAAGATAAAGAGATAAAGAAAAATAGATTATCAGCAAAGCAGAATGAATTTTCTTGACAGCTACGTCCGTCATCAGTACTCTTCGTATCGATCTACCCGGTAGTTTAAATTGTTATTAATTTTCTATTTAAACAAACTTATCACAGAAATAGAATCTGAGAAATTTTTAATTTTACATTATATTTCATAGAAGATAGAGCTTTTTCAAATTGTTTTTCTTTATAATTAAGAACTTAAGCCTAAATAATTAATTTATTAATTCAAAAATAGTTCAAATAATGTTTTATGCGTTTTTGCTTTGAAAGTAATCCACACAAAATTTTAAGACTCTTACTTTTATAGCGCTTCAGTTATGTATTTACTTTAGGTATTATCCTTAGGTAATTACTCAGGATCAAAGCTTTATAGAAAATTCAAAAATTTATATAAATTTATAAAAATATTTGTGAAGTTCTGTAAATAGTGTTCAAAATATCCCTTTCAAAAATAGAAGGTGCCTTCAAGTTCGCGGTACCTTTAAATCGGTAAAATTGCATACCTTGACTAATTTTTCTCTATTTTCTCTTGTAAATTAGATATTTTTGGGGGAAAAAAATATCCTATATTGTAACCGAGATCCTAAGGTCCTCTTCAAAAAATGTTATTAGAATTAATCTAGGACTTTTTACGTGGTGCAAACACGGACAGACAGACACAAATTAAAAAAATTACTGTTTTGTATTCTGTTTCGATTACTATCTGCACCAGCAAGAGATTTTTCAAAAAATATTACATGTACAGAAATGGTTCTGTTACAGTTATATTATATGTGTAGATTATTCTAATTATAACCGCATTGTATTGTTGTATCGTTATATCGATTGTATAGTTGGTCATTTTAAATAAAAAATGTCACATAACTTTACGTTTTCATTTCATAATTTTTATTGATGTTCTTTTCAAAAATAATAAAACGTACATTTATTTAATTTGTTTATTTATGTAATACCGCAAGAACAATTCTTATGTGACAGTATTGGGTAAACATTTTGACAAAAAAATTTTTATAATAACAAAACATCAATAATTAAAATTAATATTATTAAAACATTTAAATTTAAACATAATGCAGAATTACAAAAACAGAAATAAATATTTCTGTTTCGTTAAAACTGAAATGTTTATACAATTCGATTTTGTTCAAAATGTTACCCGATTCCATTAAAATAACACATTATAAGAATAAGAATGTTTTTTTATTAAGTTGATTTTATTTTAAAAATATGGCTCTCTAAAAAAGTTAAGCAAAAAGTAATAAATTTTAAATTTTCCTTACATTAGCAATTCACCCTGAGATGAACGGAATGCATGAGTTCAGCAGGATTAGAAGTTGGAGTAAAATATTGAGACCGAAATGGAAATAAATGAAAAACTACCACACACATGGTCATGTAACATTACAAAGTGATGGCATGAAATGCATGAAATTACGTGCGTGTGTGACCTTATACACATGTCAAAAATTGTTGTGTGTAAATCGAGAGAAATTTGCTGACCCACACATTTCAATTTTAAACTCCATCTCCTGTATCCACAAAAAGAAAAAACTTAAAACTTATTTACAAACATAACAACAACAATAAATAAACATAAAATGTGCAAATTCTCAAAGGAATAAAAACATTCTAAATTATACAAAAAGTAAAAGTTTCTTTTACAAAATACAACAAAAAAGAAGAAAAGAATTAAAATTAAATGCAAAAAAAAAACAAGATTCTAAACAGAATGGAAAAGAATAAAATAAAATAGAGGGTGAAGTGGTTCTCAGAAACAAAATTTAATGTAACTTATAAATAAACTGTTAAAATTCATATTTTAAATGGGGTGTTCGTTTGTAAATCCCTTTTGAAATATTACCACAAATACGACTGGACACTTGATGTCATGTTCCGGATAATACACATACTTAAAATATATTCTAATACAATGATACACTACACATACATACATATGTATATGTATGTACACACTTCAACATGAATGTGTGGGTAAATCTATGAAAAATCGCATAAATAAAAGCTACGGAAAGGATACGTTGTAGGTTTACGTATCAGCATGAGCATGTAGGAGTTTCCCCACAAACACAATTCGCAGTTGTGGTTCTTTTACAAACAAAATAAGAATGATAATAATATTTTATTATTATGCATTTAATATATCATTGTTTAAATTGTAAAATACATTTTTGCTGAAATAAAAATTTATTTAATTTTTTAATTTAATTTAATTAATGTTATTCAGTAAATTTCTCCATTAAATTTCCATAAAAAAAAGGTGAACAAATTATTTTTATCTATTAATTTTTAACTCTTTTCGTTTTTTATTGTTTTATTTGAACAAAAAATATACAATTTGCTTTGTAACTTCAGGATGTTTTGTAAATAATGTCTCTTGGTAAATTATAAATTAAAAAGCATAAATATCGAAATAAGTTTTTACAAAGAGCCTACAAAGACTTCTTTCTTTCCCCAACAATTCCATTTGGCAAAACTTACTTTCATCTGCAACAGAGAGATCCAATTCGCATCTCAAAAGTTAGTTTTTTATTGATACTTCTATTTAAATGTCTTCATAGACATCAAAGTTTTCATCAACATTTGATTTTAATTTATTTTAATAGCGGCTATGTAGTATGATTAAGTAAAAATTTTCTTTCTTCTCCAGTGATATTTTCATATTTTTTGTGTCATGTATGAAAATGTGCATATTTTTTGTATAAAATGTCTGAGAACGAAATTCATATATGTACGTTTGCCTTTCTTTCGGCCTCTAAATTATAGATCAGTTGTCGAAGAAAAAAGAGAATCGTAAAACTTAATAATTGTTTGTGGAATTATGTACATTATGAGAATTATTTATATAATTATTATTTATGTATTAATTAATGGATTTCCATGTTATTCATTTTTAAAATTTTTTTAACAAATGTTTAAATAAATGAAAATGAAATATTGTTTCGCTACAATGTCTGTCCGTCTGTCCATATGTCCGTCTGTCCGTCTGTCAGCGCCTTTTATCTCTGGAACCTTAATAGGCAGATTCTTGAAATTTTCACAGATGATGTATAGTTGTTGCCGCTATAGCAACAAATACTAAAACTTATAGGGTGTTTCAATAGAGAGGTGTTATTTACGAAAATGTGTTTATTTCTTGAACTGTAGGAGCGATACACTTGAAATTTACAAACAGTTATTAAAACTTAGTTCACTATATAAACAAGTATAAAAAAATAAAAATATAAATTAAAGGGTGTTCCGATAGTGGTGTGAAATGCATGTATAAGGCATAAGTTTTGAACCATAATAGGTAGACTCTTGAAATTTTCACAGAAGGTGTATAGCGATGCCGCTATAACAACAAAACAACAAAAATTAAAACTTATAGGGCGTTCCTATAGAGAGGTGTTATTCACGAATATGTGTTTATTTCCTGAACTGTAGGAGGCATACACTAAAAATTTACAAACTGTAATAAAAACGTAGTTCGTCTTATATACAAGTCTAAAAAATAAACCTAAAAATTAAAGGATGTTCCGATAGTGATGTTATTTTGATTTATAAGGCCTAAGTTTTGAATCATAATAGGTAGAATCTTGAAATTTTTACAGAAGGTGTATAATTTTGGCCGCTATAGAAACAAATATTAAAATTTATAGGGTGTTCCGATAGAGAGGTGTTATTCACAAATATGTGTTTATTTCTTGAGCTGTAGGAGGCATACACTAAAAATATGTAAGCAGTAATTAAAACTTAGTTCGCTATATAAACAAGTATAACAAAATAAACCTAAAAATTGAAGGGTGTTTCATAGTAGTGTGATTTGCATGTATAAGGCCTAAGTTTTGAACCGTAATAGGTAGGCGCTAGAAATTTTCACAGAAAGTATATAACTGTGACTGCTATACTAGCAAATACTAAAACTTATAGGGTGTTCCGATAGAGAGGTGTTATTCACGAATATGTGCTTATTTCTTGAACTGTAGGAGGAATTCACTAAAAATATGCAAGCACTAAATTAAAATTAGTTCGCTATATAAACAAGTCTGAAAAAAATAAACCTAAAAATTAAAGGGTGTTCCGATAGTGGAGTGATTTGCCCTAAGTTTTGAACCATAATAGGTAGACTTTTGAAAATTTTACCAAAGGTGTATAACTATGGCCGCTATAGCAACAAATATTAAAACTTATAGGGTGTTCCGATAGAGAGGTGTTATTTACGAATATGTGTTTATTTCTTACAAACAGTATTTAAAACTTAGTTCGCTTTATAAACAAGCCAAAAAAAATAAACCTAAAAATTAAAGGGTGTTCCGATAGTGGTGTGCTTTGTGTGTATAAGGCCTAAGTTTTGGACTATAATAGGTAGACTCTTGAAAATTTTACCAAAAGTGTATAACTGCGGCCACAATAGCAAAAAATACTAAAACGTAAGGTGTTCCAAAAGTGACGTGTTATTTACGTTTATGTCTTTTTTTTGAGCTGTAAGAGGAAACCACATACAATTTGCAGACTGTAATTAAAACTATGTTTGTTTTATAAACAAGTATACAAAATAGAACTTAAATATTAAAGGGTGTTCCAATAGTGACGTGATTTGCATGTATATATCCTAAGTTTTGAATGAATTGGTGGAATCTTGAAATTTTTACAGGAGGTATATAACTATGTCCACTATAACAAATAATAAAAATTAAAGGGTTTTCCGCCAGTGACGTGATTTGCATGTATAAAGCCTTATTTCTTGAACCGTAACAGGTAGACTCTTGAAATTTTGTACAGAAGATGTGTTGCCACGGCCGATATGACAATTACTAAAAATTAAAGGGTGTTCCGACAGTGACATGTTTTTCACTTATAGTGACTTATTTTTTAATCGCAATAAGTAGACTCTTAATATATTTATAGAAAGTAAGTGGCCATGGCCACTATAATGAATAATAAAATTAAAGGGTGTTCCGACAGTGACATGATTTTATAAACCGTAATAGATACCCTCTTGAAATGTTTACAGTAGATGTGTTACTTCGGCCGCTATAACAAATACTTAAAATTGAAGTGTGTCCATTAGTAACGTGTTTTTCACGAATGTTACCTTATTTTTTTAACCGCAATAGGTAGGCTCCTTATATTTTAATAGAAAGTGTATTACCATGGCCGCTATGAAATGAATTACATATTAAAATTTAAAGAGTGTTCTAATTATGATGCAATTTTCGCGAATATTACTTTAATTTTAAAATTTAAGGGTGTCCCATAAGACATAAAGAAATAAACAAATGGAATTTTTAAATTATACTGAACACAGTACGGAACCCTACGTGTGCAAGTCTAACTCCAATTAATTATTACCAATTAAGGATTTTAATTAGTTTTAAATTAAAGTTTAATTAACTTTTTAATTGATTCAAGTATATATATGTTTAAAATATAACAACAAAAAATCCTAATTAAACAAATAATTGAAACAATTAATTATTTAATTAAATTTTAATGTAAAACCAATTAAAATCGTGAATTGGTGAAAATATTTTTTTTGTGTAAAACCTTTTTATTTCCTATGTACCTATTTCATCAAAGAAGGAGAATTTCTGTATATGAAATATTTTTAAAATTTAAAAATATTGCAGTTAATAGTCGAAATGGAATACAAAACAGCAATTTTTAGAATTTTTGGATATCTGTATGTGTTCGAATCATCTAAAAATTACTTACCTTAGTACCTTGGTCAAAATAAAGGATACTTTTTTCGTAAAAATATCTCATTTCTAAGAGAAAGTAGATAAAATATAGTGAATGTACGTAATTTGATGGAACTGCAAACTTGGCAGCACCTTTTATTTTGTAGAGCGGGATATTTTAAAAAATACTTACAGAACTCTAGAATAACATTAAGACTTTATTTATTATTTAAATTTTAGAAGTGTATCCAGGGATGGGTACCTCTATATAAAGAAAATATATAAACCATACCTTACTCCAGCATTACAAAAGTAAGAGTCTTAAGGTTTGGTGTGGTTACTTTTAAAGCAAAACTAAAGAAAATATTGTTGGACGCAAACGACGTGGCGGGCACACCTAGTATTTTATAAAAAACAGAACTGTTAGAACAGACCATATTTCCTATTTTCTTAGCGTCATTTACCCACTCTATTCGTTGTTAGCTGCAGCAAAGAAAGTCTATCGATTTTTTTTTTGTAAGTTTGTATTCCCTAAGTTTTGCTTTTGACAGTGTTAAATAATTGAAAATGTTGTTATTGGTTCTATGAAAGAATGTTGTTGTGATGAAGTTCAAGTTTTGTACAAATGAAAATGATAAAGGAAATCTAATAAAACTCCCATTTGCAGGGAAAAAAGTATTTTTTATACAAATTTAGAATAATATAGTACTAATTCTTCTATTAGTAAGGGCAACTGAAAAGCAGATCATTATACAACAAGCTTATCGGAAGATCATCATCTTGGAGATCTTATAAAATTATAAAAAATATTATTACATACAATGAAATTTATATAAGAAAGAATTAATTAAATTACAAATTAGGTGATAATATTAAAGAAAAATTGGGAAAATTTAATTTTAGACACCACCAGGAGCGGAATGCACATTTTCTAGACAGCCACGTCCGTCATCAGCTCTCTTGTATCTATCTACTTAGGATAGTGTTTAGTTGTAAGCATTTATCCAACCAAACCCAAATACAGGAATACGAGAAAACTTGTATTCAATTAGCAATCGTCAATTGGTGAGAACGAAGTCTACCACTACCTTAAGCTTCCCTCTTGTTGAACATTTTAACTTTTAATATTTACCACCTTATATTTTGTTGTTCCTTCAGCCAACCTTCAGTTAGCAATGAAAGTTACTTTTTGTTTATTTGCTTTACTTCCAACATTCGTTTTTATTTAACACTAATCTAGTATCGAACCAAACTTTGTTGAGTAAACATTATTGCGCGGTACTTTGTTGTTTTTTTTTTTAATATTTTGGTTCACTGTACATATAGATACAAAAAAACTTTTATCTCAAAAAATACATGCATTTACCTCCAATGAAATTAAACGTGGCCCTGCTTTCCATTCGACCCTTAAATTATGTAAAAAATTTGAGACCCCCAAAGTTACAAGTTTCAAATATCATCAATCATAATAAAATCCATCACATTTTGTATCTTTGTTTTGTTATTTTTGTTGTTTTTATACAAATTACACGCCATTTGACAGTTTAATTTTGCTACAATTTTTCTCCGAGGAAAAATCAAAACTCTTATTAGCATTTCGTATGCTGTTTTATTATTTTTTAGGGCGGTAAGCAAGTGAGTAAATCAAATTTTGACAGATTATGAAATGGTTGATGTAAGTAAGTTTCTGTGGCAACAAAGAGTGTACACAAACAACATCGAATAAGCAACAACAAACCCCTGATGGCGTCACCAACAGCTTTATTTTCAAACATCATGAATCCTAAAACATCAACACCCGAATACTTTCTACATATCCGCTTATGTATTTGTGTGTATGTAAATGAGTGAAAAATGATTTCTTTTGTTACATAGGAACTGTTAGACCTTAAAAGAGGAAAAGATGAGGGAAACATTAAAAAAGTTTCTTATTTGAAATGATTCATTTGTCATTGCTTCCAAAAGTTGATCACTTTTACAGACAACTACTAAACTTAAGAGCATTCATTTCTCTAAGGATAATTATTATGCAAACTCATGGTTGTCAAAAGCAAGCTACCCATATGTGTAGTTGTTTATCTGTTAACATTATTTTGTCGAACACTTGGGTGTGAGGTGAGTGTTTAAGGAATGCTTATCTGCAAGTATGTACTTGAAAGATAGCTTTATAAAATTAAAAAAATAGTACTGAACTATCTTGACTAGTGTTAAAATAAAAAATCAGTCATGTGCGAGTCAGACTCACACACGTAGGGTTACGTACTTTAATGTTTGTTTTTTAAATTCTTATAGAGGACAAATTATACAAACTTTATGTAGATTTAAAGTGCGCCCTCATTCCAATTCAAAAAATTTGTGTCAATTATGCAAAACCCTTAAAATTTTATTTTTAATATATAGAAGACAAAATTTTAGACACTCTGTATAAATTTACCATTAAGAAATTAACATTAAACTCACAGCACTCTCAGAACACCCTTTAAATTTAATAATTGTTAAAGCGACAGTGGGAACACGTCTATTCTAAAAATTTCCAGAGTTTACCTAATACGGATCATAAAATAAGGTCATATACGTTTATGAGTCATCGTCCAACAATTCAAGAAATAAGGACATATACGCGAATAATACATCGCTTTCGAAACACCCTAAACAGCAGGAAGCAGAAATTAGTACAAGTTTGTATTTCTTCTAATGCTAAGTGCATAAAAATAGTAATAATGAATAAAAATTGGTTAAAAGTGTGCCGAAACGTATAAGTTGTGTATTACAAAATAAATGGTTATGGACCAACTACTAAAAATTAAAAATATTTTAAATGTTACCAAAAAGAACAAAATTGAGTACATAAGAATTACTTTTATTTTATTATAATTTTTCTTTGAATATGTAGTTTTTTGATTTGTTTTGTTTATTGTTAACAACTGAATAATAAAAAAAATAAAAAAAATGCAGAAAATACAAACATGTACTCATTTCTGCCCCCTACTGTAAGTTTAAGTATTTTTTACTTTACCATACATAGTATAAGGTAAAGTATAGTAATCATGAAAAACAATCGAAGCCGGGATTCCGACGGATTTATACGTTTTGAGTTATGCTGAATCCATTTTGATAGTGTATGCCACTATTTTTGTGGAGTTTGTACAGGTCACACCGTCTGACATATCAAAATGAAATTTAGTATGTGCCTTTGAAGAGCTGTATAGTTTTTGGGCATAATCGGGAAGGAGCAAGGGGCAGTTTACTTACTTCCAAATTTTAAAAACGCTCTACAGGTCATACCGTATGTCATATCAAAATTAAATTCAGTATGTGCCTTCGGTTTATAGATATGAACAGCTGTATAAATTTTGGGAATAATCGGGAACGGGCAAGGGATAGTTTACTTTACACCCTAAACCGAAAATAATTAATTTTTCGATTGAAATATATTTTGAAATTATATTCTTTGTATAATATATCCATAAAAATATCTGTTTCCATTGGGTATGGTAAAATTTGATGTAGGCCACTCCAGATTTTTTATATAGCGTCTACAGTTATACAACTTCTGTGAAATTTTCAAGTCTACTTATCCACAGATAGAAGGGTCTGATAGACGGACAGACATTGCTGGGAAAACAACAGGGTCACGTTTTTACCCTTTGGCTACGGAACCCTAAAATAAAAGTTCTGATCTTTAACTAATTCCTAATTCTCTTCTCGTATTTTACAAATTTCCAAATACAGTGTAACATTAATTGATTTCAATCCTTATTTACTTGACGACACATATATTGTTCTTAAGTAGTAGGCTTAAGTTCATATATTCTTTCAAAATCGTTGCACTTGAGTTTGTCCACATTCCTCAATAATAATATCCCATTTATTTATATTAAAAACTAAAATAGATTTTGCAAAATATGAACATTAAATTCAATCCAAAATCTACATATATATACTTTGAGATGTAGCAAGTAAATTTGAAGTTAGAAATGATACTATGGAAAAGAGTATAAAAAACTTCAAGTTATTCTGCAGATAGGAAGTATTTGAGTTGTTTTCCACTTTAGCTTCTTAATGTGGTGGAAAGTTTAAACTGTAAATTTAGATTCAAAAATTGAACCACCAATAAAAATCTAAACTTGTTTAATGATTTATATTATTATTTCTGTGATTGCCATTCAAATTATTTGTACTCTTAAGTTCTTTATTCCTCCCCTTAAGCAATAAAAAAGGAAACAAAAAAATTAACTCGTAAATTATTCAAACTGTCATTATCTACAATGATTCTAACGGCCATAAATATCATATTATACACATCCATACACAAGTATTATTCTTTTTGTCTTTTAGAGAAAAGCATTTGGCTTTAGCTATTACACCCAACGACGAAGCATAAAAAAATCATACAAAATCAACATAATCATTGATGCAATTTTGTAATTTTACAAAACACACACACACACACACTCACTCTCCCATAAAAGAAAAATAGATAAAATGACTCACAATTACCACAATTCAAGAAACGATGAATATAAATATTGATGTTGACGATCAAAAAAGCCAATGACCAACAGAAAATATACTCGAATACACTGCTAAGCCTCACATGTGTACATATGCATATATACGTTTGTTATATCCATAGCATACTTTCAGGAGGTTTATGTAAAGAAAAAATTCTCCATAATGCAAAATAAAGTAATGAAAAAAAAAAATATTTTTTATGCCATTTGTTCATTTTTTATGCCGAATTTTATGGGTTTTATTGATGTGCTTGCTTGTACATTTTATTACACACTCGATTCAATGTTTGTTTAGCAATTTTAATATATTATCAGAAAAAAAACCAATCATACGACAGTAGTTACTGAGCATACCGCACAGCAAATTTAACAAAGAATACAATTTTACATACAAACAACAAAGTTTTTGGATGGAAGGAAGAATAAAACTTGCTAAAATGTTAAAATATTAAAAGCCGTATACTCATTCATCGTACGTATGTTTATGTTGGCACATGTAAAGGACATCACACAGTGAAGGCAAAAATAATATTAATACTGATTGCTCCTTCAAATCAAACTTGGCGGAATGCTGTTGAAATTTTCAAAATGTATGGTAAAACTGTAAGAAAAATATTTATGTTTAACTTCAGCTTAGCCTAAGATATTGTAGGCGATATCTTAGTGGCCAGTGTTGACATTTAGGTTTTATCTTTAGTATAGTTAGCAATGCGGTCTTTATTATCTATTCTTCATTCTATTCATTTTCTTATTTTGTAGCGTTGGATAACGGTTTTTATTATTTATATGTATGTATATTTTCTAGATCATTCTTTATAATTATATCTATCTCTTTTTTACCAATGTAACTTAACATAAGTAAGAATATACAAAGCAGGTCTTTAAGCTTTTAGTTGTAAGAGGATTATCATTAATAAATTGATTGTGAAACCGAAAAGACGTTTTATTCGGCTTATTCTACAATATAGTTCTGAATATTATTTTAGAGATAAAAAAGGTATAATAACAACTTCAAAATTCCGTTGTTTTGTAAAATATTGATAAAATAACAACTGAGACGAAAGATGAACTTCGCACAATGCAACGAATTCCTCGACAAAAATTCGTTGGGTTAATTCGTCGACTATAACACAATGAGTACGAACTAAGTTTAAAAAAGTGACAAAACTTTGCCAGTTCTCTGTTTTCTCGGGACATTTTTATATCCTTTGGTACCAGGTTTATCAACATTCACTATTATTCACTTCCTGATTGTTATGGATATTTATTTAAATTATGATAAAATTACATCGAATTGCATATAATAGCAGCTGATTGTGTAACCCTATTTCAACAAAAAAATACAACGAAAAGAAATAAAAAATATTAATAAAAAATAAATTTAAAACAAAATTATACAATTGAAAACGTTTATATTAATTTTATGTTATAAATAAAGAAGAAAACAATTATTTAAATAAAAATTAAATTTATTACTAAAAAACTAAAAAAAATATTAAAAGAAAAAAGGGCAGTCTGCACTAAGTTGTTAGTGCTTTGTCTGCATAAGAAATATAAATGAACCTATCGCACAGATCGTTAAGCACGGCGAATTTTGTCGACGCACCGATTGTGTGCATTTTCATATAATTTTCTCGACGAATATTCGGAACGAATACTCTGTTCCTGTTTTCGATTAAAAAAATTTACGTTCTTTCTTTGCTCTAAGAGAAAATATTTTAACGGCCTTTATAGTGAATGTAGAAATTGCTTTAAAACTTATTCAAATCACAAGAAAAACAAAAAATGGCCTGAGTTGCATTAATTTAAGACCCAAAAGTTTAAGTGATGAAGTATCTGGTGAATTGCTCATCATTACCTAAAACCCTACAATCCGCTATGCTCACGTGAAATTTTATAACAGTCCAATGATTAATCTCAATGATACTTGAAACTAACTGATTTTTCACAACTTAACCACTATTCCATACCCCGGAATAATGTTTAAGTTTTTCCAATCTTGAAGAGATTATGATTATAACTATAATTACTAAAAGAAAAGAGATTTTTTTTTATTTGAGTTAGAGAAACAGGGAATTACAATTCAGCTTGAGAAGTGTATCCGGGATGAATAAGTAATAAAAGTTTGCTGAAAGTTTATTTCAATACAAATTTTATTTTCTTAGCTTAGGTAAATATTCAACGGGTTTCTTATAATAGGTAAGCAGAATTCAAACAGATTTCTTAAGGTTTAAGGTAAGTAAACAGGTTTCTTCAAATTTTTAAGTAAGTACTTGGGCAGGTTCCGCTTGATTTTGTAGATAAGTTTTCCAACAGGTTTCTTTAAATTTTTTAGGTGATGTTATATTCTCAAAGGTTGATTATATACATAACTCAAAGTTTTCTTTTTTCTCGCTAATAGCAACATTGTATCTTTATTGTGGCTTTCGTTAGGTAGTAAAATAAATGTTGTTACTACCTTTCTTTTAAGGCAACACTAACTGAGAAGCTTTGTTTGCTGAAAACGCAACACCCAGACCGATAAATTAGCGTACTATCAATCAGTCTATCGAGGCACTCATCCTATTTTCAAATATAAAGCCAAGTTTAAAGTGAAGATGAAAAAGTAATTTCAGCAATAAAAGTAGCGTCTAAACCACGTTTGGACAATACGTGTTAGTTATCAATGTGAACAAAATCAGATTGAAGTTGTCTAGTTAAATTGTGTATAGAACCCACTGTGCCTAGAAAATACAAAAGTGATACATGTATTTTATGTTTAATTTTATTTTTTGGGTGGTTGGTTAGGCCGAATTCGAATTGAATCAATATATTTATATCTTGCTGTTGAACGGTATACTACAGTTATCGTAGCAGCACCCGTGACTGCTGGTATTCATATTTGCTTACACACTCAACACTAATTTTATTACTACTCGACCGACCAAATACTCCAACAGTGGTAAATGGTTGATTGGGTAGATGGCTGGGTAGCAAAAATGTTTGGACTTTATTTTATGGAACTGTTTTCCATGTTTTATGCACATTTTTATGATTGCTAATGTTTTTGTTTTTACTAAATCTATACGTATTAAAACATAATTTTTATTTGTATCTCTGCTTGTTTTGTTTTCACTTACAGTCAAACCTAAAACAGAGCGTCAAGCGTATAGATGTGCAGCGTCAATTACATACTTAAATAACAGTATTAAAGTTATGTTAGAAATGTTTACTTGGTCAATAAATATAATTTTAAAGTAAATATAAAATTGCTTAATAATTAAGGTGCCATTACTTTTAAACAATGAGAGTTTTTTGTAGCCAGCTGTACCACCTAACGCGCTAACAAAATCGCATTTTACAATTGCAAAGCGTTGATGCGGCACTTTTTTGGTTTGCTTAATACATATCGAATGTACATGAAAGTTTTTGATTCCTGAAGCACTAATTTACGATTTTTGTATGTACATGAGAATTTTTGCAGATACACATCTCTTGATGCGCTGATTTTTGTTTGGTTGTTATAATCATATGAAGATGCTTTTTATAAATTGTGATACAAGACAAGTCAAAACTTATTTTTTTAAATATTAAAAAAATTAAATACAGTAAACTCCCGAATATTCGCGGAATTGACTTGTGCGGATAATCGAATGTCGTGGATAAGCCAAAAAATTGACTTCGCTATCGCCTGCACCTGGTATGAATTCGCCTTGGGTTTAATAATATACATAATTATTCTTATTGAATTTCTTCTTAAATTTAATGAAAAATGCTTGTTATTTTTTGTATTGTTATAGCTGTTGTAGCGGCGCTGCCATCTTATATTTATTCATATTGATCACTCCTAAATGGAATATTTAAAAGAAAATTTATTTTTTATTGAAAGATCATTTACTTTTGGCAGAAGTAATAAAGTTAAAATCCTTTCAATGTCGATGTACACAATCAAGACGTAAACAAAAAATACATTAGGCAAATTGTACATAGAAAAATTAAACGTGATAAATGGAAAAACCTAAATCAAACCGTTAAAATGATCAGTTCAATTAAATATTTATAGAAATTGAAATAATAAAAAAATGGACCGAAAATAAATAACAACTATTATGTACAAAGTAATCACCTCCAAAAACTAGAGTCTAGAAATAAATAAAAAAAACTGCTGATACAAATTATGGGAAAATTTCACTTACCTCACGTTCACACACCAGTCACACACACATACATACACAATATAAGACAAATTTTAAGCAAATTGACCATTACAACCCCACTGCTTTAATCTCACAAAACTAAAAAACAGCCACCATACATAACACTGCAGTCTACTTTCTGAACAAATAAATATGTATGAATATGACGAAAAAGAACTTGAATCTAGAAAAATCCTTAAAAAATGAAACGCTACGAAAAGATATAATCAACATTATTTTTATTATTATTGCACAACATTTACGAGATAAAATGTAAAAATACGTATTCGCATTATGACTAAAAGTTTGTACTGTCAAATGGATGGAAACTTTACTTTCTGATTACACTATGCAACAAATTGAAAAAAGTGTGACCCAATTACTTTTATTCTTTATTTATATTTTTATTCTCATAACTACAAAAACAGACGAAATTTCAATTTCTCTGAATCACAACTCAAGATTGAACTACCTGATTCTACAGTACAACCTATTAAAAACCCGAAACGTGGCGATTTATTATTTGAACTTATTTGAAGTATTGAAAACTTTTTCAGTTTTTTATTAAAATAAAAAGTTTTTCTGTAAATGTGTCAATTTCTTATAGATTTTTATGGTTAATATTTTTATTTTAAAATCTGTTTTTCAGTTTCAATATTTTTAAGCACCAAAAGTTACTTGTTACCCCGTTGTTAAATATAACATTGACAAAGCTCATATCTTCTTTTGCATCTCTGATCACATAGTGTTTCACACAGGACAAGTTTTCTTGACGCAAGTCCGATCTTTGTGCTACAGAAAAAGAGTAGTCTTTTCACTTTCCAGGAAAATAAAACGTGTTACATAAAAACTTGTCCTGTGTGAACTGGATATATTTCTTTTGCTTCTCTTCATTTTAAGACAGCAACTAAAATACAACATTTGGTGAATCTGCCACTAAATGTAACAAAAATAGGTGTGTGTTCAAAAAATATTATAGTGTGGATTAGTGTGACAGACTTATTGACAGGTCTGTAGAATTTGATTATCTGTAAAAAAAATATATAAATGGCATTATTTAAGTAGAAAAACGTTTTTCATGCATACATTTGCCAATCGTACAAAGTGTAATAAATAATCTAATCGCATTTTCTTTGATCTCCTCTGATTTTCTTACAAATATAATCTCATCCAATCACATTTCGTTATAGCGGTGAATTAAGTTGGAGAAATTCTTCACAAGCTCGCTACTAACGACAGCAGAGTTGGGGGAAAAAAGTCCAAATATGCAGGAAATGTATTTCCTTTTATTTAAACTCACAGTTACTACTAAAAGTTACTTAGTTAATCGCGATAATTTAAACTTCGTTTATTTTCTTAAAAATTAATAATATTTAACGAAACCGAGCTCCAATCATTAGAAGGAGTTGTGGATGATCAAAACCGATCTTAAGATTCCTTTCAAGAAAAAGATTTTGGAATATTGTTTTGAAAAAGTAAGCAACGCTTTAATATCTTTGCCTAGTGCTTTAATATATTTCTTCACTAAATCAAGTTTAATATACAGATACATCCACATATACACATAAATTATGTAATCATCCTTTTGATTAGGGCCCCATGCTTTACTGTGTGTATGCCTGCCATTGAGTTGAGTCTTGTCGTCCAATCCTTTATCACATCGTGTACGTTTAAAACTCGGCTGCCTATGAGATAGAGAAAACATTATTTACTCCATAAAAAAACTTTAAAGTACTTGGCATAACTCAAAAATTATTTAACATATTATTAAATGATATTGGACAACTTATTCTTAAGTTATCATAAATAATTTTGTTGTTGCACAGTGTTACTTAACATGTTTTAATATTAAAGCCCATCCATGGAAAATACTTCGCAACTATTCCTCCATTCTAAAGTAAATTGATATTAAATGTTAATTTTATGGAAATTAAATGAAAATGTAGCAAAAATTTCTTTTTATTTGCTTTTATCAGCAAAATAATTAAGAGATGTGTGTTTGTGTGTGTGTGTGTGTGTTATTTCATTTCCATTTAAGTATATTAAAAAATTTGTATTTGAAAAAGCATAACTTGTCAGCATTTTCCTTTTAAAAATTGCCAGTATTATCTCAAATTATATAAACTAATGGGTAGCATTGACTTTAACCAGTATTTCAGTTTCCAATTAGAAGCGTGTGTAGGAAATCTTGCTACAATTCTTATTGGTAAATTTTTCGTTTTCCATTTGCAAGTACTCAGCTGAAGAGAAATGTAAGACATTTTCAACATCCGTTGAGCATAACAGGGATGTGTTTCTGAATGAAAACAAAAACTTATGTTCTGATAAGTTTTTGGTCGCGGAATTTGACATTTGGTATTTTTGGGTCTGGTTATTATTTTTTATTTAGTTAAATGTCGATATACTACTTATGAATTTCTGTATGCAAACAAATTTCTTCACACAAACTACACGATTTTTTTATCCGTGTAGGCTTAAAGCGTAATTGACGCAATAGAGTACGAAATGGAGTATTAAAAGTATTGAGTACAAAGGTTTTTTTTACTCCATACTCGGAAAATATATTAAGTTTGCATTGGAAAAAAATTGGAATGGGTGTAAAAGGTGGCAAAAGTTATGCTGGATATGCTGCAATAGAAAAAATGTATCAAAATTCTTTTTTATTTATTTATTTTGGTATTTAAGAAATCCGCAAAGGTGTTGATTAACTGCTTGAAACATATTGAACTTTTTTAAGAGCTTCGAGAATAAAGAATAATTTCCTTTGAACAAAAATTGTTATCAGAAATAACTACAGAAACTATCAGAAAGGAACAAAACAAAACCGTTATTTTTGAATTTGTTCTTTTATTGTTTATTTTTTATCTAGCTTTGTTTTTTATTACGAGTTAGGTTCGTTCGAGGACCCTAAGGTCTTTGCAATTTTTGCTGGACTTTAATGAATTGTGTCCCTTGGTTTACACATAATCCAACAAAAGAGGCACTAAAGATACAGAGCATCATAACCAGCCGAAATTAGGGGATTTTCTCGATTAATACTTTGGTCAAATTCAAAACTGCTTTCAAAATCTTTGGGAGTAGATGAAGCAATAATTTCCGGATTTCAATGACAACAAGGGACAATAAATTCTAATATTTGTGATATTATTACAACATATATAGTATAATAACAACAGGTTTATTTCCTATTTTTTAATAAGTAAAATGTATCCTGAAGAAAACTCCGTTAGTTTTTTATTTTTCAAACAAATCCTTAACAGACAATAAATCAAAACAATAAAACATCAACACTTAATCCATAATAAGGATTTATGCAACAAAACACAAAACCCATAACAAGAGCAAAAAAACATTATATTCAAAGAAAATAATCGAAAAAATGTCACATTAAAAAGAAAAATTATGACTCTAATACACAAACAAGAACCATGGAAAACATTCGCATACCATGGAATACTCATATGCTCATACGTGTTCACATGCAACATTAACAAACCATATCACTGGACACACAACATATCGCGCAGTAGAATTAGAATTTTCTTGTTATTGAAAATAGATTTAGCATAATAATGGTTAAAACATTACAACAAAAGGACAATCTGATATCAGGATAAAAGCATATAAAAGCATCTATAAGCAACACTTTACTGAGTTGTAGGACTATTTCTTTTTTACTATTTTAAGTTTCGAAATGCGAATCTTATGAAATCTCACTTACAAAGATTTCATTTCATGCTTAACAAATGTTTTTTTCTTCATGCAAAATCTTTCACCATGAGTTGCATGAGAGAGGAAAAGCAGAAAGAAAAGTGAATATGATTGAGAATGGTTGAATGAATACCCCCTACTGAATCCTAAGGGTATAATTTTAATGGTCAATTGGAATCAAAGCCTGTATGTATGTGTATGTAACGTGTGGAGCAATGGACACCTTTTTCGGTTTAAAGATAAATTATTTTTATTCTCTTTCATTTTGTTTCCCATTATAATCGCACGTTTGTACAAAAATGTTAATAGCTTTAGAGCCCATTTTTTACATGATGCTTCAAAGCCACCAACCTGAATGTTAGAACACTATTTCTAAAATCTACTCTAACAGATACGAAAAGATACACGTTAAACGTAGCATCACAGTACTACGAATTATCCTTATTAAATTGGTTTTTGAAATTCTTTCTTACTTTCGTTTAACAGTGTGGTAGAGTACGAGGTCTGATAAAAAATGAATTTGCAAAAATTGTCCTTTTGGGAATACTTTTCTTTAATGGTGGTGGACCATTTTTCTTGTCGAAAAAAAGAACATTCATATGTTCATGTATGTCAATCATATGTAGGTATGAATGTACATATTTATATGTATGATGTGTTTTAGTAAATATGTTTCCAATAGAAATGTAAGCCTGGAGCATTTGTTTTACGAAATTAATTTTGTCGTAAATATGCAGACAAAAAACATTAAAAATATAATTCAAAATTATACAAAGTTGAATAATTTTATATTTTTAATAGGGTTTTTTTTTAGAGATGTACACGTTGGTTAGACTTCTCAAAAAAACTAAATACAGCTTGTAACAGCTCTTTAAAACTTGATTTTTTTTTTCTTCATATCATTTATTGTATCAATAAAATATATGAAAGAACAATAAGTGCTCAAATCTTAGGACTAAAATTTAAAGTAACAAATTTAAAATATACTTAAGTCCAGTCAGTGCTAGATAAAAACTGTATTATGACACAGTTGTTGTTATCATTTGTTGGTCTCCTCTCTAATGTTCGGCCAAGAGAAGCTATTTTCTAGTCGAATATTTGAAAAAAAGCAGTAAAAAGTTATTATTTATTATAATCTCTGCACTGATTGCAAATTTTCAATCGGCTCTAAAATAACATAATTGATCTAAATTATTAAATTAGAACAAAGACTACAATTTCTTTTTAAGGTTGTTACTTTTGTTATGCTCTTATTCTAAAATGATTAAACCTCTATTTGAACTAGGTTTAAGCTTGTTTCTTAATTTGCCCAGCTAACTTGTTTATACAAAAGAATAATAATAATAATATGATAATAATAGCAAACATAACAAAGTGTAAAAAATAATATCTTTTGAATAAGGTTTGATGTGATCAAGATTAACGTCGTCAACTAGCCGTGAGCTCTTATACGACAGCACACCCTACGATAACGTGCCGTATGTACAAAGAAGGCATCGATTTCGCATTAGATGTACTGAACAGTCACACCATGGACCCATGTCCTAACATCTTGTTTAGGGGTTGGAGACTATCCAATACCTTCTGTTGAGAATGCAACAGCATAGTTTGATCCACAATGCACCATCTCTGCATACATCGATCTAAGCCACAACCACCACGTGTACCCTTGAAGGGACCTCACCAAAAACCGGTCACAGAGATGAGAGGGTCTCTGTGGGGCTACCGATTCCCGTGGTACCAGTCCTTTGGGCAATGGTCTGGCCTCGAAGAGAACCTGTGATATAAATCAACAGACCTTTTCGTCCAGATTCAGGTTCCAGGAACACTGGTGGCCCTTTTTTCCCCAAGAGCGCCGCGTCAAAGCATTGAGAATGTACAGCAATGACAATAGTACCCCCGGGGGAACTTTAAAACGCTTATTATGTTTGTACCTTTTATGCATTTGCACTTTGCATTTTTATATGATGTTTGAATCCAAAAATATTAAAAACTAGTAGTGCCCGACACATAATCGCGTTTTGACAATATTTTGTTGGATTTTGCTTTAAAAGTAATTTACACCAAATTTGAAACTCTCTTATAGTGCTGCAGATATGACGTGCTCAACCCTGGGCAATTACACAGAATGTTGCAATATAGGCTTTATATAAAAATCCAAAATATATAAAATTATTATTATTATTATAATTCTGTAAATAATGTCTAAAGTTTTCCGCTTATAATAATAAAAGGTGCCGCCAAATTTTCAGATCCATTAAATCGGTAAAATTGTATCTTTATTTTTACATGGCAATGAGATATTTTTACGGAGAAAATATGCTATATTTGAACCGTGGTAATCTCTTCACATACAGACAGATAAAAAATCCAAAAATTGGTGTTTTGCATTCCATGTCGATTATAATCTGCACCAAAAACAACATTTTCCAAAAAATATTTCATGTACAGAAGTCGCCCTGTTACAGTTTAATTGTATATATAGACATACACACGTTGTGTGCGTCTTGACAATATTTAGTTCAGTTTTGCTTTAAAAGTAATCCACACCAAATTTTAAGCCTCCTACTTTTATAGTCCTTCACGTATACGTATTTTCTTTATATAAAGGTACCCATCCCTTTATGAAATTTTAAAATTTATATAAAAATCTAAAAATTATTGTAAAGCTTTGTAAAAGGTGTTTAAAATATGCCGCTTTCAAAAATAATGGGTGCCTTAAAGTATGCATATCGGTAAAATTGCTTCTTCTCCCCTTTTTTTTCTTCAAATGTATAATATATTTGAACCAGTATACTAAGGTTCCTTCTATTGAAAGTTCATTAAAATTAATCCAGTAGTTTTAATGAGATGCGAACACAGACAGACAGACGGACAGGTAAAAGTTACTGTATTATTATATTGATAGATAAAACATCTTCGCATCACCAAAATATAGATAAAGAAACAAAATATTTCCTTAGAGTTTTTTCCAGAAAAATGCATCGAAAATTAGTATTAAACTTTTAAATGATACTTTATATTAATTACCTTTAATAGGATTTTGATCCGTCACAAAAAAACATAACGACCACAATAAGATTTGTGAAAAAGTTAAAAAATTATTGAAAAAAAACAAAAAAAAAATATTAATACATGAAGCCAATGCGGGTATGGAATTGTTCTATATCACAAAATCAGGACTCAATTTTTATTAAACAATTTGCACAGCATACAAATTGACAAATTCAATTTTAAAAATCAAACAAAGCTGCTTAACATTATTTTACAAAGTATACAAAACAGGACAAAATCAGCAATTTGAAACGAAATAAAAGAGAAAAATTAACAAATAAATTAAATTCCTTTTTAAAATAAGAAAACGTTAGGCCGGCACTTAATGGTTTTGGCAATTTATTGTTTGGCTGTTACAGTAATATTTATTTCAAGACTGGACAATCCCGGTCCATGTTGATGGACCAGAGTAATTTGATAGCGGAGTATTTGAAATTTAAAAATAATAAGTTTTTTCTCAAAATAAAATCAAGTTTGAAGTTTTCCAAAAAAAATACGCTCTCAGTTTTTATCCCGTCTTTTGTAACCTGGATACCTGGATTCCTATAAGAATAAAGTTTTAAGAACGTATATCTTTAAGTTTAATATATAACCATAAATTATTTTTTATGGGATGTGCCGCGCCTACACAACTTTTCCTATATTTTTTGAGCATTAATTTTTTTCTAATTTCAGTACCTTCCTACTAAGAAAAAAACATCATAAATGTAAGACCAGGTCTTTTAGAAACATAAAGTAAATGTATATACACGCAAAAATACTTGTATATATGTATGTCTATATATCAGTGATGTACAAATGTATATATTTCTACATCAATGATATATACGCCTGAATAGAACACACGTCAAATTAAATTTTTATTTTATTTACAAAAAAAATTCCAAACATGTTTTTTCTTACCATTTTTTCAAATAAATGAGAAAAAGGACAACAAAAAGTTTTAACTTTCACTTCTATTTCACTACTATTTTTGTTTAAGGACTTTTGAATGACATCTATCTTCTCGTTTCAAATGAAACCAACCAAAAAAAAGCAAAATCGCAAGAATTTTAAAATGGGAGTGTTGCACAATTCTAAAGGAGTAAATTGATAATGTGAAGGTGCATGTGAAAATTCTCTGATATACTTCAGAGAAAAGGAGATAATGAAAAGATCGCTAATATTACAACTTATTATTTTTCTAAAAAGGGTGGCCCGGTAGACTAGTGGGTAGTATGCTAGTCTATCAGTCTGGGGATTATGGGTTCGATTACCAACAAAGACTCTGGGTGTTTCACTACAACGAGTGAAAGTCTTCCTTACTACTATGCTCTATAATTTAAGTTAGAATATAATTTGTAATTGTATTTTAACATTTAATAAATATTATTTATTAATATTAAACGAATAATTCTTTAAAATTTATTAAATAAATATTTTATGAACGAATCATAAAATTTTTATTTGCAAAAAAAAATATAGTAATCGAAACAGATTACTATTGGTAAAGCATATCCATTTGGCATATAGCTATTTCACTGGTGCTTAACCAGATCGTCAGTGGACTTTTTTAAATTCTCTGAACAAAATTTGCCCAAAATTTAATAAACCAAATGAGAAGTTTATTAAGTCTAGAAAGCAAGAAAAAATCCAAATTTCTAAACAAAAAAAAATTGGATTTTTCTTGCTTTTTATACCCTTCACCACAGGTGGAAAGAGTATATATAAGTTTGTCATTCCGTGTGTAATTTCTACAATATTCATTTCCGACCCCATAAAGTATATATATTCTGGATCCTTATACATAGAGAAGTTGATTAAGCGAAGTCCGTCTGTCCGTCTGTCCGTCTATCCGTCTGTACGTCCGTCCGTCTGTCCGTGTTAGTGTGGTAATGTCATTTGCCAAGGCACCAGAAGAGATACAAAAAATTTAAGCACACCAATCTATCAGGCATAGTTTCGAAAATTTTGGTATTGCAATTCAGCAACATCGGATCATTCCTTTGGAGGCTGCGGGCCAAAAACCACGCTCACCTATATTTTTTCACGTTTTTTCAGGTTTTTTTTTAATTTTTTTCAGCTTTATTGATTCTGTTTTGCCTTTTTTTCTCAAATAAATATTGGACTGCAACAGGTAGATCGCAAGGAGTGCATACAGATCTCGGGGGATCAATAACCCCCTACGAGGGGCGATTTTTGTTTGTTTTTAGATTGGTAGGGTTTTTCTGCTTTGATTTGTATTAGTGACCTTTATAGAAAGCAATACACATAGAGGTAGCCAATGGACCCACAGGGTACCCGCTGATAAATAGGAGCAGTTAAAAGGACCCCCCATGTGTCAATATGAGGAAATTTTTTTTTTTGTTAGGATTTTTTTTTTTTTTGCTTTAGTCTGACCATTCTAACTCAATATAGATTTGAGAAAGGTCCAAAATTTAACAAAAAAATTTCAATCAAATTTTTAAAAAAAATGTTTTTAAAAAAAATTTTTAAGTTTTTTTTCAAAAATATTTAGAAAAAAAATTACAAAGCATTTTCAAAAAGATATTTTACAGAAAAATATTCGAAAAAAAAATTTTTAAAAAAATTTTCCAAAAAATTTTCGAATAAAATTTTACAAAACATTTTTAAAAAAATATTTTTACACACAATTTTCAAAAAATTAAAACAAAAATTTTAATATTTCTTTGAAAATGAAAATCATGACTGTAACATAACATATATTTAATATTAAGAATATACATATGTATGTATGTGTGTATATAGAGTAACATATTTTTATACCCTTCACCACAGGTGGAAAGGGTATATATAAGTTTGTCATTCCGTGTGTAATTTCTACAATATTCATTTCCGACCCCATAAAGTATATATATTCTGGATCCTTATATATAGAGAAGTTGATTGAGCGATGTCCGTCTGTCCGTCTGTCCGTCTGTCCGTGTTAGTGTGGTAATGTCATTTGCCAAGGCACCAGAAGAGATACAAAAAAATTAAGCACACCAATCTGTCAGGCATAGTTTCGAAAATTTTGGTATTGCAATTCAGCAACATCGGATCATTCCTTTGGAGGCTACGGGCCAAAAACCACGCCCACCTATATTTTTTTTACGTTTTTTTTACGTTTTTTTTTTAATTTTTTTCGGCTTTAATGATTCTGTTTTGCCTTTTTTTGTCAAATAAATATTAGAATGTGACAGGTAGATCGCAAGGAGTGCATACAGATCTCGGGGGATCAATAACCCCCTGCGAGGGGCGATTTTTGTTTGTTTTTAGATTGGTAGGGTTTTTCTGCTTTGATTTGTATTAGAGACCTTAATAGAAAGCAATACGCATAGAGGTAGCCAATGGACCCACAGGGTACCTACTGACAAATAGGAGCAGTTAAAAGGGCCCCCCATGTGTCAATATGATGAAATATTTTTTTTTTTTTAAGATTTCTTTTTGCTTTAGTCTGACCATTCTAACTCAATATATTGGAGAAAGGTCCAAAATTTAACAAAAAAATTTCAATCAAATTTTTAAAAAAAAATTTTTAAAAAAATTTAAAAAAAAAATTTTTTTTAAAAATTTTTTTCAAAAATATTTACAAAAAAATTTACAAAGCATTTTCAAAGAGATATTTTACAGAAAAATATTAGAAAAAAAATTTTTTTAAAAAATTTTCCAAAAAATTTTCGAATAAAATTTTACAAAAAATTTTTAAAAAAATATTTTTACAAAAAATTTTTACACACAATTTTCGAAAAATTAAAACAAAAATTTCAATATTTCTTTGAAAATGAAAATCATGACTGTAACATAACATATATTTAATATTAAGAATATACATATGTATGTATGTGTGTATATAGAGTAACATATTTTTTTAAATGCGTTTGATTTTTTATTTTTTTTAAATGCGATTGATTTAAAATAGATGAGATCTTTGTTTAAAACCTAGGTGCATTAAACACATAGACATCATCAGGATACCGGGTAAAAACTGCCAAAAATAAAATACACACGTTTATACAAGGTATATTTATCTTACTAGGTAGTGTCGTCCGCCCAGCTGATTTAGTAGTTCGACATGTCAAAAGTTGTATGTGTTTAGAAATTTTACAGTGTAGAAGTGAGAAAGCAATAAAACACATACACACCAATTTTCTCAATTTTCTTATATGTTTTTTGACATTTTGAACTACAAAGCAACAACAAAATGCCATGTTGTTTTTGTATTGTTGTAGGGATGCCACTACCTAGTAAAATAAATATACCTTGCGTTTATAGGTAAACGTTTTTTTTTTGAAGCCAGTATAGCTACATGGCTACACGACCACCGTTGTGGATGTCGTCAACTTAGGCTAATTTCTATTTTATTCAACAAAAGAAAATGTCACAAATTACATTATTATTGTAAATTACAAATTCATATACAAACAAAAAGTTTTGGAGGAGATATTTAAAAATTTTTGAAAAAGTTATTTAATTTTATAAAAGCAAAATAAGTATTTCTACAACAATGTCAGAGTTTACGATGTAGCGTCGGCTTCAATATCATTAAGTAGCTGACAACACGGCGACAATTGTAGCAAACGGAATTTGTTTTCATTTGTCTTCTATTTCTTTAACTCATGAATAATGATTTTTTCTTATACGACTTTATTTAAATAAAGAGTCAACAATATGGATAATGCTGTACATGTCTGTATAAATAAAATCACCGTGGTGAAGGGTATAGAAGATTCGGCACGGCCGAATATAGCACTTTTACTTGTTTTAAATGCGTTTGATTTTTTAACATATATTATCTCTGTTTTAAAACCTAGGTGCATTAAACACATAGACATCATCAGAATACCGACTACAAACTGTCAAAAATGAAACGTTGTGGCTGTCGTCAACTTAGGCTAATTTCTATTTTATTCAACAAAAGAAAATGTCACAAAATTGTAAATTGCAAATTCATATATAAACAAAAAGTTTTGGAGGAAATATTTACAATTTTTTGAACAAGTTATTTAATTTTATAAAATCAAAATAAGTATTTCTACAACAATGTCAGAGTTTACGATGTAGCTGTCGTCTTCAATATCATTAAGTAGCTGACAACAAGGCGACAATTGTAGCAAACGGAATTTGTTTTCATTTGTCTTCTATTTTTTTAACTTATGAATAATGATTTTTTCTCATACGAATTTATTTAAGTAAAGAGTCAACAATATGGATAATGCTGTACATGTCTGTATAAATAAAATCACCGTGGTGAAGGGTATAGAAGATTCGGCACGGCCGAATATAGCACTTTTACTTGTTAGATCTAAAAATTATTGTAAACCTCTGTAAAAGCTGTTTAAAATATTTAAATAGCAATGTAAATCCACAAAGTAAAAATACAAATCAAATACAATAAGCAATAGTTTTTAAAATATCCCACTTTCAAAAATAAAAATTTGTGTTGAAAATATGACCGTGTTGAAAATATCCCAGTTTTAAACGGAAATTTCGTTTTTCACTGCTTGAATTGAGATATTTTTACGGAAAAAAATATCCTATAGTGGGATCAGGATACTTTGGTACCTCCTCACAAAATTTTGTTATAATCCATCTAGTAGTTTTTACGTGATGCGAACACAAATGAAAAGCAAACAGACAGACTGACAGACAGAAAGGCGGAAATGAGTTACTATTTTATTATATTTATAGATATATATGTATGTCTCTGATGCCTATTGCTAATTGTAATTTAAATATAAAATATCATTTAAACGAAATGAAACAGGTACGAGTTTTCATTCCTGATGTCATTCTAAGACATTTGGTAAGCTGGATATCCGTGTTGTAGCAAAAATTTCCATTGAAAAAACCAGTAACATAAATAAATTGCACTTTAAATTCAAAATGTTGAAAATAATTAGCATTAATTATAAAAAACATATTTAATTCTTAATATGTAAGGACATCTAACGTAACGTGTATGTAACTCCAACGTTAACTTATACGAAATAGAGCCTTATGGACCGTATTTAAAGGAAATGTCATGATCGTATGAGGAAAATAAATATTCAAAATTCATTCAAAATTCGTATATTTACACTCCTTTAAGTGTCTGCAAAGCTTGAGGATAACATTCATGATGATGATGGCGATTGGTAATGTATAAATCGTAATGCGTAGGAATTTCAAAAATGTTTTTTACTTGTGTTTGTGTGGGTGCGTGCCGTGCCGTCCTTCAAGTATTATCTCTAGTGGTACACACCTTGAGTCCTTTTTAATTTTCGTTGTTTCTTCAATTTTCGACAAAATAAAGAAACTAATTTCCAGCCATTTTGTGTGACTTTTTGATAAGAATTAAAATTAAATATATTGACTGTTGAATGAGCGAATGAGTGAATGAATGTGATTCATGATGGCGGGCGGTGTGTATGTATGTGTTTAACTAAACTTAAAAATAGGGGGAGAGTTGTGATTGTTGAATTTATAAAATGCTTTTGGCTACGAATTTCCTTTTCTTCATTTTAAATAGAGAACTGCTTTTGATGAATACAAACAAATGAAATTTTGATTAGAAAATTCCTTATGGCCAAAAAGAAACGAAACAAAAAACGAAATGAAAGTCAATTTGGCTCAAAATGAATGGTTGTAAAATTGTGATAAGGATTTTATTGTTTTCTAAATACTGCAAACAGGGGTTGAGTTTAAAACTACAAAAGTAATTTCATATAATTACATAAATAAATTAAAGTAGATTAATGAAAAATGAATCTAAATCAATTTTACAAAGAAAATGAACTATTAAAAATGTTTAAACTATTTAATTATAATGCTTAAAACAAATTTGAACTTCCAAAAACTACGCACTCCCAAGCCCTGCAAAATATCTTACGTTGCGTTGAAAAAAAAAAGTGTGACTGAAGCGATCATTAAACTATTTTAATAGATATTGTCCACCAAATTTTACGCTTACCACGCTCATCGCATCTTAACATTTTGTAAATATTAATTTAAAATCTACTATTTGAAGAAAAACAATGTTTATAACATTTCAAAACCTTTGGTAGCTTTTATTTCCATTTTTAACTCAAGTTTTCGCATAAAGTACTTTAAAGAAGTAAATACAAATTTTAAGTCTATGCTTGTGAATTTATTATGAGGATTTTTGAATTGCGCCTGAACATCTCCAAACACATCTCCAACACCTTTTGTGGATTGCTTTTTTAATGTAAATATGATGTAGTCGCTCACTTGAGGTGCCTCAGCCGATCCAGCCGGTTCACGTACTTTTATTCCACGATCGGTTAATATCATTCCACGGATTTAATCGACTATTTTTGGGCGACTTAAACTTCATTTGTAAGAGTTCTACAGAACTCGGAACCACGTTTTAACCATTAAAATTGGTTTCGGTGATGGTTTATTACCTAACAGTTAACGGGGTTAATAGTTAATTGGAAGTTTATTTTGTCAAATTCGGGTTTCTTTCTGCGGTTAAATAACACAACATTGGTCATCACGTTATACTAGGGTTAAAATTCTATATCCCTTATTTGCAGGTTTCTATTTGTAACTAGTTATTCTAGCCACGTCATTTCATCTTTTTTCTGTTTTTGCTCATCTTGCTTAGGTAGATACGAGTAAGAAACCTTTTTGTCGGCCATAAAATGTTTTTGGTTTCTAAGTTGTTTTAAATAAATTAATTGTATTTATTATTTTAAATAAAACTTATTGTTACTAATGCAAATTATTTATTATCTACACGCAAAGATAAAACATGGTTGATGTAACCATAATCTAAGAGCAACATATTATGGTTGTAGTGAAACCATATTATTGTTGAACATAATAATATTATGGTTAAATTAATGATTATAGTGTGGTTCAAAAATATGAAATTTCATATGAAATGGATATTCCAGGTTTTTTACATTTTAAATACAAAATTATTTATTATTTTTTATTAATGTCTTTATATAAATAAATTAGTCAAGTGCGGGTTTGACTCACACACGTTGGGTTCCGTACTATGCTTAGTACAACTTTAAAAATTCAAATTGTTAATTTGTTCATGTCTTATGAGTCACCCTTTAGTTTTAAAATTAAATTCATAATTGCATCTCTGTTGGAACACCCTTTAAATTTTAGCAATTTTTGTTATAGCGGCCATGGTAATACACTATCTATAAAAATATACATGCGCCTACCTATTGCGTTTCAAAAAATAAGGTAATATACGTGAAAACATGTCACTGATGGAAAACCCTTTATTAGTAATTGTTACAGCGGCCGAAGTACAACATCTACTGTAAACATTTAAAGAGTCTACCTGTTATGGTTCAAAAAATAAGGCTATTTACGTACAAATCATGTCTCTGTCGGAACACCCTTTAATTTTGTTATTTGCTATATCAGCCATGGCAATTCTCTTTCTATGAAAATATCAAGAGTCTACCTATTACTATTAAAAAAATAAGTTACTATACGTGAAAAACATGTCACTGTCAGAACACCCTTTAATTTTTAGTAATTGTCTAACGGCCATGGCAACACATCTTCTATACAATT
Organism: Phasia obesa; assembly: GCA_949628195.1. Classification (NCBI taxonomy): domain Eukaryota; kingdom Metazoa; phylum Arthropoda; class Insecta; order Diptera; family Tachinidae; genus Phasia; species Phasia obesa. The sequence goes on from OX451216.1 coordinate 826,756, forward strand.
TTATAGAAAATGTGTTGCCATGGCCGTTCAAAAAATATGTCGTTTTAAATGCAAAAGACGTCGATGTTGGAAAACCCTTTAAATTTTTATTGTTTTTATAGGGGTCATAGTAATACACCATTTGTGAAAATTTCAAGAGTCTATCTATTATGGTTATAAAAATTAGTCAATGTTTACGCAAATCACGTTACTGTCGGCACACCCTTTATTTTATACTATTTGTTATAGTGGCCATAGTAATACACCTCCTGTAAAAACTTTAAGAGTCTACCTGTTATCGTTCAAAACTTAGACTATATACACGCAAAGCACGTCACTCTGTCACTTTAATTTTAAGGTTTAATTTTATATACTTGTTTAGAAAGCGAACATAGTTTTAATTATTGTCTGCAAATTTTAAGTGGTTGCCTCCTATAGCTCAAAAAATAAAGACATAATAACACGTCACTTTAGGAACACCCTATAAGTTTTAGTATTTGTTGCTATAGTGGCTACAGTTACAGTTATAGTGAACTAAGTTTTAATTACTATTTGTAAATTTCAAGTTTATCCCACCTACAGTTCACGAAATAGGCACATATTCGTGAATAACACCTCTCTATCGGAACACCCTATAAGTTTTAGTATTTGTTGCCTTAGCGGCAACAGCTATACATCATCTGTGAAAATTTCAAGAGTCTACCTATTACGGCTCCAGAGATAAAAGGCGCTGACAGACGGACAGACATTGTAGCGAAAACAATAGGGTTAAGTTTTTACACTTTGTGTACGGAACCCTAAAAACAGATGATTTTATTAATACATAAATAAATAAATGTAATTAGCACTTTTTTTCTTCCAAACCGTGTTTCAAGGATATAAGGGCCATCAATTTCACGGCATTCGCACATTGCTCATATCATCGCAGTTCATGGATTTACTAGTAAAAAATTGTAAATCCTTAAAACGGCTCAAGATTTCTTTCATTATTTTATTCATATTGTTCTTGAATTCAGCCAACATGTAGTCATGTAGTCTTTCAAGTACAAAATTAAGTCTTTCTTGTCTCCGAAAGCAAAGCATTCTTATAAACGGTAATTGGGAACAACTTCAACGCCGTTCTCAACGGTTGAGACTGTATCCTCATTAGCTTCTTCAGCTCAGATATAGAAATCTTCACTTTTAATGTCATCTGGTAAATGTCATCACCGACCAATTTCGTTTTGTATCTGCGAACATTTCATCATCAGCAACATTATCCCTGCTGATTTTCATGATTTCGAGGTTTTACTATTTTTTCTGGTCTACAAATTAAAATAAATTACAGTCTCACACCGAGAGGACTCGAATTGCGGGTATCCAGAGAAGATGGTTGCCACGCTCTCAATTCAACAGCGAAAAAGAAATAATTAAATAAAGAATTTTAAATCAAATTCCCGATACAATTGTTTATACATTTTTTATTATTTTTTTAAAGAACAAACCAATAAACTCCGATGACATAAACAAACAATTAATTTTAATTTTTAAAAGTTTTTGGTTACCTACGAAAAAACTTTGGTTGTGGAGTAAACATTAAATAGTTAAAACCAACCATGTTGAATTTTTTGTATGTAGTAACCATTTAATGATAAAATTTTAAACAAAACTTTTTTACCGGGACCAAAGTAATGTTACAAACAACTAAAATATGTTCATCGCAACCATATATTGTTACAGAGAACATAATGTGGTTCCTGTGACCATACCATAACCATAGTTTTTCTTTGCGTGTATACATATAATAAAACTGATTTTCTGCCTGTCTCTCTGTTTGTGTTCGCATCAAGTAAAAATTACTGCATTAATTATAATAACATTTTATGGAGAGGTACCTTAGTATCGTGGTTCAAATATAGGATATTTTCTTCCCGTAAAAATATTTCATTACCAAGAAAAGGGGAGAACAAGTAGTGAAAGTACGCAATTTTACCGATTCAATCGTACTGCAAACTTGGCAGCAACTTTTTTTTTGCCAGCTGGTAATTTAAAACACTATTTACAGTACTTCACAATAAATTTGGAATTTTATACAAATTTTAGATTATATTTTTATGTACAGGCTATGTTTCTATGTAATTACCCAGGGAAGGCTACCTTTATGTAAAGTAATTACATAAACTATATCTGAAGCACAATAAAATTAAGTCTTAAAGTGGATTACTTTCAAAGCACAATAAGAACGCTGACGAAGTGGCGGGCAGATTAAATTAAATACTATAAAGTAATAAATTACAAAAATCACTTTTATTAATATTCTTCTCTTCGATATAAAACCTTAAAAATCAATATTTTTGGAAATTAGCAAAAAAAAATTTAAAAAAATACACATGGACGTTTCGGGGGGTGTGATTGGAGGGATACCTTCCCCTAAAATGGCATTTTAGAATCTTTAGGGACCACGTTTAGGTTTTTGAATATTTTTTTACTATAAAAGTTGCAGTTGCTAAACAAAAGTATGGAAAATTCAAAAAAATTTAATATTTTAAAGTTAGGATTAGTTCTCCTTAAGGGGGACCTTATTTCTCCTTGATCTGATTTTTCTTATTTTATAGCCTATGACCATAAGAGATTTTTATGCCTAATATCATTAATCTAGGGGCACTGAGTATATTTCCAGAGCCAATATAAGCTAAAAAAAAGTAATGTCCAGCTAGATTGGCAAATCTAACGTCCTGGCGTCCTAACGTCATTTTGTTCGATTCTGCTTTGAATGTAATTCACAACAAATTGTAAGATTCTTACTTTTATAGTGCTTCAGTTATAGTTTAAGCATTTTCTGTTTTATAGAGGTACCTATCCCTAGATAAATTCTAAAATTTATATAAAATTCTAAAATTATTGTAGAGTTCTGTTACTGCTTACTACTTTTCACTACTTTTTCTCTTGGATATGAGATATTTTTGTCGAAAAAATGTAGGATATCAAGATACTCACAAAATTTTTAAAATTCAAAACAAAAATTGTAAAAATTGCTGTTTTGTATTAAATTGCGATTGCTATCTGCAACAGCAACAAAATTTTAAAAAAGTGGTTCTCTTTTATTATATCTAAAGATTATTTTGGGCAAGATCCTGCACTTGACATTTGTAATTGATTAAATAATTTTCAATTTTCAGTAATCGACATTCCTAACACTTTTCAAATATAAGAGGTGTCTAAACTGTTGTATGAGGAAGATATTTTTTTTATTGCTGTTACTGTAACTACTGCAGCAATAATTGTTCATTAATAAAAAAGACACATAAACATTTTACAATTCATGTGCGCCGCGGCGTGCTACTCATGGTTGCTGTTACCATTAAAATGTATTTATTAAATATGAGATATGAGAGACAACAAAAATTAAATGAACTTTGAAATTAATATTTGGTTGCAAGTGTTGTTGTTCTTGTTGGTGGTAGAAATTGAAATAGATTGAAATTTTCATAGATTTTACAAATGTTGCAGACATTATTAATAAAATAAGAGTTTTTATAGCCACAGTTCTGTGTGTTTGGCTTTTATTTTTGTTTCATTATTATTGCGGAGAATTCTGCCAAAAACAAGAAGGTTTAATAAGTTATTGGGAGTATAGTTATTTCTTGATAAACATGGTCATAATTCTTAAATAAATTAGATTTTTAATATACGAGCATAACGCATTAAAAGGACACATGGAATTTATTTTGTACGAATATAGATTTATTTGCGAATAGAAATAGATATAATGTTCAATTAATATGTACTGCACATATCCACCATACCTTCATCCAAACCCTATAACATCCAAATAATGGTCGTGGAACAGAAAAACATTAAATACAAATAAAAACAAAATATCTGTTGAGAGTCTTGCCTTGCTAAGTGGAAGAGCGGCTTAAAAATGCGCATTTATCAAATTGATGGTCACTTTATTACTCGTATAAACTTTGCAAACGCCACGTTTGTGCGACACAAAAAAAATACAATAACAAACTCCTTTTCCAATTGTTTTTTATAAGAGACTTAACTAAAAAATAAATCACCATTAAAACAATTTCGTATTTGAGAAATTATGTTGCAAAAGAGAAAAGAAATATTGCAATTATCATCAAAATGTCCATAAAATAAAATTAACTTAAAAAACCAAATTATCTTTTTATTATATTTTATTTTATTTATTTCTTCAAGAGATTACTTTGGCCATATTTTATCACTTTAATCCTTTAAATTGCCCATAGTTTTATGCGACATGGTAGTTTTTCTAAAGAAAGTGTCATTATAATCAAAATAAAAATCATATACAGCAATAAATTTTAATGCTTTTCAAATATACATATTGGATGATGGTTTGTATTTATACCAGAAAACTTGGTATTTGCTCAAATGCTATTTAACCTGCAGTTAAAGATTAGACGCGAAAAGTTCTTCTAATACATATAATATAAAATCATTTTTATTTATTTATTATTAATGATTTTAGCTAATTGAATTCTATTTTTTAACAAGCACAAGGTCTTTTTTATAAAAATGTTTTAACAATTTTTATTTTCAATATTTCGCTACACCATTGGGTAGCATCTTCCGGAAATAAAAATAATAAAAGTTTTAAAATTTAAATGATTGAAAAAATTCAAATGAATGAAAAAAATTTGTTGTCAATCAATTTAAAAAAAATATTTTAACATTTCAATACATTCAAGAAACAAATAAAAATTAAAATAGAAAAAAATTTTAAACATATACATACATATACAGAAAATTTTAATATTCAAAAACATATAAACAGTTTAAGAGAAAACAATCATTTAAATTTTATAACTTTTATTATTTTTATTTCCTGAAGATGCTACCCAATGGTGTAGCGAAATATTGAAAATAAAAATAGTTAAAACATTTTTAGAAAAAAGTCCTTGTGCTTGTTAAAAAATAGAATTCAAATATAAATAAGGTCAAAAACTACAATAATTATTTGATTTTAGCTAATTTTATATCAAGTCGCTAATAAATTAAATAATAGTTAAATGATTTTTATATTATAAAGTATTCTCATATATATACAGGATCCCATAAGGACTTTACGTTGTTTTTAATCATATTTTGATAATCTAATTTATCCGTATTATGTTTAGATATGAGCATAATATAATATTAAAATTTCCCTCGGAAATTAAAGGTAAAATATTATTTATTTGGCTAAAAACAATTTGACATCCGATTAGAATAAGATTTTTTCCCACTAAGGAGTCAGAGCATTTAATTTCTGCTTTAACCTACAAATCTTTTCTGCCAACAACAGCTGCTTCACCGATATGATGCATACGATGACGGCCATTAGTGTTAACTCCAGAGACAGCATTTGATAAAAAAAACTCTTCTTGAAATCACGACGAGTATTTAATATGATATATCTTAAAGATGCTAAAGTTGATATATCTCAAAGATGCTGTCTTGAAACTGCGATTACTTGTTCTTTAAATATATTTTTGATTATCAAATGTAAATTATTTTTAATGTAATTTTTTGCAATGTTAAATTCAAAAAAATCCTTCTACTTTCTCATTTGCTTAATAAATTACAATTATATTAATTTGTTTACTGGGCAAGCCAGACTCCTAGCATCCTAAACATTTATAGAAAGCCATTTCTAATTTTGTTTCACTAGTTTACAAAAATTTTACTTTTTTGTCATCATCGGATTACACTAGCTGATTTTATTCATCAAATAAACAAATCACAGCTTATAGACAAACATGCCATTTTATGAGGCACTGTTTAATTTTTAATTCTTTTTTATACTAGAGCATAGTACTTTGGCAGGGTAGCCAAATTCCTCAAAGAACACCCTTTTATTTTTATTAATTTGTTTTCGTTACTTGTTGTTATAGAAGACATTATTAAATAAAATGTATATTTTAAGATCAGAGCAAAATTATCATATACGTGCAAATCATGTCACTGCCAATGCAAATTGGTATAGCGGCCGATGTGTTGCTACGGCCAAGGCATATTAATACACCTTCTGTGAAAATTTCAAGAGTCTACCTATTATAGTTAAAAAATTAGGCCATATAGATGCATATCATGTCACTGTCGGAACATCCTTTAATTTTTAGGTTTACACTTGTTTATAAAGCGATCATAGTTTTAAATAATGTCTGCAAATTTTAAGTTTTTGCCTCCTACAGTTCAATAAATAAACACATATACATTAATAACACGTCTCTATCGGAACTCCCTATAAGTTTTAGTATTTCTTGCTATAGCGGCAGCAGTTATACATCTTCTGCGAAAGTTTCAAGAGTTTACCTATTACGGTTCCAGAGATAAAAGGCTGTGACAGACGGACGGACGGACGGACAGACATTGTAGCGAAAACAATAGTGTTACGTTTTTACCCTTTGGGTACGGAGCCCTAAAAAGGTAGGAGAACCAATTGAAAAAACGGTAAATATATAGTAACAAATAATAATAATAATAACTATTATAATAGTAATAATAACAATAACAATATTAGTAATAATAATAATAATAATGCATAAATAAATTTATATAAAAAGAACCCTTTCCTTAAGTAGCAACCTTTAAAGTTTGTCAAAATATTCGATTCAGATCTCAAAAAATCAAAATTTTATAGTAATTGAACAAAAGCTAAAATGAAGTTATTCACTTAGAACATAAATCTTACATTTTGAAAACTTCAACAACATTTTACCAAGTTTAAGTTTTTAAGATATGACTATGTTGCATTATGGGAGTGATATGTATCAGTTAGTACGTATGTATATGACCTAAAGATGGATTAAAGAAATCTAGCGTGTGTAGTCTATATTCAGATATGAAGCTTAATCTGGGTATTAGATCAGGTGCTTATTATGTTTAGGCTTATGTAAGATTCCATACAACTTTAGGAAGTAATATTAGTACAAATTGTGTAGCATGTGTGTGTTTTTGTATATAATGGGTGATTTGTTTGAGGTTAGGATTTTCATGCATTAGTATTTGACAGATCACGTGAGATTTCAGACATGGTGCCAAAGAGAAAGATGCTCAGTATGCTTTGACATTTCATCATGAATAGACTTACTAACGAGCAACGCTTGCAAATCATTGAATTTTATTACCAAAATCAGTGTTCGGTTCGAAATGTGTTTTATCGACAAATTTTGTTCAGCGATGAGGCTCATTTCTGGTTGAATGGCTACGTAAATAAGCAAAATTGCCGCATTTGGAGTGAAGAGCAACCAGAAGCCGTTCAAGAACTGCCCATGCATCCCGAAAAATGCACTGTTTGGTGTGGTTTGTACGCTGGTGGAATCATTGGACCGTATTTTTTCAAAGATGCTGTTGGACGCAACGTTACGGTGAATGGCGATCGCTATCGTTCGATGCTAACAAACTTTTTGTTGCCAAAAATGGAACAACTGAACTTGGTTGACATGTGGTTTCAACAAGATGGCGCTACATGCCACACAGCTCGCGATTCTATGGCCATTTTGAGGGAAAACTTCGGAGAACAATTCATCTCAAGAAATGGACCGGTAAGTTGGCCACCAAGATCATGCGATTTGACGCCTTTAGACTATTTTTTGTGGGGCTACGTCAAGTCTAAAGTCTACAGAAATAAGCCAGCAACTATTCCAGCTTTGGAAGACAACATTTCCGAAGAAATTCGGGCTATTCCGGCCGAAATGCTCGAAAAAGTTGCCCAAAATTGGACTTTCCGAATGGACCACCTAAGACGCAGCCGCGGTCAACATGTAAATGAAATTATCTTCAAAAAGTAAATGTCATGGACCAATCTAACGTTTCAAATAAAGAACCGATGAGATTTTGCAAATTTTATGCGTTTTTTTAAAAAAAAAAGTTCTCAAGCTCTTAAAAAATCACTGGTTAGTAAAAGTCTACTATAAAAAGTAAAACACTAAAAAATCTTTTATATACACAAAACTTAATAAGGTTTAAAGTTTCCTATGTTTTCTTGTTTTTTTTTTTAATCTACACAAACGGATTTGATATCCTCCCCATTCAGTATTTTTTGTAACATCAAACTTAATATTGTGCTAATGATGTAAACAATAAGGAGAGGGAAGTTTTGTACGCTTCTCGTTTATCAATTTGATAGACTTTACTTCATTAAATTTCAAAGGCCTTAGGATAAAAGCAGATACAAAATCCAATCGGTTTATCATTTCGTGTATCTTACTTGTTTGTTCTCATCTTCTTGCACACATTTATAAATGTTCAAAAAACTTTAATGATTTGACATTCATTTAAAAATTATTTCTACTCATAACTCGGCTAAACTCGACCATTTCAATATTTATAAAAATGGTACTAAGCGGTTACTAATATTTATTTTCTATTGATGTGATATTTTATCCACGAAAAAAAAAATTATCAACCAAAATGACAGTGCATAACATATGTACGAATAAATATGTTTATATATTTGCAAATTTTTATGTTTATGTCGCTGGGTATAATTGCATTTCGCGGTTGTTGTTGTTTTATCTTGTCATGTTAAAAACGCATATTGCATGTTTTTTTTTTTTAGGTAGGCGAAAGAAAGTGATAAAAAACTGCATTTATAGCATGCCTAGGCGAATAATGGAATTTATAAAAGCAAATAGTAAATAGGATAGGGATCTACGCAGACCATAGCTCAGGGTCTAATTTTGGTGTAGTACAGATCAAGTATAACTTTTTTGCCGGTGCTTATAGTGTAATTTATTTATTTATTGTTTAAATCATTGACATCAAAAGAAGTATAAACAGTATCTTATTAAGAAGTATTTAAGAGTTCAGGCAGCATTTGGCCTTTTTTACTTAGAAACAAAATAATATAAATCAATAAATATTATTTAAATAAATGATAAATATATATGTAAATTATATAAAGAATTAGACAAAAATAGTAAAAACCTATGTATATTATAGTGTAATCATTTGATAAGAATCGTTTCAAAGGCATTTATAGAAGCTGTGATTTAATAAACAGTGTTCCATCGTCCTTCGCTTACGGAATTTCATACTTTTAAATATAGAACTGAGCAAACTATATTTCTATATTAAAAAAAAGAGTCAAAACTACTCTGGTAGTGGTTCATTACCTCTAAAATATTATAATAGGACCGGTATTATGCTGACCTAATGAAACTTACTCACCTCTTTTTAAATCTTATAATTGTCTTGCATATGTACTTGCTGTAAAAAAAAAACAAATAAATATCCTGTTCACACACACTAAAGCAGAAGTATTGTTCAAATGCTTGCCACAGAAATGACGCGGCTAAAAAATATGATTGATGGCATCTGCAGTTGTATGAACAAATATTCTACTGCGAGTACATTATACATATTTAATATCTTACACTTGTTTAAGTCTTTTGTTTAATTTATGAAATTGACACCAAGGAATAATTTTCAATAAATAAAGGGTTAATCTAAGAAGAAACCACCACTTTCCATGCCTATTTCTTCAACCCCTTTTTTTCATATTAAAAATGACGTTAAATAATACGAATCGTATTTAAAAATTATTTGTCATCACAAATGTTTGGTTTTAGAAAAGCCTTGTAGATATCATTATATTAGCATTATAAAATATTGTTATAAACATGATTTTACATTATAATATAACGATAAAAATGTGTCAATGTGGAAATTTCCTTTTTTGGATTTATTCTCAACAAAGTTCTATTACTTTTCAATTATTTTTGCAATAAAACTTTGTAAACTTCAAGTAAATTAATATTTATGTATTTATTTAAACACATAAAATTTCAATCTATCTGCGATGAGTAGTCTTAATAATTGTATTAAGTTTATGTACAGACTTTAATTATATCATTCTGCTTATTTTATATAAATCTTTAAGCTGCTTTTGTTCAATAATAAAAAGTTTTTATAAATTTCGTACCCACTTTCTTCAGTGGGTCAAAATTAACAAAACCTTGCCACATACGACTTTTTTCCAATTAATATAAAAAATTAAAAAAAAATGATGTTGGGTATGACTATTCAAATACTTATTTATAATGATGTTTATTACTTATTACTTACGACTAAGATTTAGGTTTACAATAACGCCTGCACTAGGAAGTTTAATAAATTTTAGTTAATTGACTTGATTGTCGTCTTCGAGCAAAGTTAAATGAAATTAGGGATTAAAAGAATGTCAAAAAACCGTCCAAATAAAATGATGAATGACTTGAATTAATATCGCAAATGAAAGCAAATAAAGAGAAGGGTTAAATTAAAATTGATTACAAAATTAACAAATAAAAATGAGATATTTGCAATACTGCATTGCAAATCCATAAGAGAGCCACCACCTACCAAAACACACCCTTCTCCTATGACACCTTTTACATATTCCAAAATACTCGTTCATAAATACATTTTACAATCAATCTAATGACAAAGTTGTTTTCTTTCATTATTTTTCTTTCTTGTTTTTCTAAGGAAACGTTAAACTCAAATATCAAAATAAATATGATTGTGTATATACATATGTATAGACATATATCCATGCCACACTCCCTCGCCCATTCGAAACAAATACACATACACTTGCACCGAGTAGCAAGAACTAGTATTAGCACACCCCTGCAATGAAAGGAAAGTCTAAATATTTTAAAAATTTGCAGAGGAGAATTGCTGATAAACATTTTTTATAGTTTTTATACGTAAAAAAAGCCAAGCAAACTACTGTATTTATTTAGCCATTGTTATTTAGCCTTCACTTTAGTAAATTAGATTCTTTTAATACCCCTCACCTTAGGTGGCAGAGTATAACATTATAATATTGTTTTCACGTATGAATTCTATACTTATCAAATCCGATGCTGTCAACGTTCTTACATGATTCTTGCGGCGATTGTCCTAAGCACTACAAGGCGTTACCTTAACTTTTTACTGAATCTAAACCTTAAATTGTTAACTGTTCTGTATGGCTGCCCGCCCGTATCAAACAAAAAAAATAAACTCTACTTGAGTACACTTTAAAAATTTTTCTTATGAAAATTTTTAATGAAGTTTACTTCAAGTAGTCTTACTGTCTTTTTAAAGAAAAAAAAATTACCTAGGTTTAAATAGTCACACTCCATAACGTGATGCACGTATTCAAAAATATTTAAAATTTACTTGCAGTCTACTTTATGAAAATTTTATATGAAAAATTGTCCTATATTATCCATCCAGAAAAATTTATTTTAATACGGGCTTAAGCAAAACAGTATTGGTATGGCAAATTTTACGTTTATACTTCTATTCACTGATAACTAAACCTAAAACTGTAATATTGCGCCCTACCGATAGCAAGGCTGTCATTTGAGATGAAGAATCTTAATTTAAGATATTGGGATACTGAATTTTTGAAAATTTTGTTCGATTTTGCTTTGAAAGTAATCCATAACAAATTTTAAGACTCTTAATTTTATAGTGTTTCACGTATATTTATTATTTTTTGTTATAAAGAATTTTTTTTGTATAAAGAATTTTATCCCTAGATAAAATTCAAGAAATTATTGCAAATTTACGTGATGCTAACGCAGACAGAGAGACAAATAAAAATTCTAAAAATTTATATTTTTTATTCCATTTCGATTACTATCTGCACCAGCAAAAAAAATTCAAAAAAATTTTCTTATACAGAAATGGTCCTGTTACACTTTTCTTATATGTATAGATGTATTGAATTTTAGGACAAAAAATAAATAGTTGTTGTTTGACAACAACTATATCAAAAAAGGAGAAGATTATCAATTACCAAATTATCAAATTACCATAGTATCGTGTAAAAAATCGATGTTGGGATAGCAAAGGATTGTTAAGTTTTGGTCTTCTGAATCCATTTTGATTATTTTTCCGAACATGTGTGTGTGTGTGAAAGGGTATGCTGCTACTTTTGTGAAGGCTCTACAGAAATTTGCACAGAGCCCTTGCTTATATGCCCGCTATTAAAAGGTAGTAAACACATAAAATTATTTTTCTTTCTTTTTAAATAAGTGCTTGCAGATCAACATCCTTTGGAATTTTTAGTTTAGATTTGATACCCGGTCTGATATGCTTGTTTTGAAGTTGGATTTTTGCAAGCAATATTTATTCGAAGTTTTACGCTTTTTACGGCCAAAACAAATATTGACCCCAAATAACAGAAATCAAGCAACAAAAAAAACCAACATGAGGTAAATATGTACATTGCACACATATACATACAAACTATGTATCAAAATTATTCATTTGTTTCCTAGATACACACATACAAACATTACTTTGTGTCCAGCTATTTATTGTGTGTGTTTCCGTTTTATTTTCTTATATTTTCAATGTTTATTTAGTGTTTGTTGTTAAAGGAAAAGGGACATTTCCAAATTTAAAATAAAAAAGTGTTTATTTTAATTCTTCATTGTCTTCATTGTCTCTCTTTATTTAAGGGAGAACAAAATTGTTCTTGTCCTCTGAAAATATCGCCCAGATTCTGTTACGATTCTGCGAAAATAGTTTAATTTTTTATTTTTAATTTTAAATCTTCTTTTAGATCCGCTCCAAGTATCGAACTAAATATTTGACTAACATTTGATTTTCATGCAAATGTTGGATATTTTTATTTGATTTTATTTAAGGCAGACGGTTCATTAATTTATTTAATAATATTTATTATATTGACTTTAAATACTTTATTAACAATTGTAACTATTCCAAGGTAGAACAGGAAGAAGTAGTAGTGGAGTTCTTTGCAAATAAGAGATAAAAAATACATAATTAAGTATTGACATTAATAAAGTTTATTTTTATATTAAATGTTACAATTACAAATTATAATCTAACTTAAATTATCGTCCATTGTAGTGAAACATCCAGAGTCTTTGTTGGGAATCAAACCCACAACACCCAGACAGATAGCCTAGGTTACTACCAACTATCCTACCCAGGGCGGGGCACCCAATATACAGCTTAAATATAAGTTATTTGTTTTTTGTATATTAAGAGCATAATTACTATTAATAGCATAATTATTTAAAAAATTAACAAATATTTCCCAATAATTGCAAATCTTAAATTAATAAAATAAAATTGTTTTCATTTAACTTCTTAAGGTTAAAGACATTAGTGTCCTTTATATATTTACGTCTCAATGAAGAAAAGAATAATTTCAACACTTAATTTTTGGTAAGTAAACCCAGCTAGTGTGGAAGTATTTAAGTAGGTCTGCACAATGGTCACTTCTTGGTAACTATAAGGGTAAAACAGGGCGGCGTGAATTTTAAAACCCAATTTTTTATAACTTTTATTTCTAAATAAAACAAATGATTTTAGGTGATGGAAATCTTTACTTGGTCCTTTGAAATTGTATCTGTTAAATAAAAAAGTGGCTGCAGCCAGTGATGATACACATTTGTGCCCGTTTTATCGCATTTTACATGTCTTTCCGCAAGATTTTCGGTGATAACTGTTCGCATTCTTGTCGAATGTTATCCTGAAGGGCTGCGATTGTCTTGAAATTGTTGGCATAAAGCCGAGACTTCAAGTAGCCACAAAGAAAGAACTCTGGGATGATTAAATATGGGGATCTTGCTCGCCACGCCAAATCGCCAAACGATATAGTATATGAACAGGAAAGGCTTTCTTCACAATATTCATTGTGGCTCCTGCTGTGTGTGAGGTTGCACCGTCAACATATTCTCAAAGCCCCCTTTATTCTAACAGTAAAAAGTCGTTTATTTTGGCCCCGTAGCGTTCGATCGTAGCCGTATTGACGATGGCGTCCTCAGATTGCCGCACACAGTAGTTTTAAGTGGTTAGAGTCTATTCAAGTTGAACACCCCAATTAGCGCGACACGATAAGGAAATCGACGTCGGTAATACCACCGACTGATTATTTGTAAAAAAAATCTGGTGTGGCCTATACTCAAGTTTACCAGATATTTTTATGGATATATTACCTAAAGAATTAAAGTTGAAAGTATATTCCAAATTAAAGAAATAATTTTTTTCCGTTTGGGGTGTCAATTAAACTACCCCTGTCCCCTCCCGATTATACATCAGCCGGTTTGTTCAATTTGGTTAGAGGAATGCATACCCGATGATTGGAACCTCAGCATATTATGTCCCGTGCACAAAAAAGGAGACAAGACAGTATGCGCCAACTACAGAGGAATAAGTCTCCTTCCCATCGCATACAAAATACTTTCCAGCGTACTGTGTGAAAGATTAAAATCTAAAGTTGGCGAGATAATTGGGCCATATCAATGTGGCTTTAGACCTAGCAAATCCACCACCGACCAGATATTCACCTTACGTCAAATCCTGGAAAAGACCCAAGAAAAACAGATCGACACCTATCATCTATTTGTCGACTACAAGGCTGCTTTTGATAGCCCCATACGATCAAAGGTGTTTCAACCCATGTCTGAGTTTGGTATCCCTACAAAATTAATACGGCTGTGCAGGATGACTTTAACTGATACGCGATCTTCCGTTAAAATAGGAAAAAACCTCTTCGAGCCGTTTATTACCAAACGAGGTTTCAGACAAGGCGATAGTCTATCGTGTGACCTTTTTAATATCCTGCTAGAAAAGGTTATATGGGATGCGAATGTGAATAGAATTGGCATGCTATACACTAAACAACACATGTTACTTGCTTACGCTGACGATATAGACATCATGGGTCGAACATTGCGAGCGGTAACTGCCACCTTTGAAAAAATCGAAAAAGAATCTGCCAAAGTTTGTCTGGCAGTAAACGGCGATAAAATCAAGTTGATGGTATCAACGCACAAGACGTCCAATGGACTCGGGCAGACAGGGGAAGTTGAAAACTACAACTTTGAGGTAGCCAGCGATTTTATCTACCTCGGTACCGCCATTAACAAAACAAACAACATCAGTTTTGAGATAAAGAGAAGAATAATACTGGCCAATAGATGCTACTTTGGACTAGGTAAGCAGTTTAAAAACAAGGCCACCTCTCGACAGACAAAAATCACTGTCTACAAGACACTGATATTACCCGTGCTATTATATGGTTCCGAAACATGGGTACTTGCGAAAGCAGATGATGCTGTGCTTGCAGTGCTTGAGAGAAAAATTCTTCGTAAAATCTATGGACCAATCTGCGTTGGCGGAGAATATCTGTGTCGTATGAACCATGAGCTGCATGAGCAGTGTGCCGACATTGACATAGTCAAACGTATCAAATTACAACGATTGCGTTGGCTAGGTCATGTTATGAGATTGGATGAAGATGCTCCAGCTAGAAAGTCATTTGAATACGAACCTGGTGACGGTTCACGCAGAAGGGGAAGACCGAAACTTAGATGGAAAGATCAAGTTGAGGAAGACATCTCGAAACTTGGTGTCAGAAATTGGAGAAGAAGCGCAGAAGATCGAGGCGCTTGGAAATATATTTTACGTTCGGCTACAGGAACAAATGTTCTGTAATAGCCACCTAAGTAAGTAAGTCCCCTCCCGATTATGCCCAAAAACTATACAGCTCTTCATCTCCATAAACCACAGGCACATACTGAATTTCATTTTGATATGTCGAACGGTATGAACGGTGTGAGCATTTACAAAAATAGTGGTGGTAATGAGTTCTTTACCATATCAAAAAGAAATTCCTAAATTGGAGGTACTTTCAAATCACGGCAAACTTTTGCAGTTTTCAAAATCAAAAATATTTTCCTTAATGTTTCAAAAGAATCGAAATGAGTTATTAATCTAGTCCAAGTCAATCTGTCTTCTAATTATCAAGTAGTGGAGGTCAGCAACGCATATTATAACAACTAGTAATTTTGTATATTTTTAAGTTTTATATGTATTAAAGACCTTATTTAATTTAACTTATTATTGGATTTTATATTAATACAATCATTTCAAAGTTCAGAATTTAAAATCGGGGGTTGCCTACACAAAAAAAATATTTTCATTTTAAAGGTTTTAATTCGTTTCGGATTAAAATTTAATTAAATAGTTAATTGATTCAATTATTTGTTTAATTAAGAATTTTTTTGTTCTGTTTTAAACAAATATACAGTGAACTCGCACAAACGTGAACATCCAGTAACATGAACATCCAGAAACATGAACTTATAAATTACAGTATTAGAATCAGATAGGCTAGATTGCAAAAGATGTTGCGTAAAAAAAATTTCGATTTTGTTTGTTTAAAGCTTAATTTCTTTTAATTTCCCAATATAAATATTTTTTTAATTATTATAAAACTAATATTTTTTATAAAAAATGTTCATTACCTTTCTAATAACATTAACCTAAGATAGTTAAACTTCACATTATATGAAAAAAAGACAATCTGAAACGTGAACAAACTCGAAAACGTGAACACCCTTGGTAAAAATTAGTTCACGTTTGTGCGAGTTCACTGTATATTTGAATCAATTAAAAAATCAATTAAACTTTAATTTAAGACTAATTAAAAACTTTAATTGGTGCAAAAAAAATTTTGTGTAACTCACGAACCACACGATCATATAGTTGGCTTAAATAAAAGAATCAGAAATTTGTATTTTCATATTCGACTAGAATGCATTTGTGCATATATTGGTAAACATTTCACCAAGTATACGAAATTTAAGCGTATGAGAGAAATAAAAACCTTAGAAAACATTCACTTTAATAATTACAGACTTAAATCGAGAAATTACGTGTTTAATACTTTTAAAGTTGGAATGACCATCACCAGCATCGTTATAAGTTCGTTGTTTAAATCACCATCCTTGTACACACTTATTGATGCATTAAACGTGTCTTCTGATCTAGAGATGGGCAGGTGATCACGTGAGCATGCATGAAGCATAAACAATCAATGTAAGTGAGCGTACATGGGTAAAATTTTAGCGTGGTTGTTTCAGGATTTTTTTTGTATTTAATTGTATTTGCTGATTTGGGAAAAAAAACTAAAACCACTGACGTAGAAAAACTGGGTAACATTGATTTGTACCAAATGAGTCAGGTTCGAAATGTACCAAAAAGATTACAATTGTACAACTTCACCATGCCATGGAATATTTTTTCCAAGTTGTGCATTGACTTTAAAATTTCGATTCAAGCTATTTGTAAAAAAAAAGAATGCCGCGATATAAATTTTTATTCGATCACGAGGGTTAATTTAGCCTCAAACGAGTACATGCGTTGAAAAGATCTACTTTCACTGATGGTTTATAAAAAACCATCCAAAAATTTCTACGAATATGCGTTATACGCGCACTTTTATGATGGTGTGTTTTCCCTATATAAAATGTATTTTTCAAATCAAAATCGAACAAAACATTGCAAAGAAGCTGACGAAGCTGTATAATTCTGAAATTTAACAAATTTATTTTTTTAGTTTTCTTCAGAGCATAAGTTTTCGTGTTCGGGTTTATTTTTTCTCACACTACGTGAGTGTTCATGAATGTCAGCCAGAAATGGTCGTGAGTTAAAAAGCATTCACGATTCCATCAATGAATTAGAATATATAACGATTATGCATAATTAAGGGTTGAAATCGAAATAGAAAACATACGAAGCCATTCGTACACCCGCACCCCATATGCACACATTAATAATCGTAAATAAATATGTTTGTATATGTAAATGTAAAATAGCAAGCCAGAAACCTTAACAAATTGTTAAATAAATTCAATGATTTGGAAACGGAAATTCGAACAGCTAAGAAACGGCACGTTTTGAATATTTTTAGTTAGTTTTGGAGTTTCTTCTTAAATGATGGAAGACGAACAAGGGGAGGTTAAGCGCATGCACACTTGTATTCCATCAATACCATTTGCCATGTGGTATATGTATACTTTTTTGTATGAATTTCTTTTGTAGCAATTTTTAATGACTGTTGCTTACAAATTAGTAGTTTTTCTGTACCAGCTTACAATTTAGCGAGTTATTTTCCGACGTCCCCTGCAAATATAATTAGACTGCTTGATCCATTGTAGCTTAACTGAATTGGCTACAATATGGCCCAGTTTTAAATGTTTTCATGATTTAACGAATAAAATAAACAGCTTCAGGGAGCTTAATGTAGTAATGACATGGAGGAGTTTGAGGTTACTTAAATGTATTGCTTGAGCTTGATTAAATGGTGCTGCTCTGGAAGGACATCGTAATATTCAGGTATGTGATGGAAAACAACTTTGAAAACGAATCGATTTTAAAACGACTTTGTTTTGTATAAAAATTTGTTTTTACTAATTTTTAATTTTTTTTTAATATTTTTGTCTAAATTCTTAATTATTGTTTGATTTTAATCTTCTGGTATACTTTTCAAACTCAAATGCTAGGAGATGTCTTCAAAAATAATTCTCAAAATCGATCGAAATTCATCACATCCTTCGAAAACGATCGTTTTGAAATCAATCGTTTTCCATCACATACCTGATTAATTGGTAAATCTTTATATTCCTCTTTGGGACTTAGTTTAGAGTTCTACTGGTCTCTTCTCGAGCATATTTTGCACGATATTCTTTTAAGATATTGCAAGCAGTCTAATGTATTAATTATGCAATTTTGAATTCGGTAAAAACAATTTTTATGCCCTTCACCACAGGTATATATACGGGTATATATAAGTTTATCATTCCGTGTGTAATATCTACAATATTCATTTCCGACCCCATAGACTATATATATATATATATATATATATATATATATATATATATATATATATATATATATATATATCTGGATCCTTATACATAGAGCGATGACCGTCTGTCCGTGTTCGGGTAGTAATGTCATTTGCCAAGGTACCAGCAGAGATACAAAAAATTTAAGCACACCAATCTGTCAGGCATAGTTTTGAAAATTTTTGGATTGTAATTCAGCAACATCGGATCATTCCTTTGGAGGCTGCGGGCCAAAAACCACACCCACCTATATTTTTCACGTTTTTTCCATTTTTCGGATTAAATGATTCTCTTTTGCTTTTTTGACAAATAAATATTAGACCGCGACAGGTAGATCGCAAGGATTGCATACAGATATCGGGGGATCAATAACCCTCCGCGAGTACCGATTTTGTGCTTATTTTTAAGTTGGTAAGGTTTTTCTGCTTTGATTTGTATGAAAGGCCTTTATAGAAAGCAATACATATAGAGGTAGCCAATAGACCGACAGGGTGCCCACTGGTAACCAGGAGAAGTCAATAGGCCCATTAGGGGGGCTCAATAAAAGGCTCAATAATTTTCAACATTTTTACAAAAGATTTTCAAACAATTCCAAAAAAAAATTTCCAAACCATTTTGAAAAAAAAATTTTTGAAAAGATGTTGCAAAAAAAATTTTCGAAAAGATTTTTACAAAAAAGGTTCAAAAAATTTTTCTAAAAAAAATTACAAACAATTTTAAAAGAAACATAAGAGGTTAACACAATATCTAGCATTACAATGGTGAAGGGTATATACGAATTGGCATGGCCGAATGTAGCACTCTTACTTGTTTATTCAAAATTTAATTTTAATTATTAAAATAGTTGTACTAAAAGCGTTATTGATATTTTCAACATGTAAAAGATTGTTGCTTTCATTTTGCCTGCTTTCAAAAAAGTTTATTTCAGCTTTTGTAGATGAAGTATTATGCGTAGTTCAGCACATACATACATATGTTTATATGCATATGTGTTACATGTATTTCGGTTCAAAGGACCTTTTTTAATGTCATGCATGTATGCAGCATGTACTTTTATAACCTTTAATTATGCGAATGTGTCATTTTTAATCCTAAACACGATTCTTGTTGAATTATAAAAAGTGTTTGTGAAATTTTTCCCTTGTTTTTCCTTAAAATAGTATTAATTTTTGTAGCAGCCTTTCCTTTTGTGATGCTTAATTATGTTTGAATGTTTATGTTCTTTTGTTCTTATCCTCCTCTTTTTTTGGTTTTTGCTCTCGCTATTGCTCTGAACATCATTTCCCTTTTACTTTATTTTACATATTTATTATGTCCTGGTCATTATTGCAGTTTTTCATACATATTTGTTCTTGTAGATGAGTGAATGTGTTTGTGTATCTCTATGTATTTAAGCGTAATGCTAATTAGTGCTTTTATAAATTATTTTATATTTAATATGTATAATTAAAAACGGTAATTATTGCCAATTATTTGATGTGATACTAGAAGAATTTTAATTATTTGTATGTGTGGTGCGTTATTTGAAATCATCTTTACTTCTTCAAAACTCTTTTAAAAATCAGAAACGAAAAGTTATGAGAAGTACATATGGAGTACCATATCCTTAAAATCCCTATTTAACACGTAGTAAAATGGTTTCATCATCGGCTTCTAACAAAGATATACCGAAGCGTTGCACACAGGCAAAATGACTCGAACTTTCAAACTATCGAAAGAAATTTCTTAGCAGAGACTGGTGAATCTACAGTCTACCATAACCCAAGTTTTACATAAGGGAGTTTCACACTATAATACAAGTATTAATACTTTTGAATAAAATGAAACTCTGATCTAATTGTTGTTTGAAATTTTTAAAAAAATTTTTATATAGTCAATCAAGTCTCTCGCCAAACCTTTTTACCGACAATGACTACTATGATACAACGATTTCTTCAACAAGTTTAACTGAGGTCAAAGTAACGACGGAAGAGGTTGGCACAATGAGCAGTTTGTTGACGGATATTAAATCAGGAAAAGAAACACTACAAAAGCTTTGTTCTCCATTTTACATTATCAATTTATTTATTTTGTTGTATTTCGTTTTATTTTTGCTGCCACTCAACACAAAAATTTAATCAAAACAATGAAAAACCAATTGATAGCTATCAAACTGCTCAACGTACGTCAAAAGTCAAAAGATGCCCAGCTTTCAAGCTTTGCCTTTCAAACCTGTATTTAAACTTTCTTGTCCGTTGAAAATGACGGCCTATAACCTATGACGGATTCTATGTGCCTCTACCTTAACACTGTATGTAACACTCTAAAAAAATTTTTTTAAAAAGTGACGATTTTATACAACGCTAAAAATAAAATACAAAGTTGTGTTGGTCTTGTTCAAAGTAAACGTTGGCATTGTGTTCCCTATGCAAATAACTCAAATTTTCTTCTTCAATAGAAACATTAATTTAACAACATTCAAATATTGTGGCAACTAATCTCAAAAACTGGCTAACTTTAAGTCCTTTTTAAAATTATGTGAACGATTGTTTAAAAATTTGTTTCCCCTAGCCTTCCAGTCTTGAAAATATTCATAACGCTCCAAAACATATTATTATCAATAGTATAAATCATATCCTTTAAACTGAAGTACTTTTTAGACAGTCCTTAGCAATTTTAGGAATCTAAATTTGCATAAAAGTTACAGGATAAAATTAAATACTTATAGGGAACCGACAAAATTCTTGTATAATAATTGAGCTTTCAAAAAAAAAAAACTTAACGATTGTGAAGAAAGTGAGATATTGACCAACTGTCTTAGTGTATACATGAAGTTGTCTAGCCAAATTATAAGAATATTTGATTTTAAATGTGTTTTAAAACATTAAAATCCTTTAATCCTACGAATTAAAATGTTAATTAACTTTTTGATGTGCAATTTTAACAAATTCCTCAGTTTAAAATTTTAGTTCCGATTTTCAAAATAATATTTTTGGATTTTAAATCAGTGTTTGCAACTGACTAAATAAAATTACGAGATCTTTTTTTCGCCAAAAGCATTTTAAATATTACAACATTGATCAATTCGTCTGTCATGATAAACTTTTCGAAATTCTTTAGTAAATGACTCGATTGGAGGTTGTATTTGTGACATTGTTATTATATTGTAAACTGAATAAAAATGTTAATTGTAAAATTTAAAAAAAACGTGCATGTATTATAAATATAGTTTTTTATCTATACTGGCAATTTCTACTACTTTCAATTACCCGATACAACTCAATACTTTTCAATTGGGTACTCTATACTTCCGTTTACATAATAGCAAAGAATATTTATCGTCGTAGTTATCAAATATTTTTATAAATGTAATGTAATAAAATGTAAAAGTATCGAATAACTATTTTTGTGTATTGAGTACCCAAAAAAATGATCGAGTATCGAGTACTCGGTACCCGCTACTCAATACTTTGCCAGCACTAATAGTAACTCATTTCCGTCTGTCTGACAGATATTCTTTTGTGTTCGCAACACGTAAAAATTACTGGATGGATTTTATCCTAATTTAGTGAACAGGTACTTAAGCATCCTGATTCGAATTTAGGATACTTTTTTCCGCAAAAATATTTTATTTCCAAGAGTAAGTGGAGAAAAAGCTGTGAAAGTACGCAGTTATTTTAGTAGTAAAGTAAATACATAAACAGTAACTGAACTGAACTAACCGGATATTCATACTTTATTTTTTATACATGAGCCGACAGTCTTAGCAGCTAGTGCTCCTTAATTTGTTTGTATTAGATATATAATTTATTATGGATCTAATAAAGAATAATAAATAATAATAATAGTAAATATTTTTCATAAAGTAAATACATAAACTGATATGCAGCATAGTTTAAGGCGGCACTAAAACGTAAGGGTTTTTGCTGTGGATGGGTTTTAAAGCAAAATCGAACAAAATATTGAAAGGACGCTGACGAAGTGGCGGGCACAGCTGGTCGTACATATGTATGTACATACATGATTTAATTGAAAAAAATACTAAAATTAGGAAATTTACGATTTTTTCTTAAATTCACCTGGTTGACTGCTATTGATTTAAAATTTTGATATGTTTTCTTCTCACAGACACTCAGGGGTTTACATGGGGGGCCACTGCTTATTTGACGTCGTGTAATGCCATAAATACGCTGGCAGTGGATCTTGGGTGCGCCAACTTCTTGTGCGAATAACTTATAATAAATAGTTGGTCATTTAAACAAACAAAAGATTATTAGAAAAACGAAAGTTTCTCCAAAATGAAAACATCAACTTTCGGTTTTTGTATTGTAGTCCAATATTATAACAAAATTATACACACATACTCGTATGTTTTATTAATTTAATATTAAATGAGTTTAAGTTAATTAATTTGTATATTGAAATTTTTCTTGAAATATTTGTTCTTCTTCTTACTTCTTATTTAAAGAAAATAACCTAAATTTTAAATTTTTCGCGATTTTCATGTAATAGTTACAAAAACATAAATATTGTTTTGACATTTTGCTTAGATATAATAAAAACACTTAAAATATTTTGTTTTTTATTTTCTTTTTTATAAAAATAACAAGAAATGAACATCGCTAGTATTTTTTGGATTCGGAAGCGTAAATCTTTTTTAAAACTAAATAATAAACTGATTTATGCGTTTTTACTAAAATTGAATGTCTTTATTGGAAAAATATATATTCTTTATACATTTGTGTGTGTACGTATGTATGTAGTATTTGCTAAGGTGGGCTTTGTGTGAAAGACTTGGTTTACATATATTATTATTATATTATACTTATTATTTATAATATTATACCTATTATGTTTTTTGAAGGAAAATTACCTTTTTTAAATAATTTATTATAAATAAATGTTCCTAATACATTCAATTAATTGGCTAACTAATTTGTTTGACTTAACAGTCCCACTAGAGAGGGAAAGCCATTTGTTAGAAGGCATAAGATTTTTTAAATCTAAATACGACTGTTCATGTAATGCATATTATATTAACAGGGCTATTCTAAAAACTATAACTACTATTATTGATGACTGCTGTTATATTTTATTGTTTATATGACAACAATTATTGAAATTTAGAATAAAAAACAAACAAATGTTTTTACTATCACAAAAATTATTATTCGAGAATAGCACTGTTAGAAGAAATAGTATTGTTTATACATAAAATTAATGTGTTATCTTTTCATTTTTTAAAGGCACGCCTTCTTCGAAATGTATATCAGAAACTTTTCTACGTTCTGGCGGATTGTTCCAGGGCTGTAGTTCACCAGAACCTAATATCATGTATACTAATGCGCCAGAAATATAAGTAGCCGCCAAGATCCAAAATACGATTTGCCATTGATGATAAGATTTCTACAAACAAATTAATAAAATACTATGGAGAACGTCATTTTATTTTCATCAAACTTACGTCTTCATATGTTAAAGCTCCTACCATCCACGTTGATAAAAATCCACCAAATGAGGAAAGAGTGTTAGCTAAACCAAATATGGTGCCACTAAAATTGGGTGCAATGTCCAAGCCATTGCCCAAATAGCCAGGAGTAACAGCCCCATGTGTAAACAAGGCCAAAGTGAATATTGTAACTGACCACGCAGCTTCACTGCCTAAAAATACTTGAGCAACCATTAATAGACCGGGTGTTGTAAGAGCTATAAAAAAATAAAGAAAGAAAAAATGAAAACTTATAGTTTTTAAATAATTGCTTTTGTATTGTTTTTTTAAATTAACTTTAAAAAATGGGCTTAAAATTGCCAAAAGAAAAGGCTTCATTTTTACGAAACTAATTGTTTCTAAATGACTCTCATGATTAGACTATTAGAAGAAAAAAAAAAAAAAAACAATTACATATAAATATCTAAGTGATTTGAAATCACATGTGTATAGAACACATACGTACATTTTTGAAACCACGTGATTATAAAACGCTTAGCTAAGTGACTGATTTCAAATCACTTTTTATTTTAATTTTATAACAAATTGCTTGAATATGTAATTTGAAGTGTTATTTTCCCGTTTTCGCAGTAAAATTACGTAATTGATAAGTATTTAAGGAAATTACACATCTTTAAAGATTTTTTTTTTATTTTTAGCTCTTTTTAACTGTTAGTGGAACAAGTAATTAGGATATACAACGACGCTTACCATAGTAATAAAATGTTTTATTCCACATGCTTTTTTGATTCGAGCCAACAATATGGCTCTAGGCTCTTTAATTTCTTTTTACTTAATGTATTTAATGAAAAATCAAACAAAAAACAATTAAAATCATTTATTTATCAGTGGTTTCGCAATGTTAAAATCATAAAAATATAAAATAAAAATATAAAATGATGTGATAAATAGAACAAACATAAATCACACACATGTTAATTCAAAACGGTTTGCAATTTACAATCAGGTTATTTTCAGAACAGGCCTGACAGAAAAACTCTCTGCATTAAGTATATGAACAAATTAATAGGGGCTCACCATTGCACAGTGGGCAGAATCGAAATATTTTTTAAATAATTGTGCCATTTGTAAAGGGTTAGGCCGATGGATCCAACATTTCACATGAACATAGCAGAGGAGTAACTGAGATGGCAAGTGGATGGTGTCTTGGCGCTGGGACCCATCCACCAAAATTCTAGAAATGTCAAGCTCTAACAAAATTTGAAGGTGCTTAAAAACTTAAGCTCAGTTTCGCCTCTGCTATGTCCATGTCAAATTTTGGATTAATCGGATTATCTGTTTACAAATGGCTGAAATATTTCCAAAATATTGTGATTCTGCCTCACTGTGCAGTGTAGAGCAAAAAAAAAACTTCTGCTAGCACAACGCCAAAACACAAACACTATACATGTTGCTTTGTTTACATTTCAACAAATACCACAAAACCAGCTAAACGTTATTCAGTTTCTGTTTTGAATTTGACCAAATATTAGCTTTTTGGATTTGAACATGGATTCATTGTTCCTATTATTTTCTATTGGCACTCACCGAAAGCTGTAAAAATTTTTCTTGTTGCTGTTGTGCTCAATGTACCCTTCTTGCGGAGATAATCTGCAAATACTGATGAACTTAATGCCATGATGTATTTTCCCAGATATGGCAAGGATGAAAATAGACCATTCTATAAATAAAAGGATCAAGCAATTTATTTATGTTTTATCTCACGTCTTATTGTAAAAAATATGTACATACTTTTTTGATGTCAAAATGCAATATCTGCTTCATAAATGTTGGTAATTGATTGATTACAGTAAAGAATCCAAAGACAGATAAGCCGTGTGTTATGACAATGGCCCAGACAGCGGGAGAACATAATAGATCACCCCAAGGCACATAGCTGGGTCGTGTTTTCGAAGTTGTTGTACCAATGGCTTCCTCAATTTCTCGCCTTTCCTCAACGGAGATTCGTGGATGTGTGGCTGGCGTTTCGTAGACAAGAGTGAACCAACAAATCGACCACAAAAGACCGATGCCACCTAAAAATATATACAAAAATTGATATGTTTATACTATAGTTCTGCACGTTTATATGTATATGTTTACGTGAATTACACGTGTAGTGGCAATTCATAAACAAAATATTTAAAGCATCACAATAGAAAAAAACTGTACATTTTTGACAACAACAAAGTTGTAGAGCGCCTCGATAGAGTGATTGGTAGAGCTCTAATCTATCAGTCTAGGAGTTGCGGCTGTTTTCTGCAGACAAGCAAGAAGCCACGCAGATAGTGTCTTTAATTTCTTACATTTGATATTAATTACATTTGCTTCCTTTTACAAGTATGTATCTCGAACAAAGTGTACAGTACACGAGCTCAAAACTGCATGCAGTAAAAAAATACAAGTAGTATTATAAGTACTGCATGAAGAGACGTTCAATTTGTTGTTCGAAAAAAAAATATAAACTATTATTTTTATGAAACCTTTTTGTTTTGGCGGCTTTTAGCATAACGTGACTAATGGACAAATTATTAAAATAATTTTGCGTTAGAATAAATTGAAAACCTTAACTACTATAAAAGCTTACAGGCGATAATTTAAAAAATCATCAAAACTAATTTCATTCAAAATCAATTTTTTGCCTTGAACGTACTTAAATAAATGCATCTGTTCATACATATACATACATATTTATTTACGTAATTTGCAAACTATAGACACGTTGTACCACAGTACTCTTTCTTTCATGTTCACATTTGCATTCATATGTCTATGCTTTTGTATTAATATCGGTCCGACAGCTGTACGTCCGTCACAGGACTGTAGCCCTTTACCGTAATATGTAGGTAGACACTTGAAATATCTGCAGGAGGTCTATTGCTATTGCCGCAAACATATAAAAAAATGTGGTAAAATTTTATTAAAAAATAACAAAAACGCACTTTAACCCTTTCACGTCAATGGGAAACATATTTCCCAAAATTTGAATCGGTTATTTTAGTAAAAATTTTTTTTAAAATATTTATTTTAACAACTAGATGTCGTACAACAGCGACGATATAGTGTAAAAAAAGTAAAAAAGTTGGCAATACTTAAATGTGTATAGTTTAATCATGAAAGGGAAATCCAATTTTTCTTCACTATAAGTTCTTTGTGATTTAGATCGTTGTGTCGCGGATAAAATAACGTTTCTAAATTTAATAAGTGATAAACATTACGAGGTGAGTAACGAGAAATGATAAATAATAATAAAAAGTTAAAAAGTGGGCGATAATGCTTTCATTTTGTATATTTTCTCTATGGGAAGCATTTTTCCCTATGGACTAAAAGTGAAAATTTACTCTTATTATTGGTATTATGATTTTACGTGTTCATAATATTAGCTCTTATTTTACTTATTTCATTTTTTATTTAGAAATGACAAGCAGAAGGTGTAGGGAGTTTCATTTACTCGAAGATGAAATATTGCAGCTGCTAATGGCAGATAATAGTGATGGGGATGATGAACTTCAACTAGATGAAGAAGAACGGGACTTTTTAGAAGAAGACATTGAAGAGGCTGCAGATGTTGTTGAAATCGAAAATTCAGTACAAGAAACTGGTCAAAACGTAACTGTGGATGGCAGTACAGCTCTTGATAAGGAAAAAGAACCTGTTTTTAGATGGAAAAGTGGCTCCTATACACCTCATACATATTATGAAAGTAATTATGAGTTCGATCGCGTAAATATCCTACCTGGTAGGCTAGACATGGTGACTCCAATGGAAATTTGTTTAGAAGTTACAAAGCTAAATGAGATGTTATCTGATATTATCATTCCGGAAAGTACAAGATATGCGGAGCAAAACGGAAGATCCTTTACTGTTGAAGTAGACGAAATGAAAGCATTTCTTGGAATGAATTTTGTAATGAGCTACAAAGTTTTCCAAATCTTCGAAGTTACTGGTCTACTGATGAAGATATGGGTGTCCCTTACATTGCTAACATTATGACTAGAACAAGATTTGAGCAAATATTTTGCATTTCTCCAATAATGATTGTGAGTCATCAACTACCGATAGAGCATATAAAATAAGACCTGTGTTTAATCATTTCAATTATTGTTTTCAAAATGCTATGAACAATTCGATGAGACAATCTATTGATGAGCATATGGTAAAATTTAAAGGACATAACATAATGAAGCAATACATAACAAACAAGCCTATAAAATGGGGCTTCAAAATGTGGTGCAGAGCTGAGTCTTCAACAGGAAATTTGAATTTCAATTTGAAAGCTTGCGGTACTGTTCGCACAAACAGAAAAAATATACCCAAAAATTTGCCATTAGATAAAACAATGCAACGCGGAGATATTTATTCCGTAAATTTTCAAGGAATCTCTTTCGTCAAGTGGATGGACACAAAATCAGTTCACATGCTTTCCAATTTTATATCGCCAGAACAAACAACCTTTGTAAAGAGAAAGCAGCCAGGAACGGCACAGAAAATAAACATAGTTTGCCCCGAAGTGATCGCAAACTATAATAAATATATGGGTGGTGTCGATCTCATGGACCAGCGCAAGGTATGTTATGAGGTAGATCGCAAATCAAAAATAAAATACTATTTACGTTTGTTTTTTGATATTATGGACATTGCAATGAATAACGCTAATGTAATATATACAAAATTACATAAGCAAAAACGTGTTGAGGGATCACTTCTGACCAGTTTGGAGTATCGACAAGTAGTGGCGCGAAATTTGATAAGTGATTTCACATCAAGGCAGAGAGTAAGACCTGTTCAAAGGGAAGGAGCGAAGGCTAATACTACCACAAAATGTAATTTACCAGCGCACAATATGCAAAATGATGAGATGTGTAAACTGCGCAAAGAAACGTATAGAAAATAGAACTCATAACATTTGTGGTATGTGCAATGTCCATCTCTGCTTTACAAGCACAAGGAATTGCTTTGAAGAATATCATAATTAGTTTTATATTTTAAAACCTATTTTTATGCTGAGTTTTTCTTTTTTTATAAAAAATCAACAAACTGAAGTTTTTTTTCTTTATCGTCCATTGGGAAAAATATTTCCCACAAAATTCCACAAAATCTAACCACGAGATTTTCATTTCTTCGCAATTTAAGTTTACTTTGTATAAAAATCAATAAAAAAATGCCACTAGATATTAGAAAATTACCGTAGATTCCTTATGTTCCTGAAAGGGTTAATAGCAACATAAGAATTTTTATTGCAACCAAGTAGGTTGCATACTTTTAGGATGAATATAAAATCTTATGAGTGGACTTTTACAAATTTGTAAGGCTTCATTGAATAACACAGTACAACACATGATTTCGGGACTCAATTCTGATAATTGTTTATGAAAGTAGCCCCAAAAAGAAGAACTTCTGCATCATTCGTTTGCTCATGGTACATCAAATAGTAATTTAAAAATTAATTTCAAGTTAAATTCATACCTTTACTTAATTGTGAATAAAAGCGTAACGCGTTCATCGATTTTCATGATTTATGTCTGATTTTTTTCATAGGTTATGCGACTTTACGTGAAAGTAATAGGAGTTGACACTTTTTTTTTAATTTAGGACTTTCCTGCAAACTATATTGAGTTAGAATGGTCAGTCTAAACCAAAAAAATCTTTAAAAAAATTTCCCCATATTGACTCCACCATGTGTCTTTTAACTGCTGCTAGTTACCAGTGGGTACCCTGCGGGTCCATTAGCTACCTCCATGTGTATTGTTTTCTATAAAGGTTTTTAATACAAATGAAAGCAGAAAATCTCTACCAACCTAAAAACAAACAAAAAATGCCCCTCGCATGGAGTTATTGATCCCCCGAGATCTGTATGCACTCCTTGCAATCTTCCTGTCGCTGTTAAATATTTATTTAACAAAAAAACAAAAGAGAATCATTAAAGCCGAAAAAAAATTAAAAAATATAAGTGGGCGTGGTTTTTGGCCTGCAGTTTCCAAAGGAATGATCCGATGTTGCTGCATTGCAATTCCAAAAATTTTGGAAACTATGCCTGACAGATTGGTGTGCTTGACAAATGACATTACTACCCAAACACGGACAGACGGAGAGACGGACACACACAGATTGACATACTTATATATACCCTTTCCACCTGTGGTGAAGGGTATAAAAAGTTGTTTAGTGCTTTTTATAGTAATGGCCACTTACTTATGTTACTTTCAATGTAAAGATAAATATTCTGGCATGGTACGGAATTTTAAAAATAACCATTCACAGCTTGTGCTCTGACAGAGAGAGAGAGAGAGCGAGAAAGTACTGTGTCTTTTTGTCTGAAGTGGAGAACGTGTTCTATTTTATCACTAAGCAAAAGTCTGTTTAAAACCCTACACAACCGTCTATGTTTCATAGAATACAAATGTAACATGTTTTCATACCTGTTAAATAAAAAACACAAGGCCAACCGGCTACAGAAATGAGATAACCGCAAACTGGCATAGTTATAGCTGCGCCTAAAGAGGAAGCTGCAAATATGAGGCAAAAAATATTGAAATTAAATGTAATATCTTACTAATTTTATAGTCTTACCCATCATATTGGACATAAATTTAGACCTCTCCATTGGAGGTATCCACACGGCCGCCAAAGGATGTATGGCAGGCCAAGAAGCTCCCAACATAAAACCCAAGACTACACGCACTATTATTAAGACTACATAATTTAAATGAGCTGCCAGTGGTGTTATCAAAGTCAACAAACTCGCCCATAACATGGAGTGACCAAATACTCGACGACCACCAATCAATTCAGCCAAACGTCCACCTGGCAACTCTGTTAGAATATAACCCCAAAAAAAGCAACCGAGTACAAAATTCTGTTGATAAGAATCCCAAGAAAATTTATCTTCATATTCATTATCATCTTTTGCATTTGAATTGTCGGTTGGTGCTGTTGTGTTTTCGCTTCCAGAAACTGTGAGATTTTCTGGTCGTACCATTTCCACAATTGCAATAGTGAGATTGACACGCAAGGCATAGTTTAGCATAAAGCCGATCATGGTTAAAATATTTAAGACTTGACGACATGATAATATATCTAAAAGAAAGAAATAATTAGACAAAAGTTATATTATTAGCGGTTAAAAATTTCCTAAAAAAGAAAATTAAAATAAAAACATATGAGCTATAGAATATTTTAGGCTTTCTAAAATGAGGAAAAAGGTTTGTTGATGATCAGCAAATAATTTGTGAAGATGAGTTTTCAATTTAAATTTCAGATACAAATCAATTGCTTTAACTTTATTTTTTTATTTTATTATTATTTATTTTTTAACTTCTTTAGAGTTGTCTTAACATGGCAGCATATTGCAATTAGATTTATTAAACGAATATATTCTGGTGCCTTTTATGGAATATAATCAAATTTGAGAATTTTTAGTACTAAGATTCATAAAGGAATAGCGTTTCTATAATATACTTTTATCAGACCTTCTTATCGTTCTTCTGGTTTTCGTGCTCAAAATAAACTTTAAAATATAGGAATTTTGAAAAATTTCTATTAAATCTCCGACTTCAAATGGTTTTTTGTACTAAGAATCATGAAAGGATAGCACTTCTGTAAAATATATCTATTAAAAAATTTTTTGCGACCTACAGGAGTCATCCCCCAAAGAAATGGTCCAAAACTGTGATCGTATGTATGAACAGGGTTATGTTAGCATAATAACAGAACTCTGTTAGTGCAATTGGTGTATGTCTGAGGTTTAAATTTCCAAATTCATCTTCTTGATTTAATTTTCTTATATGTAGTTTCTATTATTTTTGTAATTGCCAGCTTTTTTAGCGTTATTGCTCGAATAATTCTTCGAATTCCTGGAATAATTGAAATACCTATAAAAAATATAATAATCAAATTATTGACGACCCATATAATACTGCTTATGAAAACTTTTTCTTTTCTTCGATAAAGAAATTTTATTTTCAATAAAAACACCTAATAATAATAATAATAATAATCACAATGAACATTAACAAAATTATCGTAAAGAAATGAAATTAATTTTAAGCCAGCAATAGAGATACGCACAACAAATTTTATCATTCAGACGGTCAAAACAGTCGTTTCAGTCAGTCATTGTTGAAATACCTTTTTCACCTTATCATTTTAACGTACATATCTTGCATTTAAAAGTCGTTAACTTTTTAAAATTGTAAGTTTGTAAATTCTTGATTATAAATTATTTAATTCTTACTAAGAAATATACAAATTATGGCAGATACTTACTCTTAATTAATGTGTTTTTTTTTAAATTTAATAATTATATTCATTCATTCATTAATTTAAATACCATATGTGTTAAATAAATATTGTTTTAGGTGTTTTTTTTTTTTTTATTCAAGTAGGTCTACAAAAAAAAAACTTGTACATATTGTAAAATTATAAAATTAAGCTTTCACAACAAGATTTTATAAGTCTATACTTTCATAAAAATGATCACGATTTTGTTTGTAAAGTTTTCTTAGAATTGTATTTTATGTTTGTTCTTTGAACAATGAAATATACGAATAGTTTGTAGCAAATATTTGTTTGCGATCCAATTTTAATTCAGCTGTAAAGGCGTAATTTTCTAAATAAATAATTTCAATACTTAGTTTTATAGTGATTCACAGAAACATGAATGGAAGAAAGCTTGCTTAAGTCCTCAGACCTGTAAGGAAAATAGATTTCTGACAAACAGACTGTCGATTAGTTTAGAGACAAAGTGAGAGACGTCTAGTTCTGATGTCGACAGTCTGGAAAACTCTCAAGGGAACGATATTCGCCAGGACATAAGAGAGGAATAACAGATGGAAAATAGTTTACCTCATAATAAAATCTTTTTAAGTGCCGTTTGTTATCAAATGAAAATTTCTTGTGTAATCGTCAAACTTAAAATTCCAGTAATTGCACCGTACAATTCACGAAGTGCACTATAAGTTTGTCAAACAAACCACTCATTTGTAAAATAAATTACCACAATTTTATAATGTTGCTGGATCGTAATATTGTATTTATATTGCTAAAACTTACTGAAAAAAAAAAACACAATAAAAAATTACAGTTTGAGTTTAACAAGCAAAAAAAAAACCTTTTATGACTATAATCGAATTTTAATATCGGAAATAGATATTCAATCGATTGATAGCACCGAATACAACATTACTGTAACCTATCAAATTATATATTTTATAGAAATAACTAACAAGAAGCAAAAATACATCAATACAACCGATACAACAACTCAATATACGTGGAATGTAAAATATTATTTTTTTAACCGACTTCAAAAAAGAAGGAGGTTATCAATTCGTCTGAATGTTGCTTTTTTATGTTTGTGCCCGCAGAACTCAGTCATTTTTAACCAATTTTAAAATTTTTTTCTTTATTATAAAGGAAATGCTTACAGATTGGTCCCATTTTAAAAGAAGTTCAGAATTTTGAAAATTAAAGGGTGTCCCCATACAACTTACATGTTTTTTAGGTGTATTATGAACCGTAAAGAGCACCCTTTTAAAATTTAAAAAAAACTGCATATCACTATAGCTGCCAATAACAGAAATTAATAAAACAATAAACTTAAAAATTAAAGGGTGTCCCCATATGTGACGTCAATTTAAATATATGAACCATTTGAACCATTGTAGACAATCACTTGAAAATTGGACAGAATGTCCAATATTCATAATCAGAAATTAAATATTTATAATTAGAAATTAAAGGGTGTCCTAATAGTTGATGTAATTTTTATGTATATTGCAAAACTTTTGAACCGTAACAGAGAGACGGTTGAAATTTGCAAAGAACCTGTATATCTAAGTCCTCTATAACATCAAGTATATAATTTAAATTTGGAAACTAAAGGGTGTCTCCCCATAATTGATACAATTTTACCTATCTAGCCCTATCTTTTGAACCGTTATAGACAAACACTTGAAAATTAGAGAGAATCTCCACTACTATGTCCCGTATAATAACATTTATTAATATTTAAAATTATAAAGGATGTTTCAATAGTTAATGTAAATTGATGCATATGGCCAAACTTTTGAACCGTTTTAGGCAGACATTTGAAATTTACAAAGAATCTGTCCTTTAAAATAAGTGTTTAATTTAAAATTTTACATTAAAGGGTGTCCCCTAGGTGATATTGTTTAACCTATATGGCCATATCTTTGAAACCGTTACTTTTTATTGCTGTGTCAGTAATAATAAGTGTAAAAAAGTATAGGGTGTCCTGTTATCTGACGTAATTTGTCATATATGGCTTTATCTGCTGAACCCTTATGGATAGACATTTGAATGTACAGAACGTATATTACTATGTCCGTTAGAGCAACAAGTATAAAAGTATTTGATTTGAGTACTATTTCTTACAGATTACTTCCTTTTAAATTTTTAGTTTAGAATTGATGCACATATATTTGTTTTGTAGTCGGGGTTTTATTTTTTTTTTGCAGGAATTTAATTTTTATTCATTTATTTTTTGTTTTGTTTTGTTTTGTTTTGAATAAAGTAAAAACTCTTAAGTCCTCACGTTTCTTTGAAAAGAATTTATTGTTGTAACGAATTCAACCACTTTTCAACTATCGTTATAATTTTAATCGGGTGTTACATATTTGTATGTAAGTACATTTGTCAGCTGTGTTAAATTAATTTTTACAAATCAAATCGAAAAATAAGTGAAATCCTGGGTCTATGCTTCCAAAATTAAACGAATCAACAGATTAAATTTGTAAGAAATATAACCCAAATTTTCAAAGACAGGAGAAATAGTGAAAATTTTAATGAAAAGCGATAGTGAACGCGCTGCAGGTTCGAGTTGAAACATACCTGTTTTTCGTGGACTAAGTTCAAAACATATAGTTTCGTTATAACTGACAATTACAAACGCATTGCGGGCATTGTAACCTATTGATGTACGCTCTGTAAATAATTCATTGAAATACACTTTTAGCTTATTTCCAGCTATCTGCAACTATATGATGGACCAAAATAATACATGCGATTTCATACGAAATGTATTACCATACTTTAATTTAAAAAAACTTAAGCTTATATTTAAATAAGAGTTCATAAAACCATGACATTCTTACTACTTATGTGCAAAAAAATATTTGCAGTCAAAGTTTACCATTCAAAAAAAGTCAAGCTTTTTTTACGAGAAAAACTTAAATGAAAGAACTTTATTGTAAAATAAAGGGTGTTTTAATCCTCTGCTAAATCCGACCGATTAACTTTACTGGAAAAAATAAAATAAAATAAAATAAAAAAGTATAAGTCTTGATTTTTTAACATAAAAGCTTATGTTTCTCCCCTCTGTTTTGAGTTTTGAAAGCAGACAGCCTTTTGCACCTTCTAGATAAGGATCTATCTATATTTAAAATTTTAATAAAATTGGCCAGCTGTTCAGCAAAAAAACAAAAATTATATTAATTATTAGATGCATACATATGAGAGTGTATGGACGTGTGAGAGTAAGTATTTAATATAATGACACGTTTTCCATTAATAAAAAAAATAAATTAAACACAACGACCTTTTAAAAATAAGCAACATTTTAATAAATAAAAATATATACACACATATGTAAATACATATATACATATTTATAAATAAATATTTATTAAGTTTTTGACTTAGACAAAAGTTTCTTAAATTTTCCTATAAAGCAACTTATGAAGTTGGCAAAAGATCAGAAAAAACTAATAAAGGCAAATTCATTCTGACCAGTGTAATGTTTTATATTTAAATTTTGTTAACCATCAACCTACGTTTTACACAACCACTTCCGATGTAAAGCATACAAATGGAGAATTTTAACAGATAAGTTTTGTTTTTTCTAATTTTGCGAAATTACAAATTTAAATATCGTAATTAAAGTATTGTTTTAACTAGTTGCTAATGAGGCTATTTCTATTTCTATTGTTTGTTCCCAGCCGACTTTTTCTAATAGACGATTTTTTTAAGGCCAAACTAAGGGCAAATTTCGATGGAAAATAATAAAAACTGATAAATAGTAATCAGAACCAAATAAAAATGTTTTGAATTTGTTGTGATAATCAAATTAAACAAAGGCGCAATAGCAATTAAATTATTTAAATAGTATTCTCAATTCCAACGATAATTTTTAGTTAAAATGTAATCTTTCTATTGACAAAAAAAAGTCATAGTTTTATTGTCTAACAGCCAGAGGTAAAGAATAACACATACTCGTATTTATAAATTATTTTTAAGGTAAAATCCAATGAATTTAAGACTCTATATATCCGCAATGATAAACCATGGTTATGGTAGAGTCACATGAACGAAATTTTTACACTGAGAACTACAATGATGGAGGCATACATTTTTTGAATTAGGCATTTATATATTTTCCCCTTTTTAAAAATATTTTAAAAACAAATAATTGTTAAAACCTCAAATACTTCTTCAAAAAGTATTTTTTTTTTTTTTCTACACAGTTTTTATTTATAAATTTAATTTTTATTTGAACTATTTCTTAAATGAATTAATAATTATTAAGGCTTAAGTTTTTTTATTATAAAGAGAAATAAAAATAAGCAGAATGTAGGTTGTTTCAATTGCAATTATTGAAGTGAAAACTTCTTTAGGCGCGTTGATCACTATTTGGGTGAAGAAAAATCATTGAAAAATCTTCATTGTCACCTAACGCTAGTTTCACCAGATATTTTTAGTGCACGCAGAACTCAGCCATTTCTTAACCGATTTTGGAAGTTTCGAAGGGTCATGCTTACAGCTTGGTTCTATTTAAAAAAAGTTTATAACTTTAAAAATTAAAGGGGTCCTCCATTCAACATATATGTTTTTCCATATAATATAAACCATAAATGGCACCAATTTAAAATTAAAAAAACGCATATCACTATAGCTTCCAATAACAAAAAGTGATACAAAACTTAATTTAAAAATTAAAGGGTGTCCCCAACAATGAACCTGTATTGCTAAGTTCGCTACAACAACGAGTGCAAAATTTTAATTTAGAAAATAAAGGGTGTCCCCCTAGTGGATGTATATATATATATATATGTACATATGAAATTCACAAAGACACGTATAGCTAAATCCGCTATAACAAGCATAAAATTTGAAATGGGAAATTAAATGGTGTCCCTATAATTGATATAATTTGACCTATATGACCCTGTATTTGAAACCCCTATAGACAAACACTTGAAAGCTAGAGAGAATGTCTACTACTATATTTAATAACAAGTATAAATATTTAAAACTAGAAATTAAAGGGTATCTTAATAGTTCGTGTAATTTGATGTATATGGCCAAACTTTTGAACCGTTATAGACAGACATTTGAAACTTACAAAGACTGTGTATGGCTAAGACCTCTATAACAAGTGTATAATTTAAATTTAGAAGCTGTTCCAACAGGTGATGTTATTTGATCTATATGACCCAATCTTTGGAACCATTATAGACAGAATTTTACACAGAACATATATTACTATGTACGCTATAGCAACATATATTTACAAGAATAGAAAAGGTCAGTGCAATATAACGCAATTTCTTTTTATTTTTTTTAATATAATTAGCTACAAATGTTTTGCCATAAAATTAATTAATCAATGTGAAGAATCAACTATTATAGTGCAGATTAGTTACATTATAAATGTTATAAGTTTTCACTTCTGTCGACAGCAGCGTTGCCACAAAGAAAAATATTTTCCTACCAAAGTCATCCCTTAAATCTACCAAAACCTAGCAAAACTTAAAACAAAAACTACCAAAATTTGTTTATCATAAATTAATTGTATCCTTTATTTTGACAACTACACAAATTCGTTTGCATTGCTTTCATAACATAATTTACCACGTTTTCTTTCATTCATTTTAGAGTAGGTAAACTTATACTTTATTTCTTTATAATAAAGAACTTAAGCCTAAATAATTCTTTAAATAATTTATTTTTTTATTTTCCTACTTCTAATTCTTATTTTATTTAGTTTATTTTATTTATTCTGAGCGAACGTAAACGAATTTACTCCTTTCAGTACCTGTATTATAAAACACGAGGGTGTGTTACATTTTAAAGATAAAAACAAATGATTTTATTTAAAATAGATTTCAAGTATTTATGTAAAATAGAAAGAGAGGAAAGAAAATTAATTTCCTATAAAAATTTAAATTGCAAAAATAACAAAAAAATAGTGAACAAAGAACTGAACGGTGCATTCTTAGAAACAAGTGTATGGATGTATGTATGTAAGTATATATTTGCATACTTGTATACTCGTGTTTATTTTCATAATAAATTTAAAATACATAAAACCGGAAATTATTTAAAAATATTCAAATTGCGCTTGCTAAATAAAAACTAAATACGTAATTTACAAAATTGATAAAAAAAATTGTTGTTAAATTATTTTCAAAAAACTCACAAGATTTGTGTCTGTTAATTATTTCACAAATGACATCACTTGGGCAAACCCTGTTTTTGCATTACTTTTTTAAGTTTTTCTTCTTTTCGAAATGATTCATGAGCAACTTTTTTGTTTTGTTTTCAATGTTTAATAATTTTAATTATTTAGTACTAAAAAAATATATTATTATTTTTTATTTAACTCACGTTTAACCTTTAACTATTGTTTTATTTGTTTTGAACAAAATAACTTAAACTGATAATAAATTATATTATAAATCATTTGCGTTATAGAGAGAGGCACAATAATAGATCGCACTTCTTAAATCGAATTTATAAACCTTGAATAGAACTGCTAATAATGATGTCAACGAATTTTTAAACCAGACTAAAGGACAAAAGGACATATTAAATCATCTCTAAGTCTTTTAAGTTTTTATCAGAATGACTAAATCGGTTTATATTGATTACATCATTCCAAAGCATGTTGGAGTATAAAGTCTTGTATAAGTCTTGTTTGTCTGCTTAGTTTTGTAACTATATCACATTTTATATGGACATAAACAATAAAATTTAAAGCGAAAAATATACTGTGGACAAATAGAAGACGTGAATCTTTGCTAATCGGTATCCCAATCACTGGGACTAGTATTGACGGTGGTTACAATCCATTGAATTCCTACGCATGTGAATAAAAAGAAAATCGGTAAAAATGACATATAATTATGTTTGTATTGTAAGTGGCGACATACCATTGACCATGACCACAGACCATGACTTCTATACAGGGTCCGGCAGAAAAATCTCCCCTATTAGGGAAAAACTATTTACTAAAAGTACAGATCTAATATGTAACCATTAGTTTAATTACTTTACTTATTAAACAATAAATCCCTCAAATGGTTTCCCCCACTGTTGACACTGGTTGTGTCGTTCTTTGAAGTTATCCATTACTTTACGAGTCATGTCAGGTGAAATAGCTTCAACTTTTGGTGTTATCACTTCTATTAGGGATTGTAAATTTGAGGACGATGTTTAAAACCTTGGATTTCAAATAGCCCCAGAGAAAAAAAATACAAGAGTTAGGTCCTGCGATAGTGGTGGCCAGCCCGTGTCACCAAGCTAAGAGATGACGTGATCAGGAAACATTTCCTTCACCAATGCTAGTAACTGCCGCACTGTGAGGGCTGTAGCGCCATCTTGTTGGAACCACACGTTCACATTGTAATCAAAAAGATCCCTTAGTTTAGGCTTAGTTTAGGTCGCCATTTTGAAGAAACTGAACCACGGCGAACGCACGATATTCCGACCACGCCATGGTGTACACTAAAAACGGCACGTATGCAGCTACTCAGACGCTCCCCCGACTACTCAGCTCCATCTCTTGTCTGCATAATGTTACTTTCTAATCGGGGAGTTGATTTCGTCGGACCCTATATCTGTACCTAATCGCCTAGTACCAAATCGGAACTAACAAAGCATAAATCAGAAGAGCTGGCTTCGATTTTAAAATAAAACAATCTTGCACAACTTATCGAATATGAAATAGTTACACTTACTTAACGTTTACTTTCATAATTTTTAAATAAACCATTTTATAAACCATTAATTTTACATCGACCGGAAACAAAACAGCAACAAATGCACAAATATTCAATATTGTTTTCACGAGATAAATAATTAAATAGGAAACATCTAGATAAAACTGGTTAATGCCGTCGTCTCTAAAAAACCGGTTGACATTCAATATTGTTCATATATAGGCAAAAATTCCAAATAAAATAAAGCAAAAACATACTGCTCTCTATGAAGGAGGAAATAGAAATTAATTTTGAGTTTGAGATTTTCAAAACATTGTAATTGATAGAGAAACATGTTTACAAGTTACGTATGTACGTGCTACTATTTTACATTTAATAGTTGAAACTATATTTTTTGTAATTTATTTTCAAAAGGTTATATTTATTAAATGTAAGAAAATTTTATTGATTTTTTATTAATTTTGTGAAATCCCGAAAGATCAAAAATTTATTAACTTTCTCATTAATAATCCCATGCAAAGTAATTTAAAAACTATTTTAATAAGATTAAATTAAATGAAATTACAAATTTCATCACAATCAGTACCGCCCTAATGTCAATATCTAAATATATACATATGTATGTATGTAATTTATACTTTTTAGAGCAAAATAGTTTGTTTGGTTACTGACACAACTATTATCGCATAAGCGAGAGTCTCCTTCATTTCAAATTCAAGTTGTTCAGTAGACGAGCCCCCAGCACATGTGTATGTCCACAAACTTTTTATTTTATTTATGTTTAAATTATTGTTCTTTTTTCTATATTTACTCCCATGGTTTTCATTTTTTTTGTGTTTATCAAAATACGATAGAAAGCCAATAAGTTTTTACAAAATCGTACAAAAGCAACAAAAGTTTAAAACAATATAGGTTTCTGAAAAATATCAAAGATATCAAAAAAATGTGTGGGATTTTTCTTCAAGACAGAGAATAAATGCAACCATTTGACTGATTTCGCAGCTAGTTAAGACTTTTTATGTAGAGCATGTTCTGCATTGAACTACAACAAAAGAAGAAATTCAATACAAATATATTTTTGTTTTTATAAAGACTTATCAACTTCCCCTCGTATTACAGCAACAAAGTTGTTTCCAGTTAAAACAACATTTGAGTTTCATTAAATAAGTTATATTAAAAATGTAGTTTTTAAATTATTGATTCATTCATATACATATATGTATGTATGTAGTATATATATATATATATATATATATATATATATATGTATCTATATATGTATGAATGTATGGATGTACGTATGTATATACACACATATATGTATGTATGTATATATTTTTTGGAGCAGTCTATTTTTAAAAGAAAGCTTTTTTCCAAA
Organism: Phasia obesa; assembly: GCA_949628195.1. Taxonomy (NCBI): domain Eukaryota; kingdom Metazoa; phylum Arthropoda; class Insecta; order Diptera; family Tachinidae; genus Phasia; species Phasia obesa. The sequence goes on from OX451216.1 coordinate 868,189, forward strand.
TGATTATGTGTCGCACAATAGATTGTAAAAAACTATTTTGTGTCAGTTATTTTTTTCGTATTTTATAATGGGTGATTTTTTTGAGGTTAGGATTTTCATGCATTAGTATTTGACAGATCACGTGAGATTTCAGACATGGTGCCAAAGAGAAAGATGCTCAGTATGCTTTGACATTTCATCATGAATAGACTTACTAACGAGCAACGCTTGCGAATCATTGAATTTTATTACCAAAATCAGTGTTCGGTTCGAAATGTTCAAATGTGACAAATTTTGTTCAGCGATGAGGCTCATTTCTGGTTGAATGGCTACGTAAATAAGCAAAATTGCCGCATTTGGAGTGAAGAGCAACCAGAAGCCGTTCAAGAACTGCCCATGCATCCCGAAAAATGCACTGTTTGGTGTGGTTTGTACGCTGGTGGAATCATTGGACCGTATTTTTTCAAAGATGCTGTTGGACGCAACGTTACGGTGAATGGCGATCGCTATCGTTCGATGCTAACAAACTTTTTGTTGCCAAAAATGGAACAACTGAACTTGGTTGACATGTGGTTTCAACAAGATGGCGCTACATGCCACACAGCTCGCGATTCTATGGCCATTTTGAGGGAAAACTTCGGAGAACAATTCATCTCAAGAAATGGACCGGTAAGTTGGCCACCAAGATCATGCGATTTGACGCCTTTAGACTATTTTTTGTGGGGCTACGTCAAGTCTAAAGTCTACAGAAATAAGCCAGCAACTATTCCAGCTTTGGAAGACAACATTTCCGAAGAAATTCGGGCTATTCCGGCCGAAATGCTCGAAAAAGTTGCCCAAAATTGGACTTTCCGAATGGACCACCTAAGACGCAGCCGCGGTCAACATTTAAATGAAATTATCTTCAAAAAGTAAATGTCATGGACCAATCTAACGTTTCAAATAAAGAACCGATGAGATTTTGCAAATTTTATGCGTTTTTTTTAAAAAAAAAGTTCTCAAGCTCTTAAAAAATCACTCGTTACAAAGAAAAGATCTTGTTTTCACTTTTTCACTTTTTTTATTAAATAGTAATTCATGTTGATTTATAAATTTGCAAAATACGAGTAACAATTCTAGTCGATAATGTCATGGAATTATTATTAAAATTATTTTATTGTTAAAAGCATCGGAAGCCTATAAAATACCTCTTTTATATATACACGATCTTTAAATGATTTTTTTCTTCACTGCCAACCTTTTACAAATATGAAATGATTGAACAGTAATTGTTTTGTTTGTAATTAGTTGCTTTCCAAGTACTGTTTGCTGGCGTTTTAAACTTTTTTTAGTTCAATTAATTTATTTTTTCTAATTTTAATAGATCATTTTTCAAATCACAAATTTTAACATTTTCGTGTTATTAAATGTCACTTAATTACTGATACATAAAAAACACATTTAGTAGATGTCAAATATGGAAAAAAAGGAGTTTAGAGGGGTCCTTTTCCAATTTTTCAATCATAAAATATTTTATAATTTAAAATTCTATTGAAAACTGTCTAAGTTTTACTTCGTTAAAATATGATTTAGATTTCCCATTAATTTAAAACAAATTTTTATATTTTGATATTTACTTAATTTTTATTTAGTACTTTTAATTATAGGGTACATAGAGAGCCAGCTTTCCGAATGTCAAAAAGTGGTACGGTGTGAATTCAACAAACATAGACGAGTTAAACTTTTACTCACATTAAGACACTATTACGCGATATGTCGTTGCACTTTCCAAGGATTTTTTGTTAGACTTAGGTTTTTTGACAAAAGACTTAGTTTTTTAACAGATCAGTTGGATCTCTATGTACTCTATGGTTTTAATTATAAACACTTATTTAAAATAGACGCAACATTTACTTACTTTTTAATCTGCTGGCACTCTGCTTTTCCGTATTAGACATAATATACACTAAAAAAAGAAACTTAAATAGTATTTAAATTAATTTGAAAAGGCTCATACACATAAAGTTTAAAACTTATAAATTATATATGGCTTTGCCCAAATTTTGTTGTCAATTACAAATATCAAACTAAGTTTCCGGTAATTTTACTAACTGTCGGGTTTAAAAATTTAGTCATTATCAAAAAAAAAATTGATGTTATGCACATAAAGAAAGGACATTTTAAGTAAATAAATTATTTAAAAAATAAAAATAAATAAAGAAGTATAAGTAAATAAAGAAGTATAAATTCTCTACAGAAATATATATAACATGATAGTTATTAGATTAAAGGATGAATTAATGACATTTCTAAAAAATTAAACTGATGTTTTTCTGAATTGTCCCTATACGACAAACTGAAAATCCTTATAAGTTTTGTGACAGTTTTATTTTCGATCTTAAAAAAAATATTTTCTAAAATTGAATAGCAGCAATACATTTAAAAAATGTATATGTATATACGTATGTATGTATATATGTATGTATGTACATATATATGCATATGTACATGTATACGTAGAAGTATGAAGCAAAACAAAATTTATTTAAACAATTTTAATTACAAATATAATTTTTGTTATTAAAGCAATTGTTCACGTTTTTTATAAAATTTTTTAAAACATGCAGTAACACCTACTTCATCTGTCCATGATTGTATTTTTTATAAAAACAAAATCGAACAAAAATAATTTGCGAACGTGTGTAAAAAAATATTATACAATTGTTTTATTAGTCGAATAAACAATTTACACAAATCATGACATATAAAATTAAAATGCATCAATGTCGTTCAAAAAAAATGTAATTAGTTGTAGTATTGAAATGCCTTTTTTTAAGCTAACAGGTTTAAATATTTGAAAAAGAAGTTGCTTAGAACTTTTTAAATTGAAATCACTTATTTTATTTTAATTTGGCTGCAACTTTAATTTTAACACGTTATTATTTAATTTGTAACTTTTATGTGAATAGAAAAAACGTAGGCGGTGCTAAGACTAAAAGATATAAACAGGAAGAGGGCAGGGACTTGTTATTAGAAAACTTTCCTAGAATCCTGAACAAGAGCGTTTTCAAAGGAACTCGGGAAGTAAGGTTGTGTCATGACAATTTCGAGATATATTTTTCTAAAGCAGCACGTAAAACATAACACCTACCTATTTACTTTCTGCAGCAAAATAAAAAAATGCTACAATACGATAAATGTTTAAAAACTACAAAATACGACAAAACAATACATATAGCTATAACAAGAAACATGAAAAAATTGAATTAGAAAAAATATGAAAAAAATTTGCCACATTTTGTTAGAACGCGGTTATAAGTAATATTTTGATAAAAATAAAACATTTTTATAACAAAGAGAACCAAATTAAAATTTTTTTATAACTCACCTCTTTATAAGTGTTTTACCTCTTTAAAAAAATGATTAAAGATACAGATTTCACTTTAAATTAACAATTCCAAAGTTTTCGGATAATTATAAATTTACCCAGCAAAAAAATTAAAAACGACCAAAAAATGTTCGTTTGTCTCTTTAAGTTTGAATGTCACTGTCACTACAGATCCAACACAAACTGTATTAACGCAACGTGATTAACAACAAATTAAACACGAATAAAAGAAAAAAATTAGAGTGGGCGGTAGGTTACCTATATTCTATTTATTATTCAGTTCTCTTTTTGAATATTATTTGAAATTTTTTTTAGTTTTTTTTTTGTGACAAGTTTACCGCTTAAATTAAAATTGCTTTAAATCTAAAGGAATGTCTTTTGTTTTATATGTAATTAAGTTAACATATTGTTTTATTTCACTTATCAGGTATCTATAACTACAGCTTATATTCAGTTTTTGTCAGTTATATTTTAAGCTGTTTTCTAAATTTTTATAAGTATTTATTATATTGGCGCGGTCATTTATATTTTAATTAGCTACAAATATGTGCATATATATTATTGGTATGTAGGTACTATGTAAATAATTAGATTTTGTTATTTTATTTATTACACTTTTCCCGCAAAGATCGATGCAACACCAAACACTGTATCTGTTCAACTGAGATTTTAGCTTGTTTTGCCCGGCCTTTTTCTTTGCATTCCAGTGTTACCAACTCAAAACAATATGATAGGTAGGTAGATACGAATTGTAATGCTAGGAGCATAACTGGGACGAACGACGAATTTTTGGCCGCGAATATTCGTCGCCAAAAATAACACATTTTTACAATCTTGGAAGTACAATGCACACAATTATGATGTCAGTCGAAATTCGTCATAGACGGCGAACTCTGAATGACATTTACTTTTACTTCCTACGACGGCAAATGACGAACACAACAGTACAATGTCACCATGTTTGATTTTAGTTTCAAGTATTTTTAATTAACTTATTTATTTTTATTTTATAACATTTAAAATAAGTGTACGAAATAGTAGTTAACTATAAAAAACGTTTTAGTTGTGTTTATGTTAAAGTTTTATTTTATAAGAGTTATTATTTTATATGGTAACTCTATCAGATCTTTTTAGGGTTCCGTACACAAAGTGTAAAAACGAAACCCTATTGTTTTCGCTACAATGTCTGTCCGTCTGTCCGTCTGTCAGCGCCTTTTATCTCTGGAACCGTAATAGGTAGACTCTTGAAATTTTCACAGATGATGTATAGTTGTTGCCGCTATAGCAACAAATACTAAAACTTATAGGGTGTTCCAATAGAGAGGTGTTATTTACGAAAATGTGTTTATTTCTTGAACTGTAGGAGGGATACACTTGAAATTTACAAACAGTTATTAAAACTTAGTTCACTATATAAACAAGTATAAAAAAATAAAACTAAAAATTAAAGGGGGTTCCGATAGTGGTGTGAAATGCATGTATAAGGCATAAGTTTTGAACCATAATAGGTAGACTCTTGAAATTTTCACAGAAGGTGTATAGCGATGGCCGCTATAACAACAAAAATTAAAACTTATAGGGTGTTCCGATAGAGAGGTGTTATTCACGAATATGTGTTTATTTCTTGAACTGTAGGAGGCATACACTAAAAATTTACAAACTGTAATAAAAACGTAGTTCGCCTTATATACAAGTCTAAAAATTAACCTAAAAATTAAAGGGTGTTCCGATAGTGGTGTTATTTTGATTTATAAGGCCTAAGTTTTGAATCATAATAGGTAGAAACTTGATATTTTTACAGAAGGTGTATAATTTTGGCCACTATAGCAACATATATTAAAATTTATAGGGTGTTCCGATAGAGAGGTGTTATTCACAAATATGTGTTTATTTCTTGAGCTGTAGGAGGCATACACTAAAAATATGTAAGCAGTAATTAAAACTTAGTTCGCTATATAAACAAGTATAAAAACCTAAACCTAAAAATTAAAGGGTGTTTCGATAGTAGTGTGATTTGCATGTATAAGGCCTAAGTTTTGAACCGTAATAGGTAGGCGCTTGAAATTTTCACAGAAAGTATATAACTGTGACCGCTATACTAGCAAATACTAAAACTTATAGGGTGTTCCGATAAAGAGGTGTTATTTACGAATATGTGTTTATTTCGTACAAAAAGTATTTAAAACTTAGTTCGCTTTATAAACAAGTCTAAAAAAATAAACCTAAAAATTAAAGGGTGTTCCGATAGTGGTGTGCTTTGTATGTGTAAGGCCTAAGTTTTGAACCATAATAGGTAGACTCTTGAAAATTTTACCAAAAGTTATTTTGCTTAATACGAAAAATTTACACAGCGAATATTTACCGATGAATTTGTGGTATTGGACGAAATTTGTCGTTCGTCCCAGTTATGTTCCCAGCATAAAGTTCCCAACAAAACTTATACAGCGATAATATTAATGAGTTTCAGCAAGTTTTTTTAAAAGCAAAATAAAAAATGAGATGTATTGACGAGTTTTATATTGCGTTCACTATAAAAATTTTGTGTGTTTAAGCAACTTTAGTTTAACAAACTGAACAAAAGTGTTCACACTGCAAGTATCAAGGTAGATTTATTGTACTAGGTAGTGGTGTCTCTAAAACAAACACAACAATACAAAAACAACATGACGTTTTATTTTGCTTTATACTTCTCGTCTTTTGTTAAGAGAAATATGTATGTATGTGGCTAATGTAGACGGAGGGTAATACTTAAAATTAGAACAGAAAAACATGACAAAAATATAGTAATTTAATTGTGATTTCTTGGTTAATTAATTAATACTTGATTATGTTTGCATAATTTTTTATATTAAATTCAATCGAAATATTTCATAAGCTATTTACTCATTATTTTTAAATCTTTTTATTCTGTTATTATACATTTTATTTTATTAAAAAATAAATTGTTGAAAAAAATGTATGTTGGTTGAATTTAAAAATGTTCTTCTTTGCGTTCTTAGCGGAAATTATTTTTAAAAAATATTTAGTTAATCTTGTAGTGGTAGATTTCTTTCTCAAAATACATAGATTTGAACAAATACCAAAAATGTGTGTTGAATCTAAAATTAGGTACTTAGGTTGGCAACACTGTTAAATACCCCTCATATTCTGTAACAGGGTTGGTAAAGTTGCTACAAATGTACCTTTTATTGGTACAGTTTGAACCGGTTATTAAAATAATAATGATTGACCTTGATGCTTTTTTTGTGTTTCTGTGTTGCTAATTTACTAACAGTTATTTTGCCAAAATACTTACCTATCTCATGCAAAACGCTGGCGATATTAGGAATTGGTTACTCTACAATTTCCAACATGCTCTTGAAACTCCACCAAAGCCACTGGATCTTAATCCGATAGAGTTTGCCTAAAGTTATTTGGAAGTATAATTAAAAAGTGAGTCTATTTAGATAACTAAAAACGACCTTACGATTGATGGATGGAAAATTATATCAGCTGAATATTGGCGGTAACTGACTGAAGCGATGCAAAAACGTTTAAACGCTGTAGTTCATCAAAAGGCCTTTCAACTTATACATCACTTATACATAAAAGGGTTATCAACGTATATATTAATAATCCTGAACATAAATCAAGAATGTTGCAATTTAGTTAGTTGTAGACAGGGTTGAAGAACTATGAAAATAGAGATGTTTATTATTGTAAGAAAATGTAAAAAAATATTCATTAAGTCCCGTTCCACACTTGCAATTTTTGTTTCGGAAACATTTTTTATATTCTCTTTTGAAGTTGCATTCGTGTCCATACTTTCAAAATTATGTTTCTGACGACTGTATACTTTTATACAGTCATTCTCATGACATTCTCATGAAAGAGGAAACAACAACAAAAATAGAGAGTCGCAGCAGAGTTTCAAGTACATAAAACATTTTACCGCAGCCATTTTTATTTCCTCTCCCAACAAAAAATACATGTGTTGCAGAAACAAAAATTGCAAGTGTGGAACGGGACTAAATAAAAAAAATTTTTATATGAAATTGTACCAAAAAGCGTAAAGTGCATCAAAGTACAACAGATGTGTCGAGTTTACCAAATTTGATACAATTCCACCACAAATCCCAACTCTGACTCGAACACCAATGACTCACTTGTTACAATTTAAACATTTTCGCAGTTCTACGCCAAAAAAAGCTTAAAAAATACTATTTTTAACACATTTCATTATTTATATCTCAATTTAAGAAATATGTATAATTTCAATACTTATTTTAGGTTTGGTTAAGCCTGGAAGTTTGGAAGAGTGAGGGTCTTTACAATGTTCGATTTTCGCGAAAAACGCTGCCGTTGAGCTATTAGAGTGGGAAATATCTTATTTTATAATCCCGTTTAATTTAGTTAATTAAAGTACACCCAATTCTGTTACACGGTCTTTTTTACACGGTTTTGAATTAACACAGTTTGAAAATAAAAAAATATTTTTTTTACACGATTTTACTCCATTTAGCACGATACAAAATCATTTGGGCTTAGATATTATTTGTAAAATTTAAGTTTTGCGAAATATTTTTATATCAGAAACTTAGAGATATTCCCTTTTTGTGGATACAAGCGTTTTTACTTGTTAGAGCAATTGAAACGTGTTAATATTTTGTGAACTATCAGTACATCTCTACAAGAAGACGACGAAAACTACAACGTAAAGCCATTTCTTTAGAAAACAATATTGATATTTTAGATCGCCTTCGATACATACATATGTACATACATATAAACTTCCCACCAAACCAAATGTTTCGATTTTTTCTGAAGTCAGACTTATCGTAAGGAATTCGTTAAGACATTACGGTAGTTTGTCGGAAATCAGACTTGTAACGAATTCGGTAAGACATTTCGGTAGTTTGTCTGAAAATTCAAAAAATAACGAATTTGTTAAGACATTTCGGTTGTTTGTCTGAACAAATAAAAAAATATGTATATAAAACTTTGATTTATGTATATGTAAGAAAATAAAAATCGAATTTGTATTAAAGAAAAAGAATAATAGTAAATACGAACAAATTTTATAAATATAACCAAGATGGACAATTGAAATTGAATTGATTACGGTAAAGTATTGCCTTCAATACCAAATCATTAACTAATCGTAATATTCACTTAACTTTCAGTGAATGAAGTTCTAACTTACATTTCGTAACTATATATCGTAACGATTTCGTTACTACATATCGTTGCGAAGTCGTGTCAACCCCTTCATATAAAAATAGTTACGATTTCGGTAATATTTCGGTTCCGAAATCGGAAGATTTTTTCGAACAGTCGTTACGAATTCTTTACGAAATCGGAACATTTGGTTTGGTGGGCTATTTATTAAAGTAGGTATATTATTATATTAAAATGACTAGCAAACATATGAACACACATTCTTACATATGTGAATAAATAAGTACCCTGAAGGAAATTTGGGGCAATTGCCCCCATGTCACCACTTTTGTCAACTATTATGGTGACATTGTCACCACTTTTGTCAACTATTATGGTGACATTGTCAACAAATCGTCTACATTTTTATATTTGAAATTAATCTTTGTTTGAAGTGTCTTCATCCATTTGTTTTCCGTTTGATTTTGCTTTGTCTCGACCTATTTGTTTAAAAAGTTTCCTTTTTTGCCGCTGAAATGCTGCTCGAAGCGTTTTATCCAAAAATTCACTAAAAGTTGAAATAACATCTATATATTATGAAAAAAAATAATTGTCAAAATATTACAAAACTTAAAACAAACAACAAACTGTTTACCTATCAAAACTTTAAACACATATGGATAATCACGCAATCTCTTTTTTTTAATGGCTAAAATAGCGCCCAGTTCTTTTAATTTTTACTCACTCCTACTTGGGAAAAATAAGGTTTGTAGCAACCATATTTTTCTTAACAATTCTGTCTATTTATAGACAGAATTGTCCAGTAAGGTGTTATGCCGTTTTGATGATTTGAAACACAATTTATATTGATTTTTTTAATATTTAAAATAAACATATTTTTTTCAAATATAAAAATGTAGACGATTTGTTGACAATGTCGCCAAAGAGTCACCATAATAGTTGACAAAAGTGGTGAAATGGGTGCAATTGCCCTAAATTTCCTTCAGGGTATCTACATATGTATGTATGTATATATATGTGAAAATAGAAATAGAAAAACCCATAATTATTATTTTCAGGTACTCGAAAATGTATGTAAGTACTTCATACATATGTATGTATGTATGTACATATGTATGTATGTACATATGTATCTAATTAGATAATTCAGGTAGATGATGGTTATTCCATTTATGTAGATAAGAATTTAATGTTAATCCTGGTCTTATGAGTGTGTACTCGTATGTTAAAGTAGTTTTAAGAAATTCATAATAAGTACTTAAGTTATATATTTTTAAATAAATGTCCTATAAACATTCAACGAATTTACTCGCATTATTTTTTACATTGGGCCTTCGATCCGGATGAAATACCTATGTATATTGTAATCAATCTTTAAGTTTTCTGATTAACACCTATTATTTTAGAAATAAACAAGACAAACTAAAATAAACCTGTTGTGCGGTTACTTGAGAATTAAATCAGGTTATAACTTCCAAAATATTCATTTATGTATATATGTACTGTCAGTTAAAAAAAAAAATACTAAATAAAATTATAAAAGAAGAAATTTGTGTTGATTTAAATCAAGAAATTCTCTTTTAGCAAAAAAGCGTTGTCGATGCTATAACGGCACTTGTGAAAAGCTTAAAAAATGTTGTCGTTGCCATATCAGAAACAGTTTGTAAAAAAGCGTTTTTGATGCCAAAACAGCGGCGGTCTTCATACATTCGCCAAACTAAAACCCCTTCGGAAACTGCATATAAAGAATGCCTCATCAATACGTCACCTTAAATCTAAATGTGCCCATATCAAATAAGCTAATAAAACGTTTGCAGGATTTCAATCCACTAGAAAACTGGTGACTGCCAAAGCAACAATTATATACATACATATACTTATATCTATTTAGTGACCATATTTATCAAATATATAAAATTATAACAATACCATTTGAGGCAATGGAAAATAAAATGATAATTAAATCCAAAGGACATTACCTTACACACAACTTTAAATTAGATTCTCGTCATTTAATGACCTAGGCAGATCTTAATAATTGTAAGAAGGGTATGTGTAGGATGTGTACATACTTACTAGGTAAAATGTACACTTGTTTACTCCTGGCAGGTTGTTCAAATTATTAGAAAATTTTTTATGTATTTAGATTTTAAAATTTCTATTTACTAAAAATAACAGTTTTTAATCATCTTTAAACTGCTTGTGTTATCTTAGAATTTCTCCAAAAACCTAACCCGACTGACAAACATATACTATAGATACATATGTATGTATGTGAATTATAGAAAACCCCACTTGAAATTTTATCAATTGTATATGTAAAAGATAAGGTTGGTTGGTTATTCCATAGATAACAATTTAATGATAAGCCTGGACTTATTGGCATGTACGTGAAAGTAGTTTAAAGAATTTCATATTTAGTACTAAAAATATTTTAAATGAATTTCAACTAGGACCCTGCTTTATAGCAGCTGGCGATTACAACGCAAAACACACTTTTTGTTTGACGCAATTTCAAAAATAAGGCTTGTACCTGATTTTTGGTGGGCAACAAACATATGTTGGTATTGGTGTTGGCGTAGCAAAGTCTATTTCAAGAGAAATTATTAAAGTTGAAGCCACATCTAGAAAAATTTTCAGATCATGTCTTTATTTGTTGGATTGTCGAATCGATAATTTTATAAGGAAAATAAAATAATTAGCAGGCAGACAAACATGGAAAGTTATAATTATTTTCTTGGAATTCATATTTTTGTTTGGGAAACCTTGTATTGTTCTGCCTCAAAGCTTTGGTCATTATATAAACCCTCAGCAAAAAATTCTATCAGCTGCTATTTGGTTTTTTGTACGGACCACTAGCTGTCCTTTCTAGACTTTTTTATCTCTCAAATTCTACTTTTCTTTGTTTGAAACCTTGTGCCACATTTTAGAATATTTTATTGGTGGCGGATTTTTTTCTTCACTTGCTTCCTGCAATTAATTATTTCGATTTATCATGTACTTTCTGTAAAAATTAGGAGCTTTCGAATTATCGTTCGTTATCGAATGACATCTTTAGCAATTTTGAAACATTTCAATCGATAACGAGTAAGATAATTCCAAAAGTAAAAAACGTTCGAATGCCAGAATTAGTCCCCTGCAAATAAAATAAGTTAAAATCATAGTATAATAAAAAATATTCCAAAAAATATTTTATAAGTTTAAGTTTTTATATTATATCTATACTTGTTTTATAAGTATTTACAAAATCCTTCAAAATGTAAATATTTTCGAATGGATAAACCTTTCATTTAAAATTTTACTGATTTCAAGAAACAAAATTTAGTAGATGTTCGATGTCTTAAGTCATATTAAATCCCACAATATGTAAACTTATTATGATTTGGACTATGTATTTTAGTATTAACTAATATTTACATACATGCATTAATAATATTTAATTTTTCCCGTTTTTCTATATTTCAAAGTTCAGTATTTTTAAATAATAATGAAATCTCGAGATTTTTTATAAAAATCAAATATATTTATATAAAAAAGCGATTGATTGATTGACTGATTGCGTCAGAAGCTAATAAAAAATCTAAACCGAAATAGAAAAAAAACTGATAATTAATAAAAAAAAAAAGATGATAATCGTTCGTCGTTTTACTATTGATGAAAATTATTGTTAAGTGTCGGTATTTGCTTACATCAATATTATTGATACAGCGAAGTACTGATTTGGTCTGTTTTTTTAAATTTTCCATAAAAAAACAAAAAGTAACCAGTTTTCAACATATGCGTCCAACAAATTTTTTATCTTAACCAGGATCAAGGAAGTCTTTTGACGGCACACAAGAATTTTGGGTCCCAATAGAAAGTAAAAAATGTTTCTCTATTCTGATTTTGCATTCATTGTAGTTATCTGATACAAATTATGTTATCTACTGCTGTAGGAAATGGATCTCAGTTGGAAAGTTAGTAAACAAAATGCTGCTGCCTTAAGTCTTAAGATAATATGAAGTTCCTTGTGGAAATTCTGTACTGTACAATTTTCCATTTTATCCCCAATGTGATACTGCTGCAAATTTTATTAGAGTTATCTTTATATTCAGCATTCAATCTTTTTCTTGTCTGCCTTATCATCATACTGATTGAAAACATTGCGTCTCTTAGTGTTATTCTGTAAGCTTATGATTATCTTATACATACATATGTATGTATGTAATTCTTAAAATATAATTTCATATCTCCGTTAGTTGACAGGCTAGGCTAGACAGCATAACTATAAAAATTAGTTAGGTCTGAATATAAGAATATGTTAGAGCAATACGTGATGCATTATTTTAACTCTATATGTGAAAAAAAGGTTACCAAGGATTTGAAAAATTTTACTTCAAAATAACATCACCTATGTATGTTCAGGTACTGCAAAGTGAAATTACATTGGCAAACGTAGACAGACTAGGAAACACTAAAGAGGAGAAAAGTTCTATGACCAGCCGAAGTCTGGCATTACAAAAAAGCTTAAGTCGCAGTTGTTTTAATATGAGACATTACCCAGCAAAAAAATTAAATTACCCATTTGTAGGAAAAATGGTTAGAGTTATTGCATTTCCAGTCAGAAGGAATTTTATTTGACAGTTATTTTGCAGTATCTTTTATTGAAATGTTCACTGTTAAGAAATATTTTAAAATCTTTTTAAAAATGTTGACGGTAATCTAGGTAGGTACCTACCCAAAAATAGATAATAATAAAATTGAGAGATTCGTCAATATCTGGACAGCAAGTAAAACTGCGCAATAGATTAAAAGGTAGCATTTAAAACTTTTATATCTACAGTTGAAGCAGTTACATTAGAAACCATGAAAAAAAATCCAGGATATAGTTTTAACTGGCCAACGAATTAAAGTGCGCAAACTAGTTGAGTCCACGGTAATACTTGTCACTAGACTCAATGATCTTAAATATTTATATATTGCGTATAAAAAAGCCAATCAGCGAAATGGTTGCCATGATGGTATGACTGATTTAATTGTTGACTAAACTCTGTTTTCTCTATCCTTTTAAATTTATTTGTCGGCTTTACGCTAGAAATAAAAATACAGTCAATGCAATAGATTTTTCCAGGTGCATCCGCCACTACAGTTTAAATGGCTGGTAAGATTGCGCTGTAAACGTGGAAAAAGGCTAAATAAAGAATCTGATAAGTATTATAAAAGTCTTTGTTAGTGGTGGTAGCCATCGATTTAGAATACCAAATATCCATTTTTGGAATTTTTTTCTTTCTATCAGTCTGTCTGTTCCTGCGTCACGTTTTTACTCGATGAATTTGAATACAATTTTGTGGGGATTTGATTATCTTAGTACCTGGAGCAATATATAGGATACTTTTTACCCGATAAAATACCCCTTTTATTATTTTTTAATGAGAAAATTTAGGCATTATGTAAGGTACTTTACAGTAATAGAAACCAGTGCTGCAAAATCCTAAGGGTACCCTAACCAAAATTGGGTGAACAAATCTAGAAATAAAGCGTTTAGACAGCGAAAATGCACAATGGTTTCCGCATCAATCTTATCCAAGATTTCACTCTTGTTTCCAAAATAAAGAAATGCCTCTGCGGAAATATGAATCATTTATTTTAAGTAGCCAATTCCTTCAAAATAAAATTTTCAAAAATAAAAACCTTCCTTAAGTTACATTGTGTTCCTTACTTAAGTGGGAGAAAGCCTTTGAACTCTGGCCTAAGAACCAATTTTTGAACATATTCCTATGATAAAATCGTTCCCAAAAAGGATAACAACTATAAATTAGTAACATATTTACATTTTACTCGCATTTAAGAATTTGATATTAACACTTGTTTTTTTTACTTTTTTTCTTTAATTCTAAATATTTGTTGATTTCAAACTCGATCCGTATTTGTCCTTTATTATTTCAAATTTAACACGAAATTTACTTTAAAACTACTTTTTCCATTTAATCATTTTGATTATTTAAATAACAAATAGAGGACATTTCTCAAAATTCCATTGTTTTCAATGTGTAGTTTTATTAAACATGTGTTACTCTTTGACATTCACATTGTGTGTTTAAAAGATATTCATGATGTTATGAATTTGCGCTAATTAGAAAAATGTTTCAATAATATTTTTTTATTAAAACAGTTATTTCAGAGGAATCGAAAGTATTTAGTATATTCAAACAAGAAAGAATAAACTGATCTTTGAACCGAGTTTTTAATAATGTCGAACGAAGCTACAATTTACAAGCAGAGCGCTGTGAATGTTTAATCAATAGCGTGGTAATCGTTGAAACGAAGTACTCGTAAGAAACGATCTTAATAGAAATTATTTGTTCATAAATGTACATACATATTTTTATTTAACGATTAAATTGTTCAATTTTAAGAAGATACATATATATGTATGTACATATCGTCGCGTTTATTCATACACCACGTAAGCGCCAAGAAGTCGTTTTTCAGAAAACGAAAAAAACTTAATAACTTCTTTAATATGGGTTTCAAAATAATTTCTTTTTTTCAAAACTTGGCTGTGCTACTCTCTAAAACTTTTTTTTTTTAATTTGTTACTTACAATTAATTGTAGCCAAATCTGTCGCTTACGTGGTTTTGGCGCAAACAGCAAATTGCAAATATCTGTGTGTAAATAAACATTTATTTTTGTATTTATCAAAAAAAAAAAAAAAAACTTTTAACTTTACTAAAAATGCTCCAATTGGCCTGCAACTTTCATGATTTTTTTAATCTTAAATACAAATACATGCAATGCAAAAATGTCATTTGTATGGCGCTTACGAGGTTTTGAAAATGGATTTATTCATTTTTCATTCAAACTTGTTAAGATGAGAATGTAGTCTGGTGGCAAATGTTATTTACTACATAAAAACCAAAAAAGTTAATTTCGAAAAAATTTCGCTTACGTGGTTTAAGAAGAAACGCGACGATATGTGCATGTACAACACATGTGTACATATAAATATGTTCTAATGTGTGCTTACATATACATATGTAGAATCGTAAAAAAAGTATGTATATCCTTGGTTACAAAAAAGGAAGCAAATGTGCAATTTCTAAATAAATAGTTCAATTAAACTAAAACTTTATATGGATATGACGAATTTGCCTTTGACTTTGACCTTATATAACGCAAGGTGTTTCTGTATTCGTTCGTAGTTAAAAGTAATTCTTGCAAAAAAACCCGACTTCAAAACACACAGATGGGCATCAAACCTAAACTAAACAAGTAACAGTGCTATATTCGGCCATGTTGAATCTTATAAACCCATCACCATAATAATGTTAAATATTCCCTTACTCTCTGTTATGTTTCCTAATTTAAAAATAATATACCTATGTATGTATATGTATTCGGGTTTTCTTTTTATGATTTTTACCATATTATTACAAATATAATAGGTATAAATATAGATTTTTTATTGTAAAAATTTTATCGAAATGTTTTGTAAAACTATTATCAAATATTTTTTCTAAAAATGTTATCGATTTATTTTTGTAAAAATTTTATCGAAATTTTTTTGTTAAAACTTTTTATAAATATTATTAAAAATTTCTTGTAATAATTTTATTGAAAAGTTTTGTTAAATTTTCATCGAAAAATTTTAGTAAAATTTTATCGAAAAATTTTATCGAAAAATTTCAGTAAAAATATTATCGAAAATTTTTTTTTGAAAATTGTTTGTTAAAATTTTATCGAAAATTTATTGTAAAACCTTTCTCGAAAATTTGTATAACGGTTCAAAATAAAATAAGGCCATCTACATCAAATATTGCGACACCCTTTAACTTCCAGTTTAAATTAAATACTTGTTGTAATAGAGGACTTAGCAATACAGTTACTCTGTAAGTTTCTACTGTCTGTCTATATGGCCAAAGGATTGGCCATATGCATTAAATTACATCAACTAGTGGGACACCCTTTAATTTATAATTTTAAATATTTATACCTATTATTATAATTTATACCTATTATTATTTTTATTATAACGGTCATTATTTCTAATTTTATAGTGTTTCTTTAAAGGTCAATTTACGTCACCTATGGGAACACTCTTTATTTTTTATTTATTTCTCTTATTATGAGTTATAGTGATACGCACTTTTTTAAATTTAATTTGGTCCCTTTACGGTTCAAAATACACTAAAAAATCGCGTATGTTTTATGAGGATACCAATATATATTTTTTCAGCAAAAATTTCTTATTTCCAAAAAAATCAGTGTAAGTACGTACGTAATTTTAACGATTTAAAGGTACTGCATACTTTAAGGCATCTTTTATTTTTAAAAGCGGAATATTTTAAACATGATTGCGCAACAGATTGCGCTGTTTTAAAATAATGACAATATGAAATACTTACTGCCAAATAGCCAATTGAATAAAATTTGTATTTGATTTTTATTTTTACTTTGTAAAATTTGGTGCCCCGGTAGTCTAGTAGGTAGTGTACTAGTCTATCAGTCGGGGAGTTGTGGGTTCGGTTCCCACCAAAGACTCTGGGTGTTTCACTACAACGAGTGAAGGTCTTCGTTACTATGCTCGATAAATTAAGTTAGAATATAATTTGTAATTGTAATTGTGGAATTACATTTACACCTTCACAAAGCTTTACAATAATTTTTACAATTTTAGAATTTTATATAAATTTTAGTATTTTATCCAGGGATGGGTACCTTTATATAAAGAAATACGTATACGTGAAGCACTAGAAAAGTCAGAGTCTTTAAATTTGGTATGGATTACTTTCAAAGCAAAATCGAACAAAATATTGTCAGGACACAGCTAGGGGTGTGGGCTGTGGGCACAGCTAGTTTATACATATAATAAAATAGTAACTCATTTCCGTCCGTCTGTGCGTCTGTCTGTCTGCCTTTCATTTGTGTTCGCATCACGTAAAAACTACTGGTACCTTAGCATCCTGGTTCCAATATAGAATACTTTAAAATATCTCATTTCCAAGAGAAAGTGGAGAAAAAGCAGTGAAAAAGCAGTATACATCCTATAAAGTACAAACAAACTTACTTTTCTATATGTATGTATGTGCCAGTATGGATAGATAGATGTGGATAACAAAATGTAAGAATGAATAAAATAACATATAGCAAAATTATAATTAATATCTTTTAAGCGAATATTATTTATTTTCATTATTTTCAACTAAGAATTTGCTTTTTTCAATTAATATGGTTGCTTTCATCTTATAGTTCAAGTTGCAAGTCAATGAAAAAATAAAACTTGTTTCATTTTAAAGATCCTAGTTCTATTTTTAAAATCTAAATTAGCCTTTTGCTTGATATTTTCTGCAATCTAAAGAGTAAAAATAGCATAAATTGCTTAGACTGTTAACAAGATACAAATCTAAAATACTAATCACGCGCCATCACCAGTTTCGTATCAGGTACTGTTGTGTGCTGTACTTGCACATGACAACACAATCTTCCACACATTCAATTTCCATTGCAGTAGACGCACAGTGGTAAAAGAACTTGACACTTTGCAATAGTATTCCTCAAATTCTTATTGGATAAAAATGTTATGTAATTAACAAAAATGACGAACCCAACTCTTTTTCTGCGATATAAAATTTATTTTTAATTACTTCTAGAAACCGAAAATATCTACTTGTTTTCTTTCGGAAGGATAGGTTAGGCGAAAATTTCTTTATCTGTTTTAGGGACATACCTATATGTAATTTAAATAAGTGAGGACTATTTTTTGGTTATGAATAACTAATGAAGCAAAAAAATATTTGGTTACCAATACCCATTGTAGACAGTAATTTAATAGTGTTTAAGTGATAATTCATGGCAATTTTTGAAATCCCAAAATCTTTTATTGTATAATAATGAGGCACCTACAACAGAAATACATCGTATATTTTCTTAAAAAAAAGGTATTATTTTGATTTAAGCCTTTATTCAAGTTAAAAATAATCAAATTGTTTTATTTAAAATTGGCTGTATTTTGAGTTCATACTATTTTGTCGATAAAATTTGTTTTACTTTATGATTTTAATTCAAAATGAGACTTTTTATGATAAAATCGATCACATTTTTTTGAATTGTGACTCTTTTTATGAAATAATTCAATCCTTCTTAGCTTATAACCAATTTTATGATATCTTGTTTATTGTAGCAATAATGAAAATATTTAAATATAAAAAATTATTGCATTTTATATCGTACGATCAATAATAGTTAATTAAAATTTAATATGACGAGTCCAAACCTACAACACTATTATGTGTCTTTGCCTCTTAGAGGCAGATGGTTGATGGAAGTATAAAACATACTTACAGTAAAATTTAAATCGGCATGTTTTTATTTTTGCAATTAAAAGAACCCAACGTAAACTAAAAACGTAACAATATACATACTTCACTATCTGATCCTACACGGAAAACAAAAGTGGTTACGAACTGCTTGTGCAGAAAATTGTCGTTTTATGTGCAACAAAAAATTGCTTGAACATATGAATTAAAAATTAACCTTCGTAGTGAGGTTACCTGATGAATGTGCCTTGCTCATTTCAGGCCCAACTATAATATGCATAAGTCGCAATTTATATTAGACAGAAAAATGGGCAGACAGACGAGATTTGTAGGCAAGGGGTTGAAGAGGTAGAGTGTGTATTTCATGACTAGTGTACTGGACATTTTTTCGTTTCTCTTTTCTGCTTTTCGCTTTTTTCTTTGTTGCTTCACTTTATATTTCTCAAGTCGGCCTCAATTTAATGAGTTTCTAGTAGAATGTGCATGTGCAAGATATTAAACACACAGATTTTGAAACACACAAACATGTAAAGAATATAACACAGAAAATAAAATGTGCAAAAATCTGTCTGTCTTGTTTATGTCCAATGTAAATTGTTTAAGCAAGAGCAAAAGAGAATTCAAAAAATGTCTGCCCTGTTTCTGTCCTATGTAAATTGCGACTAAGCTAGCTTAAGCCAACTTAAGCAACTGTGCAATTACATATAAATCATATGTGGCAAACTATAATGTACTTAACAACACTTTTCGTTAAGTTTCGTCAAATGTCATTTGCTTAAGCAAAGTCCGAAACCGATCGCACATTCCGTACGGAAACAGCTGTTTGTGCTTTGTGTTTTATATATGAATGTACATTTATAAAAAATTGCAATGGAGAACGAAAGTGCACAAATTATATTTAAATTTAAATAAAATGAATAAAAAATAAATTTCTATAAGAAAAAAGGTAGGCGTTGTATAATAATCGTAATTAAAAAAAAAGAGCATTTTATTGTTTATGAGTTGAGTAATGCACAACGCTGTATTTTTTAGTACTTTTTACCAAAATTACACAAACAGCAAAAAATGTTTAATTTTTCTTTCGAAATTTTCTTAAAACTATTAAAAATAATTATTAATTTGTATATAAATGGTATTAGGTATAAAAAATATGTTTATTTAAGACCTTTTTGTTAACAAATTTCATTTATTAAAAAAAAAAAATATTATTTTGCAAAAGTACTAATAAAACAAATGTGCAACTGTGTCATAATAGTTTTTAGATTCATGTAAGTACATTGTAGCCACCTAAAAGTCTTCAATAAGTTGCTTAAGCATTTGACAGACTTTTCGTTCATTTTTTGACACTAGCTTAAGCCAGCTTATGCATATTGTAGTTGGGCCTTTCCACACAAACCAAGGCAAGGCATATTTAACAAGGTGATGTCGTAAGGGAGAGGAAATTTCAGCAAAAAATTTTTTGAATTTTTTTATATGTATGGATTTTGACGGTAATATCTATTTTATTCTCTCTTAAAATACCTGATTAATGTCAAACTCCACATAAAAAAAAATGAAAAAATGTTTCTTTAATATTAGCTCCGCCTTGTGCAGTCATCTGGTTAAATATGCCTTGAACCAAGGCAAATTCATACCAGGCAAGGCATATTAATAAGGTAGCCTCCCTACGGAGGGGTTATATTCAGGCGAAAATAATCAATTATTTTATATGGATTTTGACAGTTAAACTTACAATTTTTCCCCTTAAATGGAAATTGAACTATCAAACTCCATATAAAAAAAAATTTAAAATTTTCGTCTTAATATTTCTCCTTCGTAGTGAGGTTACCTGATGAATATGCCTTGGATTATTTCACCAACAAAATGCCTGTGATTGTAGTTGTTGTACTACTGAGTTTATCTTGTACACTTTGTTGTTGGTTTAAGGTACAGGAAACGCCAATAATACTAATTAAAATATTACATCCAACAACTAAGAACACTTTTTTCTTACCTTTTCTTGGTAGTATATTGTATTTTTTTTTTTAATTTTGAAACATATTCCGAATTTTTTTTTCTCAAGTTAAAAATAAAAGAATTTTTTACAGCTGGCTGGCATATAACAAAGTAAAGCAAAAAATAATTAACCTCGACGTACTGACAGCTAGGAAATTAAATTCGCCTTATGTACATTTTGTTTTTGCATAAATCATTTTCGGCTGTCAAAAATACTTTTTAAAAAAACAACTAGAAGAAGAAGCAACAAACGAAAACAAAATATATACACCTGGGATGTCAAGATAATCTGGTAGTGAATTTGCCTTGGGTAGTAGCAAGGCGAATTTATAAATTTTTGTTGTTTTGTCAAAAATACAATGTTTTAAATAAACAAAGTAGACTCGCGGCGATAAAAGAGTACAACTCTGTAATAAAAATACATGCATTTTGTTTTTGTATAAATCAGTTTAGGCTGTCAAAACAAAAAATGTTAGTACATTTTGACACTGGAAGATGGATACAAAATATAGTCAGCTGAGCTATCGAGTTTACCTGTTATGAATTCGCCTTGAAATAAGCCATTAAAATGTCAAAGTTGTTTTGTTGTAGTTGTTGCCGTTGTGCTCTCACCTTGTATCAATTCCCCTTGTTTTACTTACAAATATAATTATATCTAATCAGCTGTAGAAAATAATAAGGAACTACTTTTATTATTTAACATAAGCTTACAAAGCGATATCCATTTTTTTTTTTTTGTAAGTAAATAAAATTAATATGAACGTAGAAACAGGAGCTAACCTTAATACATTTAATCCCAAGAATCCTCATGGCAAGGGCAAGTATACCAAATTAATTTGAGATACAGTATTTTATATTGAATTATTTTCAAATTTCTTAAAGGAGATCCTAATAATCTATCCCTAAGGAAAGTGGAGGTGGAAGTTCTAATACCTAAAATAATGCGTGAGCGAGCCAAAGAGTTACACTGTTGCAATGAAGTCAAAGCATTTGAAACTTGCTGCAAGGATCAGGGCTTGTTAATGGTTGCAACTTGTCGCAAAGAAAACTCTGCTTTAAAAGATTGTTTAACAACTTGGTATACAAATGAGACTTTTAAAGAAGAATGCAAGCAAATTTACTTACAAGAACGGTCAGAATACAGACGTACGGGAATACCAAAGAAACATAGAGTGGAAAGAATGTAGGCATGAAGTACATAATTTTAAGCATTTGGCTTTAAAAGATAAAGTTTATTTCATAGTTTTTTATTTTGAACGTAAGACGTGTAATTAAATCTCCGTATTACCATTTCTGTTATTTCTACTTTTGATATAGCGGTTAAACTAGAAAATTCAAAATCGATTGGTTTATGCAGCTCTAGAATAAGCACATCTTTATCTGAAGTTTCGGAAATACGCTGCAGACCTTTGACATTTTTAGATTCCAAGTGTTGTTTGTCCGAAGAAGTTTTTACAATAACCACAAAGCTAGCATGATAAAATCGTGGCCCCTTGCGATAAATTACTAAAAGAAATTGTGGTAAAGTAAAACCTTTGAAAATCACTTTTACTTACAATAATTGCCACCAAATTTGAGCCCACTTTTTACAATCCAGCCTTTTGACTTTAAATACAGATATGCAGCCAAAGTTTCTATAAAAAATTCGTGTATCTTTAAACAACATTGAAAAAATCTTTCATATTCCATTTCAATATTGTCTAAATCACTTATTTTAAGCACTTGCAGATAGTAAGCCAAAAAGAAAGCCTCTTCCAATCCCAAGCTTAAGGACTCAACTTCGTTTTTTACTGCTTTGAAAGTTGTCCTTGGAGTTACAACCTGTGGTTTACTCCTTGACTGGCTACCTTTGCCAAAATACCCATTGTCGTATATAGCTATTATATCCTCATTTGCGCAAACTTCTACTGATATCCCAGTAAAGATTCCCTCATATTTTTTATTATATTCAATATTGGGAAGTGGTTTTACTACCCATTTATAAATGTATCCTCTTTTACTTTTAACATTGGGTTTAAAAAACATGTCCAGCGTGAAATAAATTACAAATGACTGCAAGTATATGTATGTACATGAGAATACATATCGGGTGGAAGTGGTTAAGTAGCTAAGAGCTTGTATTATTTTGTATGTGCTAGAAAACTGCCAAAGTAGGTTTTGTTGCATGTGTTAACCAAGGCGAATTCATACCAGGTGTGAGCAGTAGAGCTGCATCCAAGGCGAATTCATAACAGGTAAACTCGAGAGCTCAGCTGACTATTTGTTGTCACCATCTTACAGTGTCAAAATGTACTAACATTTTTTATTTTGACAGCCAAAAATGATTTATACAACAACAAAATGTACGTATTTTTATTACAGAGTTGTACTCTTTTTTCGCCGCGAGTCTACCTTGTTTATTGTGCCATGGCTACATCTTAACAACCACTTTGACATTAGATTAGCAGATATGAAACAATGTATTTTTGACAAGACATTAGCAAAAAAACGAGAGCAAAACACAATCTGCTGGGCTGTAAACTCCACCTGGTATGAATTCGCCTTGTGTAAACCATGGCATAATAAACAAGGTAGACTCGCGGCGAAAATCAATACAACACTGCATACATTTTGTTTGTGTAAAATATTCTTTGAATGTCAAAAGTAAAAGTTTTGCTTTCAGTAAAAGAAAGTTTATAAAAAAGAATATTTAAACTTTTGGTGTTATAATGTGTTGTTAGTTTTATTGGGTTGTTAGTTTTATTGTGTTCATGTAGTTCATATTTATGTATGTATGTTTTAAATGCGATTAATTTTATTCATATACCAACGCATACATGTTGTTTTTTTGTTTGCAAAGTGTAATTTGCATTTTCTTATATTAAAATAAATAAAAGCTTTTCATATTAAATAAATAAATAGTGTTTTATTTATGAATGTTGTGTAAAACTATGTATTTGCTTATCTTATAAGTAATAAAAAGAACTCCGGCACCAGCTCCTATAATATGCACATGTATGTAAGTGGAAGGTTTCATTCATGAGGTTGGTTATATGTATAGGAAGCTGCCTATAGTTGTCACTATAAGAAAAGAAAATAGTTATTAATAAAAATACAATAGTTAAGTGAAATAGTATAATAAATACTTTCCTTTTTGTACACACTTTTAAATTTTCCTTTTAAATGCACTTAATTTTTTGTAAGAAATGCCGCGCCAAATTCAATAAATGTAATCGACAAAAAAATGTAAACAAATTTTGACATCCAAAGAAGGGTAAACAAACAAAGCAAAGATAATCACCTGAGCTCTCGAGTTTACCTGTTATGAATTCGCCTTGGTGTAAACCACATAAATGAATTGGTTTAGAAAAGTCAGTGATGCCAACTCAGTCACGCCCGAGCTAAAATATCGTCGAAACTCCCCCCGTCGCCATTAGACATTAACAAAAGTCTAATAGCCGATTCAGGCTGCCACGAAATTAAGTAATTTCGAGATGAAATTACGAACGAAATCTAAGGTGTTCATACTTTTTGACATTTGAGATGATTTCGCAAACAGCTGATCACGTTTAGTTACATTTGTATAAATTTTTTCTTTGGAAAACTTCATATAAAAAACATTTTTAATACTTCGTTTTTATATGAAACTTGACTTTTGTTACTCCCGTCTTCATTACCTAGTTTCTATACCTGACAAAAATATGACTTGATAAAAGTCAAACTTCATATAAAAAACCCAGTATAAAAATAATGTTTTTTGAAGTTTGACTTTTGTTATGGCGGATGGTGACGGGGGTTAGGTTTGCTTCATACATTTTTTATGTACAGGAGAATTTTTTACGGTTTTTTATGCCTTACGGTCTTGTTTAAGTTGTTATTTTAAGTGAAGATCTTTCTAGTTCAGATTACTTTGCTGCACTATGTTGGTTTTTTAACTTATTTGCGTAGAAGGACATTTGCTAAGTATAAAAAATTTTAAACAACTTTTTTATATAAAGTTCGACATAAGAGAAGACGCGACATAAGAGAATAAGCCTTCGCCTTTTAAATAAGCAAACGGGCATCTTAAATAAGGCGAACACATTTCAAAATAGTTCATACATTTAATTTTTGGAAAATACATTTCAATCGCTCATTGCACAACGCATCACAAAACAATGCACAAATATGACAACTGATGAGCTTTGAAGAGATGCACTGCAATAATGAAGTCGCGGCTTTGTAAACTGTTTTTACAAGATCACTACAGCTATCAACTGTTTTTACAAGATCACTACAGAAGTTTGACTTTTGTTCAGACAAGTTGATGGCTAATGAAGAAGGGCGGTAACCTCAGTTTCCAGTTGACTTTTGATAAGACAAATTTATGACTAATGTGGATGGGGGGTTATGATGAGCTTTTTTGCCAATGCAATCATCTGATATAATTTCGCCTGGCTTAAGGTGAATTGATACCAGATGAGTGCACTACGGCAACAACTTTGACATTCTACTGGCTTATATAAAATAAAGTATTTGTGACAAAACAGCAAAATTAATTTCTGGGCTATCGCATCCACCTAGTATGAATTCGCCTTGTCCTAGTTTATTGTGCCATGGTATCATTCATGGTGAATTTCTGTTTATGTTCAATAATTTTTAATTTTTTCCAAACACTTCCGACGCGAATTATTGCACCAACTCTGTTAAATTTTCCATCCCAGGCGAAAAAGTCACAAGACCTCTCAGCTGAATTTTTGTTATTCGCATTAGTAAAAGACGAAAAAATTTTCTTGTGCAGTTTTTAGTTTTTTGTAGTAAAAAACAATATATAAATATATTTTCCAGGAATTAAAAATAGTTATTATTGGCATTAACTAACCGACAGCAGTTAATATGTCTGATGTCAAGGATTTAATAAATTTACCCGACGAAAGTGTTGGTAAGATTGTGGCAAAAAAAAACAAAGTTCGAAAAGTCTATATATTATTTTCTTGAATTCGTCCAAAAATTAAATTTTGCATGTAATCTTTAGTCTTAATTAATTTTTAAAATGTATTTTTTAAGATATGATTGCAGCTACTTCGGTGTTGCAACAACAAGCAGCTGATATCCGTTCTAAATCTATCAACTGGGCTTCGTACATGCAATCTCAGATGATTTCCCCAGAGGACTATCAATGTATTACTGCTTTGGACAAATCAAAGGCTGCTTACCTGCAATCGAATCCTGCTCAGGCAGTAAAAACGTTGTTAAATTTGTTGTCTCATGTATCCAAGGACTCGACCATTCAATATGTTCTTGTCATGATTGATGATTTATTCCAAGAAGATCGTTCACGCGTCGATTTTTTTCACGAATATTGTTCAAAGCATAAAGAATGTGTTTGGGGTCCCTTCCTTAATTTGTTGAATCGCCAGGATGGTTTCATTGTCAACATGTCATCTCGCATCTTGGCTAAAATGGCCTGCTGGGGGCACGAAATTATGCCTAAATCCGATTTGAACTTCTATTTACAATTTTTGAAAGATCAATTGACTATTCATGTAAGCTAATTCTTTTATCGTGTTTGTTTTGAAATTTATTTTACATATTCTGATTTTTTGCTCAACATTTTGAAATAACTAAAGATTTTACATAATTACGAATTGGGAATTCATGATTGATTTAAATTAATTTCATGTGCTATTTTTAAATGCTACTTTTTTTAGTGGACACAGTTAAAAAATATAGCATGTGATAATAAATAGTACATTTAAAAATTAAAATAAAAATATACATACATATATATATATATATATATATATATATATATATATATATATATATATATATATATATATATATATATATATATATATTATATATATATATATATATATATATATATATATATATATATATATATATATATATATATATATGTATATTTTTTTTAATTCTTGTAACATGAAAGAAAAATGATGAAGACAAAAATCAAAATATGTTTTATATGTACTTTGTAAAAATTGTAGATATGTATATGCATGTTCTTACGAATATTTTTTATGGTTGTGATGCTCTGCTATATTTATTCATATAAGTATGAGACGGTTATTTATGGAAGGTCTCTTGTCATAATAAACAACTTGTAGAAAAGATAAACAACTGGCCAAATTATGTTAAATATAACCAGATATAAGTCTTATAAAGTGATGAAATAACAGGTATATGACATATCGATTTTCGTAATAAAAGGTCATTGGTAAAAGTGACAAAAGCCCTATCATAAACAATCAATTCATATACAATTTAAAATTGCAATAAATAAACACTCAAATTGCTTTTTTATTTAATTAATTTCTTTATTTCAAAACTTTTGAAACTGCGCTTTAAAAATACTATCATTTTCGATATACTGAGGAATTTATTTAAGAACTTTTATAGTACGTCGTATTTTCATTCGCTAACATTGATTTCATTTATTTATCAAACAATTAAAATGGTATATTTAATATTTATAGATATTTGTACATACATATTACATACGTATTTATTTAGCTATATTATTCTGCATGTTTTTGAAAATAAATTTTAGTTAACATTTTAATAAAATTACATTTTTAAAATAATAAATATATAAAATATGCCACATACAGTGGGTGACAATTCAATAGAACATTTTTGAAAACTTTATTCTGTACTTGTGGTCTTTAATAGCGAAATTTTTTTCTTTATTCATCATACAATTTATTATTTGAATTTTAATAACAAAATTTCTTTGTTTGAAAAATTTGTTGTCCACCCACTGTAAATAAAATTTATCACTTATAAAACCTGTGGTAGTTGACTTATTCTAACAAATAAAACAAAATTTTGCATAGTATTGATTTGCAGCACAAATTCGAACTACTAACAAGATAAATGGCAAATGAACAGGCTAAGAAAGAATAGAGAGTGTAACCCAAATTAGGTAACCATTGTGTATTCACTATTTTTGGTATATTTCAAAATATATTCACTGAAATAGTAACGTGTTACTTTAAAATGCAGAATGAAATATTTGAACTAAATAAAAAAATAATTGTTAAATTGTTACTGTCAGATTTTTAAAACTAACAAAATGTACAGTTATTTGTTGCATCCTTTTCAACCTAAATTATTCCCGGTTTTGCACGTAAAACAACAAATAAAACTCATACATTTTTACAAACAACTAACCCTAACGCAGCATCTGAAATGATTAAGGAGTCATTATGAGAAAACAAAAAAAAAACATATACTGCGTTTTAAGACGTTTTTCATCACTCCAAATTCGTACCTTGCCGGAATATTGTTTGTGTTATGTTTTTTGGTTGCCAAAATAAAATAAAAAAACTAAATCATATAGATAAGAAAGTTAATTAAAAAATATTTTTTTCTTTTCCCTCTACCGTCGAATGAAATAACAATTCTAAAAAAACAAATACAACATCTCCAACTCTAAAAACAACACTACACAATTTAAAAATGATAACACACTGCACAATATAAAAAATATATCAACTTTCAAACTTTATGTTGTGCAACAAAAAAAAAAAAAAAAAAAAAACTTCTACAGTGCAAGGCCTATATAAGTGACATGGCCAATTTAGCTAAACGTGTACAAACAATTGTGGTTCACTCACATACACATAGCAAAGATCACCATGGCAAGGATCATCACGGTAATCAGTACAGTCTCTTCGGAGCCCAACATGATCATCAGCCCCTTTACGAGTCGTATCGTGATTTACCCGAACAACAAGCAGCTGCTGCTGAGGGCAAAACTATTATACCGGTAGTGTTCCCTAGTTGATATTAAGTTTTAATTAAAACAAAGACCATAAACGGGAAAACCCATTCAGAAATATTTCATGAATTGACATTTATGTGATACGGTCTGTCATACTTTGAGATACGAACGACACCATGTCAGTTATTATATTTAAAAACCAATATTTTGGTCTGGTTTAGGAATGATTAATAATTGTCTTATAGGGATAGGGAATACTTTTATTTTTTTTTCTTACTAATGATACTAAACAACTTTCAGTGCTTAAAACAGAAAGGTTATGATTTACACATTTATTTAAAACAACAGCTTTCAATGTAGTGAACTATTTATTTTTGTGTGCTTAATCGGTGGATTTTTTAATGTTTACTAGTAACTTATAATTTATAATTAATTAAAAAAAAAAATAATTTAAATACTTTTTTTGTTGTCTATCATTTGTAATAACCTAGCCTATACATATTAGCAGTAGAAAATTGTAGATTTCGAAAAAAATTAAAATCTAATGATTAGCATAATCGGATAAAATTATTTTTAGATAATAAAGGACTTTCTCATAAAAAAGTTTTCAATATTGGCAATTTTTTTTTATAAACAAAGCCTGAAACGTACAAAAATTAAGACATTTGTAAAAAATATTTTTTTTTTCTTTAATTTAATAATGTTTTGAAATGACGGTGTCGGATTTCTTTTGTATTGTTTTTTAGTAAATTTGTATCTCTAGTTTTTAATTGCTGTAGTCGTATATAATTTTTACTATACCTTTCACCACAGGCTTAAATTTTTTTCCGAAGAAGCCATGCGGACTATGTATGTCTTATAAAGTAAAATTTGCTAATTAAAGTCACTAATATCGGTCCGATATGATCATTTAATAAACTTACAAGGTTGTATTGCAAAATGTAAACAGACAGTGTATTGAGTTAAGCTGTGGAAAATAAGCAATATGGTTGATATTGCTTTCTTTACACATAATTTTCGTGTTTTATAATTAAAAAAACGAATTGCCATTTTTTAGGTGAAGGGTATACATATAAGATTCGGCAGAACCGAAAATATCCCTCTATCTTAATCTCTACTAATACAACCCAAAGTCTTATTAAACAATAACTAGAAATAATTTAATAAAGAACAAATACTTTTTAAATTTTCTTTCGAAAATATATTTAGGCTAATGAGTACATACAATCTGTGGCCCGTTGCCTGCAAATGATGTTGAGGATTGATGAATATCGTTTTGCTTTTGTTAGTGTTGATGGCATCAGCACTTTAATACGTATTTTGTCATCACGTGTCAACTTTCAGGTGGATTTTATGAAATTAAAAACAATGACAAAAATTAAGACATTTTCTTACAAGTTTAGGTTCAATATCAATTGGTATTTTGCTTATGGGTTTTGACATTTAATCCTTTGTTGGCCACCAAAATGAACAAATTTAGCGTAATTCCCATTTTGGCTGATATACTTAATGATTGTGCTAAGGAGAAGGTAAAATATTTTTATTTTTTAATTGACTAAAACGTGATTTCTAATTTGCTTCTCATTTATAAGGTAACTCGCATCATATTGGCTGTCTTCCGAAACTTGATCGAAAAACCAACCGACCCCCAAGTGGCTAAAGAGCATTGCATTGCCATGGTCCAATGCAAGGTGTTGAAACAGTTGTCAATTTTTGAACAACGTCGTTTTGACGATGAAGACATTACTGCAGATGTGGAATATCTTACTGAGAAATTGCAAAACTCTGTACAAGATCTTAGTTCATTCGATGAATATGCCACTGAATTGCGTAGCGCTCGTCTGGAATGGTCTCCCGTGCACAAGTCAGCCAAATTCTGGCGTGAAAATGCTCAACGTTTAAACGAAAAGAACTACGAACTATTGCGCATATTGGTACATCTTTTGGAAACATCAAAAGATGCTATTATTTTGTCCGTAGCTTGTTTCGATATTGGCGAGTATGTTCGCCATTACCCTAGAGGAAAACAGTAAGTTCCATAATTAAAAAAAATATATTTTTTTTCTTCTTAACTTTATTTTAGTGGTTTTCTTTCTCTCTTTGCCTTAATTGTATGTATCACTCTGCTAAATATATAGCACGATTTTTCACTAAAAAGCGTGAGTGTCTTTTTGGTACGAATTTTTTCACGATTTGTTTTCAAATTGTGGATTTTAATATTTTTATCTGTATTTCGATTATTTAAAAATTGTTAAGCAATAAATAAAACAATTGTTTTATGAAAGGCTTTTTTAATCACCGTGAAAAATAGTTTAATTCATTTTGTTTTCGTGGCGATTTATCCTTATAATGGCGAATTATCCTTATAATTCTTTACTACCAAGCGTGTTTTATTAGTATATAGCATTTCATTTTAGGCATTTGATTTCTTTATAACAAAATTTATGTCTTCTTTCTAGCGTTTTGGAACAATTAGGTGGCAAACAAATTGTTATGCAATTATTGGGTCATGAAGATCCCAACGTACGTTATGAAGCTCTTTTGGCTGTACAAAAATTAATGGTGCACAATTGGTAAGATATCTCTTAAAATGCCTCACTTTCTCATCTTATCTCTTCATCGAAAATCATTATTTCTAATCGAAATCCATTTACTCATTTAGAAAACATTCGAAGAATCTTCAAGATTACTCAAGCATTTTTTTATTTTTCTATAAATTTTATCTATTCAGGGAATATTTGGGCAAGCAACTTGAAAAGGAAAATGAAACCCAGAAACAGGGCTCCGCTCCTATTAGCGGCAAAGCCTAAATTATTTGCATAGTCTACCTAACCATTTAAAAATAACTTAAAATACTAACAGTTATAAAAAATTATACTATTTATGTAATGTTATTAAAATATAAGTTAAAAAAGAAATTCCCTTACAAAATTATTTAATATACAAAGTTTAATGTTGTGTCTTATTATTTCAAACAAAAAGTATTAAATGAAATTTATTAAAATAACAGCAGCTATTATTACTTGCTGTGAATTAATTCCTGTTGCTTAATTGCCAGATGAAATCATTACAAATTTTGTTTAATTTTTATTGCTTTTTTAACTTTTGTGATAAAATGGTATTCAAAAATTTGCTAATTTGTCAACTTTGTGACTTTCGTGGCATTTTGTTGTTTTCTTATTATATAAACTGTAATATAATTTTTTTATTTTATCCACATATTTAAAAAATAAAATTTATCATTGAAGCCAAAGGTCACTTTATATTAGTCCTATTCCTTTTATTTTTATTGTTTTCTGTTTAGTTGATCTATGAAAAATATATGTATATTTCATAAAAAATGTTATATTTTTATATGTATATTTTGTTGTGACACTAATTAATCAATTTTCCTTATTTTCAGTGCAATTATAAATCAGATGCAATGTTAAATGTATTATTAAATAAAAAAGATAAAAAACGTTTGTTTTTTAATTTTTGTCTTAGGCCTAAATAATTCGTAGGGTTTGTATTCTGTCCCAACCGTATAAAGTTAATGTGTTTTATTAATTTTTCCTTAAAGTGCTGCTTAAAACAAACAATTTAATTATAATTTATAAATAATGGTGTTTTTCCTATACCTAAATCAAGTCACACTCAAGTTTCAACATAAAAGTATTAATACTTGTTTTATAGCGTGAAATGTCTTTAAGTAGGATAAAAATAAAATTTTTAAGCATTACAGTTTTATTTTCACTGATAATCACCAATTTTTACTATAAAGTGGATAATCGATAAATAAAATATTTTGTTGGATAAACAATATCTAATAGAATGTATCCGCAGAATCAAAAATTATTTTAATAAAACTGGGCGGCAAAAAAAAAGATGGGAACTTGAACCTTATGTGATTTTAATGGACTTGTTATGTTGAATCCAAATATGTTCACTGATTTTTTTTATCACGTCTAGTGTTCAAGATATTTTTATTTTAATAAAATACTGATATTAGAACATTAAATACGTATTTATTATGATATAACAATGGTCGCCAAAAAAAAAACAAAGTTGGGAGCAAGAACTTTGTTATGTGATTTTAATTGACTTTTGCGTGCTCAAAATAAAATCTACATTTATGCATCGTGTTTCATTATTTATGGCTTATTTTATTCCTGGTGTACCTAGCTTTCCGAATAAGGACAACAATGTAAAATATTTGCCGATTTAAGTTTTTTACGAGTTTTTGAAAACAAAAAAAAAATATTTTCCCATTAAAAATGTTTTTTCGCCACCTATTTCTGAAAAATAGGTAAAGTTATGTAAAGTTGACTTAAAGGTAATTTTATCCCGCATCTTTTAGTGTTTCAATTCTTAAAATCGATCAATCCGTTAAAGAGTTATTTAGAAATTATTATAGTAATTGGCCATGAAGGCTTCCTTGTATTGATATCAATTTAAAATAAAAAAAACTGAAAGCGGATTTGAGTTTAACGAGTTGGGATCACTATATTCCACATACATATTTATGCTCAGGGTTATTAATTTGAACAACGGGTACCGATATTGCCAGTCAATTTGTAGACTTCTGGGCACTAATTTTTTCGTTTACTTCTAACATTTTGCAAATCCTTCCTATAAGTTTTCTATTTGAAGCAACTAAATACGATTAATTAG
Source organism: Phasia obesa (assembly GCA_949628195.1). Lineage (NCBI taxonomy): Eukaryota > Metazoa > Arthropoda > Insecta > Diptera > Tachinidae > Phasia > Phasia obesa. Next base: position 901,347 of record OX451216.1, read on the forward strand.
AAAAGAGGGAAATTTTTCGATTTAATATTTATTTTATTAACTCAATAAATGATACCATTATAATTTTGACATGTGGTTCAATTTCATAAAACAAGACAATAAAAATAACATTGCTTTTGTTCAAAGCATTTTCTACAAAGTTAGTCCCCGAATTTTTAAAATTAAGTTCGGTAAAATTAATACCAATCTTACATTTATTGCAAAAAGTGAACAATGTAATAAAAATACCAATTTATGTACAACTCTTTAAAAATCTACATACATACATACTATATGTTGGTAACTGTTCTTCCAACGCAACTGTAATTGTGCAGCATCTTAAAGCTTCACCGTCAATGAAAATTCAGTGTTTCTAACAAAAGTATTGCAGAAACTGACTTTGTGGCATAATGGATCCAGACATTTAAAGATACCAATTGAAGATACAATTACATTACGATAGTGAAAAATGCTATTGGAAATGAGACAAAAGAACCTAAATTAAGCGTTAACACGAGGATTTGTCTCATATCAGATATACATTAGTGCACTGTTCACGTAAGTTAAAGCATTTGGTGCTAAGTAAGGAGTTTCTGTTACAATCTTTTATATTAAATTGCAAAAAATTAAACAATTTTTTCAATTATGTTCGTATTTTTTTTTTATTTACTACAACGTTACGCTATTGAGGATTTTTAAAAATGAGATTTCTGTTATCGCCATTTGAAAAAAGCAATAACAGAAGAAAAAATAAATTTATAAACAAATATGTATATCGTTAGCTAAAATGCGAAAAGTCGCAACTAACAAAAAATTTAAAATCGAGTTTTTGACTGGTTATTATGAATGAAATTAAACGACATGTTTTGACCACATATATGCGATCAAAAATTACGCTTTTATTAACAAAAAACAAAGGGATCTATAGTATAGTAGTTGTAATTTTACAAGATTTTTTGCTTGCCCTGTAAAATTTTATTTTTATAAGTTACGTGTTTTTGCATTTTAGTTAAGGATATATATTTTTAAAATATTTTGATAGATACGAGAGTGCTGATGACGGACATAGCTGTCTACAAAATGTGCATTCCGCTCTGCTGGTGTCTAAAATTAAATTTTCCCAATTTTTCTTTAATATTATCACCTAATTTGTAATTTAAATTATTTTTTCTTAGTGAGAATAAAACGAACTTAAGCTTGACTAGAAATTTCATAATAAAAATAATAAAATTTTAAATTTTCAAAAAAAAATATTTTCAAATTTAAAATAAAACCACTTTTATACAGATTTTTTTTTAACTTATAATTTTTATTTAATTTTTAAATGTTCTCTTTATGTTTAATTAAAATTAAATTAAAATTGTCCTATGACGGTTGGCTTTCAAGTTTATTATCAAGCAGCTTGTAGAAGTTTCCACGTAAGTTTGTCAGAATTAAATTATATATTTATAAATATTTTTATTATTTAAAGGTCGAAAACTTCATACAAAGCTTATTCGAATGCCCAACAACGTTCCTTGCTTACAACTGCTTTAGAAGATGCACAGAGGTCAGTTTAGTTTTGCATTGATTTTTATTTTTGAACTTAAGTTATAGGATGATGGTATTTGTTGTTGATTGGTGGTCGTTGGTAGTGTGAATTTGCTACTAAATATAATTACTGTTTTTGAGGGAGTTTCTATATTGATGAAATTTACTTTGTGGCAGATTTCAAGTAGGCAATAAGATCACCACGTTCATTGGGTTTCTTCAAACCAGCGAATATCATTTTTGTGCCCGGTATGTATTTCTTGGGGTTTTCCAAGTATTCGAAGAGGGTATCTTCATTCCAGGTAATTCCTTTGGCTTTGTTAGCATCTGTGTAAGCGAAACCGGCAGCTTGACCAGTCTTACGGCCGATCAGACCGTGCAAGTTAGGGCCAACTTTATGTTTGCCGCCAGCTTCTACAGTGTGACACTGAGCGCAACGTTGGACAAAGATTTTCTTGCCTTTTTCTACATCACCTGCTGGTACACCCATATTTAGTTACTTGATGTATAAAGTGCGGTCTCTAAAAATAAATAACAAAAAATAGAATTAAAAACAATCAATTAGACAAATCACATGTGAATATAAAATAATGCTTTGGTGTGAAAAAAAACTAGTTTGCCAAATCGTTCTTAACAATTACGAGTAACACGAGAATTATTGCGTCATAATATGCAAAGGAAAACAAGAACAATTTTTAAGAGCAGATAAATACGTAAAACTTTCTTAGGAACTGCAAATAATTTTCGAATTGATTATAAAGAATGGACATCCCAATGCATATAAATATATATGTATGTATACATATACATAGTTAACGTCAATTCTAATGTCCAATTTTAACTTTGCTAAATAATAAAGCAATCAAAACTTAAAAATACAGTTAATTAAATAAGTTTAAAGTAATTGTTAACCAATTTCTAAACCATTTTTAAATCAAAATTTTAAAATCGTTATTATCAAAATTAGGTTTGTTTCTTTATTGTTGGAGTATTTGAGAGACATTTAGTATGAAAAATCCTTAATATCCCACTTTTAACTCCTTGACATTTTATAATTACATATTACAATATTTGAGATTAATTTAATTATTATAATTTTAGTTTGTCAGGCAGGGAATGGTTTTTTATAATTTTTTTTTTAAATAGCTTTTAAGACCACTTTAGTGGTTCAGAGCAGTTGTCCCCAACAGAGATCAAATTTTATGCTTGTGTTAGAAGCAATACAAGCAACTACGTATTTGATTTTAATTGTAGAAAATCAAACAAAGCAACACGTATAGTGGATGTGTGTCGACGTTGATGCGGCAGATAATCAAATTCGGCCTAATTAATTGGAATCTTAAAAAGCTATATAATACTCAATAGATTTCTTCTCGAGCAATTAATATCATAAGCAATAAATATCAACGTTATAAAGTTACCACCAACCACCATCTTCGATAGAAAGTGCTGGCAGGGTTCATAAATATACGACAGACATATATACTTACATATATACATAAACACCTATGAATTTGTACGCATGTGTTAAAAAGATGCACTCTTTTGTTAAATAAAAAAACCTTATTTCTATTCGATTTTGTTTTGTTTTGTAAATTCAAGCAATGTAAATATGTACATACATATGTATGTACATAACCTACATAAATTATTTTTTTTTAAACTATTTTCATTTTACATAACATTGAAATTAACGAGAACAATGACCAAATTTGGGTAAAAGCCAAAGAAAAAATATTTAACAAAATTAAAAAAAAACTTTAAATACCTACGGTAGAATTAAGCATTGATGTAGGTGGTCATATTTTCTAGGGGCAAGCAAGTCTGCGAGGGGCATTGCACCCCCCAGAATGGCATTCCTACGCCAATGGAATTAAGTTTATCCATATCATATGTGTATGTTTGTTTATATGTATGTATGTTTGTGAACGTTTAGAATATTTTCAAAAAGGGATAAGCAATAGTTGCAAAAAGTATTAGATAGGCGCGTTTTCAAGTTTGGGGCTAAACAATTATTTTTCGAGTTTTGGGCAACTGAAAATAAATTTTTCGCAGCGAGAAAAAATTAATTTATTACATACATATATAATACCTATATAATCAAATATGTAATATATTACTCTAGGTAGATATTATTCAGGAATCGAGAAGGTAATTCCAACCGACACAAAAAGTACACATTGATTACCACGTATGTATATCCCCAAATTTTCAGAAGAGGCAATGCACTGTTTCTTCGTGAGACAATTGTTGGTGTTTTTTCCCTATATTTTGTTAACAAAAGATTCTTTGTTTCACATCGTTTTCATATGGCCTCTTTATTTGCACTTTTTATTATCTATCTATATCTATACATATAATAAATTAGTAACTCACTCCCGTCTATCTGTCTGCTTTTATTTTGCTTTCGCATCACGTAAAAACTACTGGATGGATTTTAACAAAATCTTGTAAGGAGGTACCTTAACATCCTGATTCCAATATAGGATACTTTTTTTTACAAAAATATCTCATTTTCTAGAGAAAGTAGAGAAAAAGTAGTGAAAGTACGTAATTTCCGGTTTAAATGTACTGAAATTTTCGGTTTAAAACTGGCTCAACAGCCAATTGAATAAAATTTTTATTTTTACTTTGAGGAATTACATTGTTATTAAAATATTTTAATCACCTCTTACAGAGCTTTACAATTTTTTTTATAATTTTTTATAAATTATAAAAAATTATATGCTGTTATTAACAACACATCGTACAACTGAGTATGATAGCGAATCATGGCGTTTATTAATATTTGAACAATAATAATATACCCACTTTAGTCACAAAACTGCCTTTCTGGTCGATTATCTGGTTGGATCTACTATATATATGGAATTTACAGCTCGAAAATGTTGTTGTTGCAGGGTTACACATGTTAGGATTTTTTTTTTTTTTTAATTCGAAATCGTAGTTTAAAAAATATAGTATGCAAAATCCGTGTTCGTACACCTTCAGTTTTCGCAAAAACGACTACCATGTAATAAAATAAATAACTAGAGACCTTTTTAAATAATTTTAAGCAAAAGGTCTTTTTAACAAAACAAATGAACAAAAAAAAAATTTAATTCAATATTTTGTCTGAATTCCTATTTTTAAAAACAAAATTCATATTCGTACACAAATTTTATGTAAAATAATATTATAACTAACTTTAATATTTAGTTGGATAACTTTACATTAAATAAGCTTCGGAATATAGAATTTAAAAAAGTTATGCAAGTTTATTTATTTATTTTTGAAACGATTTACGATATTAAGGAAATAGTGTTTTTCTAAGGGTGTACGAATATGGATTTTGCATACTGTACATAATGTTTGTATATAGATTATTTACGGAAAAAACGAAGAACTTATAACGTACATACGTAACTACTTTTCAAGAAACGAAAAAGAATCAGAAAAAAGTTTGTAATACATAATTATTTTATGCTTAAATTGTCTCATCTCAAGCTCAAGGTAGATTTTTTTTAAAATGCCTTGCTCAAGCTGTTTTACAACCACGTGTTTAGACTTTGATCAATGATCATAATAAAAAAACTATAAAAAATGAGATAAAAACGTCTATATGCCTACATACATATGTACATATAAAATTAAGACAATACGTCATCATATAACAATGCTAAACAAATGTGAATATATTTATATAAAGAGAGCGAGAGAGGTCTTCGGAAAATAATTATATGACATTCGCAATGAAAAAAATTGCAATCATTACAGTATTATTGTGCAAAGCAAATTAAATGACATTGATCTTTGTTTCATAATCACTTAATTAATCATATAAATTTCACAATAATTTTAACTGATTAGTGTCCTTTTAGTTATGGACCTTTCTACACAAAAGTAATTACTTTAGAAAGCCTAATGAATTTCACATATTCTTACTACTGTTATGTAACTCGTACACGTACTTATACTAAATCAGTAATCACATTTTATATAACATTTTTGTCTTTAATGGAAATTTAAGAATCTTTCACATTGACTAGCACGGGACATTGAAATTATGTAATTGTTTTTAATATGATAAAATTTTCGATCTAATTTTTTTTTCTTTAATTTCTTACACAACACCTTTTACTAAAGTAGTAAAATTCTTTTTTCACTTATTAATTTTTGTTATTCACTAATAGTTTTGGAGTAAGTTTTCAAATAAGAATTTTTAGTCATATAACGAGTACAAAAAATATTGCTCCGCTGCCGTACTTACATTGAACACAAAAGATGCAAAACGACTGTATACGGTAATAGGATGTGCTTATGTTAAGTGTAGTAGGAACAGGGCTGCCAGGTAAATTTATGTAAAAATCGTCAATTTCCTGATAAATAGTAACAAAATCGTCTTTTTAGCTTAAAGAAATCGTAAAAAAATCGTATAAATAAAAATTTATTTTTTTAAATATTATTTGTTTATGTTTTTGTTAAAAAACAGCTTAGGAATATTTTATATCTAAAAATAAATAAAATTCATGTGTTTATAAAATATTATTGTATCAACCCAGAAATGAACAAAAAATATTTAAAAAAATCATGAAATGTTATTAATTCCGTTACCAGACAATAGCCTGAGCAATAATTATGTTTCTATTAAAGGAAAAAAACTAAACCTTTTGTTAAAATATCCCTGTAATAGTCAAAATTCCGTATTTTTTCTTTTCAGCTGCGTACTGCCCAACACAAAGGTGCCTAAAAATTTTCAAACCTGAATTTCAGGCTTTTTTTTACATATACTCTTATAAAAAATTGAAATTCAGGCGACCTGTGTACTGGCCTTAAACCGTCTTCATTTGCTATCAATATTTCTTAACAAAAGTCAAACTTGATATTAATAAAAAACAGTATTAAAAATAATGTTTTTTGTTTTGTATATGAAGTTTGACTTTTGTTAAGACATGTTAATGTCTAATAAAGACGGGGGGTAAATATCTTCAATAGAGACATTGTCTAACTCCCGTCTTCATTAGTCATTATTATGTCTTAACAAAAGTCAAACTTCATGTGAAAAAAAAACATTATTAATAATACTGGTTTTTTTAATAAGAAGTTTGACTTATGTTAAGACATGTTATGACAAACGAAAAGAGTAATCAAGGCGAATTTATTTTAGTTGGTGTTGATAGCCCAGCTGAATTTTGTTTGTTTACGTTTTTTGGAAGCAGGTTTTGTCAAAATTTTTTTATTTAGAAACAATATTGAAAACAAGAAGATAATTAAAACGAAAAAAAATTATTTAAAAAAGGCGTTACATATGAATGTATGTTGAGTTTTTTTTTAAATATTTACTACACACAACACAATAACACATACACAAATTTTCACCACATTTAAACAATTTAAAAGAGCTGCGGTGGGTCCAGATTAGATTTTTATGCTTTTATTTTAATTGCTTTTTATTTTTTTAGTTCTAGTTTTTTCTTCGTTTTTTCTTTTAGTAAAAATAAACAAAACACATTAAGTTTTTTCTTTAATTAAAAATAGTTAATAAATTTATTTTTCGTTGTTGGAAGTTTCGCTCTGAAAGTAAGCGAACACAGATATTTTTTTTACATTTTGCTTTGATATTAATTAAGACGAATTAATTTATTTTGACAGAGGCAGCCAAGGCATATTAATCAGGTAGCCTCACTACCAAGGCGAATTAATACTAGGTGATTGCACGGGCGAATTCAGGCTTTTTCGCCTCCTTTGCAGTTGTCAAATTTCATATAGAAAAATTTTGTTTATAATTTTTTTATATGGAGTTTGACTTTTTGCTTTCATGCATATGATGAGCTTTTTCGCCACTGCAATCACCTGTTATGGATTCGCCTTGCTCACCACGGAGGGGAAATATTAATGCGAAAATAATCAATTTTTTGTATGGATTTTGACAATTACAATTACAATTTTTCCCCTTAAATGGAAGTTAAACTATCAAACTACATATAAAAAAAATTTAAAAATTTTCGCCTTAATATTTCCCCTTCGTAGTGAGGTTACCTGATGAATATGCCTTGGAAGCAGCCGACCAAACAAAAATAAAATGCATGTTGTCATAAGTCACTTGCAAACCAAAAATTTAGGGCCATACTCAAGGCCCTAAATTTCTATTTTACTAGGTGGCAGCAAAGCGAATTTAATTATTTTTTGCTTTACTTTTTTGTGAATAGCAGCTGTCAAAAATTCATTTATTTTCTTTAAATTTGAAAAAAAAAATAAATAAAATTGTATTTAGTTAAAGAAATGTTTCAATATTAAGAAAAGGTAAGAAAGATGCATGTGGGTGTTTTTTGGATTTGTTGTTGCGGCGATGCCATCTTATATAAATTCGCCTTGGCCATATTCATAAAAAATATCTTCGGCTTATAAAAGGTTTATTCAACAAATTTTTTATGAAAATTACTTTTATAAACCTTTTATAAAACAAACATTTTTTTATGTATTTCGCCTTAAACATTTAAAATTAGAAATCTAAAACTTTAATTTTTACGCCGAAAAACTTAGGAAACTGTTTAAAATTTTATATTATAAAGTGAATTATTATATTAGTTCTATGAGGGTAAAAGGATTTATTATATTTTACTATTTTACAAATTATTAAACATTTGATCTTCTTATAAATTAATACAGTTAGTCATTATATTATTTACTTCACAATCGCTAGTTTTATTTGAAATGATATTAAATATGATATGAAACAAACTTAATTATTATAAGCAGTTTGTTGGTTCCTTATAATAGTTTAATTTTACGCTGTCACTATTAAACCAATCAATATTTAGAAAATTGCTCTTGAGTTTGAAAGATAACTGAATACGTTTTCTTGTCGTAACTACGGCGCCATTGCTACAAAATCATTCTTGATTTATTTAAACATTTTTAAGCGATTGGTCTACTTTTAACAACCCCGAAAACTTTGTAAAATAAAACAGTGTATGTATATATAGTATTATACGAAAAAATAGTCAAATCGGAGATTGGCAATTTTTTTGGACAAAAAACGTCAAAAGGTAGATAAATCGTCAAATCTGGCAGCCGTGAGTACGAACACAATATTATAAACAGCGTTGCCACAATAATGGAAAAAAATTATTTATTATGGAGCGATTAATTAGAAGTATGGTTCTTCCATTTAGGAAATATAAAAATAAAAATTATCACATAAAATATTTTTCTTTTCTTTATTATTATTTTATTCATTTTATATCAATTACTGTCAACACTTCAATTACATTTTGTATTTTTGTTTTAAATTATTTTTTGTACAAATTATATAAATTAATAATTAGTGTTAACCAGAAGACATTTGTTCTATTTCTATAATTGTACTTTTATATGTTCGACTTTCAAATTTACGATAGGAAACTATATTTCAGAAAGAAGACAATAGTGATTAGGAATTATTGATCGCTAATACTTAAAATTAGGAATCACAATTTTGGCATGCATAGAAGCTTACTATGATGATGTATTATCCCTATCTTTCATTTCAATTTTCTATAAACAACTCTATCAAAACCGAAGATATTATGTTTAAAGCAATGTTTGAAGGTAATTTTAGGGCGCATTTAAATTTAACAAAATTTTAAGTTTTTGCTCAATGAAATATGTCAAACCATTCTTAAGTTACATACATATGTTAACATCTACCGTATTGCTTTTCGTATTTTGCATAGGTTTATTTCGAAAGCTAGAAAAAATTGAAGAAAAACGAAATGTACATTTAATTTTAGCGCTCCTATGAACCCAAGAAACAAATTTATATTCTGTTCAGACATAAGCCTTAATTGCGCAATTAGAGATTTTACACAATTAATGACTTAGTTGAGTTCAATATACCGTACGAAAAATCAATTACTAAATTATGCAATTAGTACCTAATTGAATAAAATACGAAATGCAACCCCGTTGTATGTTACTGAGAAGAATGTTCACATGGCATAATAATATTAGGTGGTAGCATTACTACAACAACAAACACCGCATGTATTTTTTTGACAGCAATTAAATTTTCAGATGTCAAAAAGAGATGACTGAAATACATATAAAATTATAGAGCAAATTCTTTTTTTCTTTTAGAGCTTTTATTTGTATCCAATAAAATAACACATTTTTTTTGAAAGCGCAATTTTTATCTATTTCTTCGAAACAAAAACTAAACAAACAAGTAAGAATGGTACATTTATATATTCGGCTATGTCGAATCTTATATACCCTTTACCATAGTAATGCTATTTATTGTGCTGCCCTCTTATGTTTTTTTTTTTTTGTAAAAACCAATAAAAACCAAAACAATTTTTTGTAAACTTTATTTTAAGAATTTTTTTGTATTTTGTTTATTTTTACTTTTAAAAAATTTTTTTAAAAATTTGTTGTAAAAGTTTTTATGTAAAAATTAGGAACTTCCTACAATCTATATTGCGTTAGAATGGTCAAACTAATGAAAAAAAAACTTTAAAAAATGTCCTAATATAACCCCCTGGGCCTATTGAATGCTCCCGGTTACCAGGGGGCACCCTGTGGGTTCATTGGATACTTCTATATGTATGGCTTTTTATAAAGGCCGTTAAAAGCAGAAAAACTATACGAACCTAAAAATATACACAATAACGGCCCTCGCAGGGGGTTATTGATCCCCCGAGATCTGTATGCACTCCGAAAAAAATGAAAAAAAACGTGAAAAAATATAGGTGGGCGTGGTATTTTGCCCGCAGCCTCCAAAGGAATGATCTGATGTTGCTTATTGCACTCCCAAAAATTTTGAAACTATGCCTGGCGGATTGGTGGGCTTAAATCTTTTGTATCTTGTATGGTGCCTTGGCAAACGACATTACTACCCAAACACGGACAGACGGATATCGCTTTATTAACTTTTCTATTTATAAGGATCCAGAATATATATGTACACTTATGCTCATATAATTAAGTCACTCACATGGTTGTACCAAATATTGTTTAAAATGAACTTATTTGTCACGATTTCCAAAAAAATTTAACATAATATTAAATAAATTTTAATTTATTTCAAAACTAGAAAAATTTTTTTTTTAGATTAAACCAAGGTATATTTATTTTACTAGGTAGTGGCGTCCGTACAACAATACAAGAACAACATGGTATTTTGTTGTTGTTTTGTTGTTTATTGCTTTCTCACTTCTACACTATAAAATTTCTGAACACATACAACTTTTGACATGTCGAACTACTAAATCAGCTGGGCGGACGACACTACCTAGTAAAATAAATATACCTTGGATTAAACTTTATAAAAAATATTGTATTTTTTTCTTTTTTATTTGCATATTGTGTGCTCATATAATTAAGTCATCTGAAAAAAAAAGATAGTTATCACATGAATATAGAATCTTTTATTAGTTTTACCTTATATTAGGAAAATATTAAGTCACTTTAGCACATCGTTGTGGCATAGTTTGGAACAATTCAGGACATTGTGCTGGATTTAGTTCCTCTCATTCCACCTGCATCATTTGCATTAAAATGAGTTCTTTTTGAATTTTCGTTAAGCTACTGCCCTTTTTATAATCCCCTATTGATTTAATTCACGACTTTGTGCTGGTTAACATAACGTCATTTCATTTCCTGCAGTGAGCAGTGGTCGGGGCCATTATCTTGTTGAAATGCCCAAGCTGTATATACGGAATGACAAACTTATATATATCCTTTCCATCTGTGGTGAAAGGTATAAAAATGTTCACCATTATAATAAATATAATGTTTTTCAGATGTCAAATACTACTTGAGTAAGCTTAATTGAGTATATTTGAACAGCTTATTAAATTGCTGAATTAAGAAAACATGTCTCAACAGGGTATTTAGTTGCTTAAGACAAAAAAAATTAAAAACTTGCATAATAAAATAAAAGCACAAGCGACTCATTTGATTTTCATTGCTGAAATGTGAAAAAAGCAACACGTATGGTGTGTGCTATGCGCTAGTAGATATTTTTTCCCCTATACTCAGGAGTATAGAAAATCAGAAAAATATTTTAAAAATAGAAGAAATGCTTCAAGGCATATTCATAACCTCACTACGAAGGGGAAATATTAAGGCGAAAATTTTAATTTTTTTTATATAGAGTGTGATAGTTCAACTTCCAATTAATAAGGAGAAAAATCATGGCACAATAAACAAGGTAGACTCGCAGCGAAAAAAGAGTACAACTCTGTAATAAAAATACGTCATTTTTGGCTGTCAAAATAAAAAATTTTAGTACATTTTGACACTGGAAGATGGAGACAACAAATAATCAGCTAAGCCCTCGAGTTTAACTGTTATAAATTCGCCTTGTGGAAAAATTGTAAAAAAAAATTCATATAAAAAAATTGATAATTTTCGCCTTAATATTTCCCCTTCGTATTGAGGTTACCTGATAAATGTACCTTAAAGCATTTCGTCTATTTTTAATATTTTTTTTTTCTGTTTTTATATACTCCTACTACTTTATTTTTAACTATGCACAATAAATAAAAATAGGTGTTGTGCGGTTGATTTAATATTTATTTCTTAAAGCAACCCTGTTTTAACGAAAATTAAAATCATAGTTGCCAGATCAGGAATGATCAAAAACGTTTTGTATACACTTATTTTCATAAATTACCATAAAATTATTTATACAAGATGAGATGACTTCAAAACAGGAAGATGACATAATTATATCTATTTAATCACCCCAATGTGAATTGTTTTCATAACCTATGGTTTATACATGCAAGTGGAAGTTTAAAAAACACAACACACTCTCAGTTTTTTTTTACTAAAACTCAAATTTTTCGAAATTGTAGTTAAATTATCAAGACATTTTTCCTACAAGTGATTTTTTGACAATTCATGAAAGTTAAACGGCTAAAATATAAAGAGAGTTGCCAGAAAAGTTTTATTTAAAATAGAATTAAATAAATAAAAAAATAATTATAATTTTAACATATTTAAAAATAATAGTAATCTTTGTCTAAAAATATTCAATAAATTGACAGTTGGTGTTATTTTAGAACCAAAGTATATCTATATCAAGTACATTCGTCAGCCCACCTGATAGTTTTCGTTTCGTTTCTACGTGTCAAAACTTATTTACATATTTTTATAGCACCAATGAATTTAAAAAAAAGTAAATTAAAAAAAAATTCTAATATATAATTTTTCATTTTCCTTTGTTTCATTATGGATGGTTAACGAAATTTAAAAAACATTTTTTCTGGTTTAAGTTGCACCAAACAACTTTTTATGAATTCTTATTTTAATTCAGATTGATCTAAACATAAACAGATCATTGTGTTATAATTTTTTATTTTTATTTAATAGAATTGATATTAAGTTTTTTTAAATTACAAAAATCGTTATTTATATCAAATTGTAATAGATTAATAATAAGTCAACAAGTGAACAAGAAAACACAGTTTAAAAACATTTATTTTCGAATGAAATTACGATATTTTTTATTCGATATCGAATGCCATTATACCAAAATGAAAAATTACGACAGATTTTACTCGATATCGAATGCGGTGATTAGACCCCAGGCTTTTTCGCCTCCTTTGTAGTTGTCAAATTTCATGTAGAAAATATTTGTTTTTTATAATTTTTTTTATATGGAGTTGACTTTTCGCTTTCATGCATATGATGAGCTTTTTCGCCACTGCAATCACCTGTTAAGGATTCGCCTTGCAGATGAGCAAATTTTGAAAACTTTCGCTTCGACGACATTTTTAAATTGAACTTTTTAATTGCATGCATGCAGATTTTCGTAAATTTCTTCGCCATTTCGTAGTAATACCTATACAAATCTTGTATGCAATTAATTGCATTTGTAATATATACGGAACAAAACAACTTTAACAACTGGTTTGCACATTCATACATATAAAATAATACATTTTTGGCAAACACAAAAAAAAACAATCAGCTGCTCTATCGTTCTTACCTGGTAAAATCAATACACCTTGGGCCACCCTTTAATCAAACTCACTTAACGTTAAATCGTTTAATACATGTCCCGTTGTATGAATAAATCGATCAATAGATACTGAAAACGCTGAAAAAGAAGTATATTTTATGATCCAAATTTAAAGAAGTCGGTTGTTTGAAATAAATAGCTTTTAAGTTTTTATGCATACGGTCGTTATTTGTTTGTGTTTGATTAAAGCTAGAAAAAAATCTAATAATAAAAACCTACCTCAGTTATGCTTCATAAGTGAGATATCGCTAAATCTAATAATTATGTAATTTTATTTTACGTACAAAATGAAATTATTGTTAAATTACTAAAACTATTTAGGATTTTTAAGATAGGCAATAATATCGGCACGTTCTTCAGCTTTCTTGAGTCCAGCAAATACCATTTTAGTACCAGGCATAAATTTTTTAGGATTTTCTAGATATTCGAACAATGTATCTTCAGTCCATACTACACCTTTATTCTTATTGGCTTGAGAATAAAGGTAGCCTGGCACTTGTCCACTTTTACGACCTATAACGCCATTCAGATTTGGCCCAACTCTAGGAGGTCCGCCAGCTTCTGTGGTATGACATTGGGAACATTTTTGTATAAAAATTTTCTTGCCATTATCGGCATTACCAGCTGGTATGCCCATGTTGAAACTGGAATTAAAATACCAAATTAACTACATACTTACATAAAAATTTTAAAAATATATGTATAAGAAAGACTGATTCTGATATTGTATAATCAAAGGACCATTCTGTAGATATTTTTTTTTTTTAATTTTGATTTGATAATATAGAATGTAAAACACAAATTTTTGGAATTTTTTTCTGTCTGTATGTGTTCGCATCACGTAAAAACTTCTGCATGAATTTTTAAAGAACTTTGCGGAAAGGTACCTTAGTACCTCGGTTCAAATATAGGATACAGTACGAAATTTTATCGATTTAATATTACTGAAAAATTGTCAGATCCTCTTATTTTTGTAAACATGAAATTTAAAACACTATTTACAAAATTCTACAATTATAGAATGTTATATAAAATCAATGTTGCAAGATCCTGAGTAATTACCCAGAAGCGGTTACGTTTACATCTTAAACTTTGATGTGAAATACTTTCAAAATAAAGGCCAAACTCGAACAAAATATTGACAGGACGTTGACGACGTTACAGCCACTCTAGTAGTATAATAAGTACTAGTATAATATAAGTATGTATGTACATACATTTTTAAAAGCTAACTAAAAACCAAAATAAGTAAGTTTGGTTTATTAAAAAACGGCCCTGGTACGAAAACAACTAAAAGTAATTTTAAAATGTTAAAAATGGCTTCTTGTTCTTGTTTCGGAAGATTGTTGTACATTTTCTTTATAAAATGATGTTTTCGAACACCTATTAAACCTTTTTAGGTGTGTTCTGCACTGACAAAATTTGTTTCCCAATTGCCTCGTTTTTCAATTTGGATTCTTTTGAATTTGCATTTAATATTTTAAAATTTTCATAATTGATTTTGTTACAAACGAGTAGAAGCACTAAAAATAACTTCCTTTATAAATTGCATCTAGGTGAGAAAAAGCTTTCCAAATAAAACGTAGCTAAAAGCTGCACTCTTTCGGACTGATAATAACACACAAAATACCTACTTACATAACATATGCATATGAATATATATACATACATATATAAACTAATCCAACTAAACATTTCAGTGGGAGGCTGGTGGGCAAACGTTCGTCTACAAAAGTTTTGTTGATATCAATGGCACTGGTTTTGCCATTGTACAAAGCTACATACATCTACATATACACATGAATATACTATACATACATACGTTTAGTTTGTTTATTTTATTAGATGCTCCGTTGTTGGAGTATTGGATTGGTGTATCGTGAGGTTTTGTTGTTTTGGTGTTCAACCAGCAAAAATAAACTTTTCATTCAACCAGCTGACGCTTTTTCGAGTGGTTTGTTAGATTTATTCTCGGTGGCTTTTAAACGCTACAGAAATTTATAACACGTGAAAAAATCTTACGCTACACAAACTATTTGTATTTCAAGTAGAGAACAACAAAAAAAGTTATACTAATTTGAATTTTTTCTTATCGAAAAATTAAAAAAAAAAATATTTTGATTAATCTTGTCAAATCACAAAAACAATTTATTTGACAGACACTTGAATTTTATATACATAAATATATGATAAAATTCTGGAATATCCAATAAAACCAAGTGCTTAAGAGTGAATATTTATTAAAACGTTTATCCTAAAAGATAACTGCCTACAACCAGAAAAAACCCGTCATCTAAAAGGTAAAACTGTTTCCATTTTAATTTTTAGTTTGCGTAACGTGCTACGTATACTTTTACTTTCTAAACAACGTCCTTGAAAGTTCGAGTTTTTGTTGTTTGTGTAACAATTTCTTTTAAGCATCTACATATGTATGTACACATGTACATATATAACTAGATTTACGTCTGTGTTTGTGATGTAATATGCTTTTATGTTAGAAAGGAAACGGATAGAGAAGGATACAAAACGCAATGTTCCCTTTGCAAAAAAAAAAAAACAGTTTGGTGCGCGTGTGTCTTATATTGAACAAAAAAAAAAAAAAACGTTTTACGTAATCATTTTAAAGTCGCGTCAGAAAATTCAAATATCCGTGTGATTATTTGAAATCTGGCATAAGTGACTTTAAAATAATCTGCCTTTAAACATTATTGCTCTTTATTAATTTCCTTTTCGTTCTTATTGTTGAGAACCATTAATTTTTTTTGTGTTCAATATTTTATAGTTTAACGCAAAAATTGCTACCTCTGTAATTTTTTTAACATTGTCATTACTTTTGTTATGCTTTAATAATGAATTATATGATTTTAAAGAGAAGAATCATAAGTCGAAATAAATAAATTTTTTTACCTTGCCCTAAAAAATAGTAGAGGTTTTACGATTAATAATAAATTAGATTACATTTTAAAAACAATTAGTAATAAAAAATCTTTCATTACTAATTTTTTCAATTGCAAATAATCTAAAAATAATTAGGTTTACTTTAGATGTCTTTCAAATAATCATAGAGTAACGAAAGTAATCATAGTAAAAATAATTCAACTAGTTTCAAAGATTATTTTTTGATTTCATTTTATTTAGTCATTCTATTATTATCAATAACAAATTATAAAAGCTCTAAAGAAAGTTCATATTGTATGGATGTAACTAACAATAATATGTATATAACAATAATAAATATATGTAACAGTTTAATTTCAATATAAATTAGCAAAACCTAATAAAAGAAACGCATAAAAAAAGAGTAACTGCAGTCGAAAAGTCAAATGTTCTTAAAGACAATGGCAATTTATTTAAATCCCTAGAGATATAAAATACATGTTAACGTTAAAATAGTCAACTGTCTATTTCTAATGGATCTTCCAAATTCAAGTAAATAAACTAATTGTTTCGGCTCCTGTAACTTAAAAGACTTTTAAAAATATAGCAAGTTTCTAATTTTAATAAACTCAATAAAAGATAAACCCAACAATTTTACAACATAAAAACAAGCTTTATTTTCTTAATTACGTTCCCACAGTATACTTCTAAACTATACGCAATTAGTGGCATAATAAAGCCATAAAAAACTCGTTTTATGACATGACAAGGTAAAAGTAAATCTAAAGCTTTAAACACATAGACGGCAGCAGGATACCGACTACAACCTATCAAAATTAAAACACACACGTTTATATGAAGACGATTATTTTGACCACATCATAGCTACATGGCTACACGACAACCGTTGAGGCTGTAGCTAACTTAGGCTGATTTCTATTTTTGTTTGCGACAATTTTACTTTATTCAACAGAAGAATATTTCACAAAATTAAAAATACAAATTCATTTACAATCAAAAGGTTTTGATCAAATATAATTATTTGGTCTGATATGATAAAAGTATTTTTTGATAAAGTAATTTTTTTTAAAGGAAAAATATGTATTTCTACAACATTTTCATAGTTTTGAGGTATAGAGCTGTCGTCTTCAATATAATAAATGGCGACGACTGTAGCCAACGTCATTTGTTGTTGTCTATATGTTTAATGCTTTAGAGACGATCAAATCAATATGACTTTTAAAAGTCAACTTAGAAATTGTTAGTACTATCACCAAAAATGCTTTGGTCTTACTAGTATTAACCGCAATTATTACCATTCTGTATGACACCAGGAAAATCTGAACAACCTTGATTCAAAAATTAAAGTAGTGGAATTATTTTGTTGCTGCTTTTAATTCTTTTGATTATTACTATCAAAATCTGAAATAATTCTAAAAAAGTTGTTTGTAAGCATCTATATTAAATACGTGCCTAAGCCAGGTAGGTGGAAATTTCTTGGGGGATCAGACTGATTGCTTTACCCCTGATATAGACTTCGACAAATCCTTTACAGAGATGAGTGGAGGGAAAACTCTGTAACTCGAGACAATGCAGTTTCGATATTTATGGACGACTCCAAGACGGACGAGGGAATTGGATCGGGGGTTTTCTCTGAGAATCGCGATGTGTCGATCTTACTAAGGCTATCGGAAACCTGCACCGTGTTACAAGCTGAAATATATGCTATTATTGGAGAACTTTAAGGGAGGCGACGGCTGTTGTTTTTTTTTTGGGGACAGTCTAGCCGCCATTAAAGTTTTTGATTCGAAATAAAGTCGAGATGTGTATTGAAGTGCATTCAATCTCTGGCCTCACTGAGACGACACACTGTAAAAATAGTTTGGTCGTAAGGGCATTCGTGATAATGAGATGGCCGGTCAACGTGCAAGGAACGGTTCGAACTTGAACGTGGTAAATGCAAGCGCCATTTCAACACCCTCTGACCAAAATTCAAACGCGTTACGGGAATAACCACTATATGATTCGACGCAGCTGCAGAAGTTGTCTGGATGACAAGGAGGAATATACAGTTTAACACCTTATTAGCGCTAAGCTGAAAATAATCGTAATTAAATCCATTCCGTCACTTTTTAAATACAAGTGATCTAATTACTAATCATTGAGATTGTTTATCATTACTTACAAGATGATATTCAAAAATAGTATCGTTCGCTTGTAATAGAGAATCAGCTCATTTATATTTTGCGCTACGTTGGATTCCAAAGATTATATCGCCCTGTCTAAGTGCTATTTTTGATAACTATGTATGTAAATGTTGTTTGCTTTACCTTCACTATCATCATAAACTATTAACTATTAGATATTCATTCAACTGGATTTATGGGTCACTTTTTAGTGGGTACGCTTGTGTATACGAATCTAAATATGTATGTATGTATTGATGTAAGTATGTGTATCATTGTTAAGGTTTGAAAATATTTTCTGTTCTTATTCATTATTAGTTTTCCCCTTGATTTTCTTTTTGCTTTCTTTCTGTCTAATCCCTTTCATTTTGCTGCCAAATGTAATGTAAATATAGAGTGAATATTAATAAATGAATTCCAGTTTTCTTTCGTGTGCTTTTCTAACATTTTTCAAGAATTTCCATGTCTGCATTTTCGATTTTCTTATGACATCACCCTTGTTATCGTGAGGCAATCACTTTTTTTTGTAAAATTATTCTGTTTTAATGTTATAAAAGTATGGTTACAACAAATTTTTATATTTTTAAATTTGAATTGTTGTTTTTGTGTTGCAAGCGAAAAAATCGTATAGAATATTTGTATGAAAAGCACTAACTTCTTTGAGTTATTTCTATACAAATTTTCTAGGCGAACCGATCGCTTGCAATACAGAAACAGCATATACACGTTAAAAAGCCTTTGGAATATGGACGAAAATATGTAATGTGCTTTTTATGTTTTGCAAGTGATCAATTTATCTACAAAATGTAAAGAAACAATTCAGTTTTCTCAGTTAATTTCAGCATAAACAGCAATTAAAAAAACATTTTTTGTTTTGCAGAATTTGTCCTCTCAGTTATTAAGTTTTATAAATTATTCAACACTGTTCTGCCGAAGTTACACAATGTTATTGTCAAAAAAATTATTTTTCAAGTTAATTAAAAACTTAATCAAGTCTTATCATTGAGTCCACAGCTTATCTATATCAATTTTCCGATGAAATAAAAAATTAATAAAATCGATATTTTATTTCAATAAACTATTAAAGATAAATTAATATAATTTATATGACCTATTCTATTTCTAATTTAATTGTTTTAAGCTTGAGGTCTTTTTTCATTAAACTAAAAATTAAAGATTAATCTAAAGTTTAATCTAACCCAAATCCAATGTTTGATTACAGTTTTTTTGTAAATATTTTGTATCTTTATTTATAATTGAACTAGAAGAAACTAAATTAAATCCAAAAAAAAAAAATATTTTCGGGTTTACTTTGATCACCTAGGATTCTTTTCTCTAAAATTCGCTTCATAAAGACAAAATCCCTCCTCTTAGTCCTTCTTACGATAAGATTAGAAATTTTAATATACCAGGCTGCGATTATTTTAATGTCCATGATTTTTTTCTAAGTTTGAAGATATTGCCTCAATTTTCGAATAATCAAATTCCATAACACGATTTTGGATGGAATTATTGATCAGAATTTTTCAATCTTAGCTAAGAGAAGAGCTCCTGCCATTTAGCCAGTTTATTTGTACTACTTTTTACTTTATTTGTATCAATTATGCTTCTAGTTTGCTTTTTCGGATTAGACGTCGATCAAGATGTTAACAAAGGTATTTAAACTTCGCGAGTTGAGGCAACATTTGACAATTTTTAAACAATTAGCGCATTTGTTTTCTGTTGTATTATACAAACTGTTTCGGCCTTTCTCTATTTGCGCATATTGGTAGTTTGAGGCATATATTTTTATCGTTATTTATTGCTTTTCATCAACGTTGTCTGTTTTCAAAAAGTTGACCTAAATAAAATGCGTGTTCCCGTAAAAATTGTATGCAAGCGTGAACCACTTAGTGTAACTCTCAAACATAATAAAATTGTTGAATTTCAATTTCATGTCTGGCATAATTAATTACTTACTTACTTGTATGTTTGTTAAACATAAAATTCTAGATTGTTATTAAGAATTTCAAAAACAATAGAAGAAACATCATTAGCGTAGGAGCTTAAATGTTCTAGGGGGGCAAAACGATTTTAATTGGAGAAAAATATTTTGAAAATAAATATACAGTAAAATTTTTTAAATTTCTGGGGGCATTGCACTACCCAGAATGGCCTTTCTACGCCAATGAAAAACATACAATACATACATATATTATTAAAAATCTATACATATAGTAAAACAGTAACTTCTTCCTGTCTGTCTGTCTGTCTGTCTGTCCGTTATTTTTAATAATAATAACAATATAATTTAAAGTTACTTTCTGTTTTATTTAGCCATTTTATATCTATTTTACGATTAAATTTATTGTATTTTGTTAACAAAATAAGTTTACAATACTGTTCTTGACAGCTTTACGCTTAGCGCGCTTATTTATCAAAACTAATATTGTCACAAGTACATATATGCAAGTATGTAGGTATCTCTTCTTTAATGCAACATAGTCATATCTAATAAAAAATAAAACTTTAAAAGCATTTTTAAAGTTTTAAAATTATGATTTATGGTCCGAGTATTTAACAAACATTTGGGTATAACTTCGGGGTAGCCTGAGTTATAATTCTGAATTTTTTTTGTATTTATTTTTTGAGATATGCTATATGTTGCATTAAAGCAATGTATGATTATACAATCATACATGCATACATGCATACATATGTATATATTTATATCTATATATGTACATACATATCTATAAGCATTAATTCACATCAATGCGAACGAAGCATTGTGTTGAAAGCTAAAGCTTTTTTTGTTTTACAGCTTTTTTTAAGTAAAATACAAATGTGGGCCAATGTCACAGTGTAGATAGATTTTTACTCTCAACCATTAGAAACGAATTGAGAGGCAGAACAAATTCATACTGAATTCTCGAAAAATTAACACTTGTAGAAATTCAATGTTAAAAGCTACTTTGCAATGAAATTATTATTTAAGTAAATAAAATAAAAATTTTTAGATTCAAATAAATCTGTGGCAAAAACGAAAAACTATGTCTTTTTTGTTTTTTTTTTTTGAGAATGTAGAACGACATATGTATGACTTTGTTAATTTATATAGTCCCGATAGAAAGAAAAATACTTAACTACAATTGGAATAAATTAATAAGAACCAGCTACAGAGCCTTAAAGTGGTATACTTCAAAAATACGGAATAAAACATAAGTCGTTTTTCCTTGTAGCCACAGAAATAATGAATTTTTTAAGCTGTTAAATAAAGCTGGAACCGCAAGATAAGAAATCGTTCGATTTTCTAAGATTGTGATTTTTAAAAATAATAGGAAATATCGTCACCTAAAATGCAAAAGGCCGTAACTACTCAAAAATTCAAAATTTACTTTTTGATTGATTATGACGAACTTAACCGAAACACATCTACACAGCAAATTTTACATGTATACGTCCAAAAATAACGACTTTATTGGTGAAAAACAAAAGGCCGTAACTGCAACGTCAACTAAACCAAAAAGCCGTAACTGCACTTTTCCAAAAAAAAAAAAATCAAAACAAAGTTGGCTTTGATTATCTTTCAATGTGTGTTATGTTTGTTTTCTAAGTTTGAATCTAAAATGTGGATATTAAGCTTTAAGTAGTCTTTAATTTATAACGTTTATTCCTTCTCCTGTAAAAAAACTAAAAAGTGTAGTTACGGCCTTTTGCATTTTAGGTGACGATATACATATGCATGTAGTTTTCTGATTAATTTATTCATTTAACATTTAATAAACTTCAGTATTGCAAGAAACAGCTAATTATAATGATGAAGTGGGGTATTTATTTCAATGGAATTAAATCTCTATATAAACTTTATACCACGATTCTGTCAAATCCTTTTTCGCGTATGTTGCCACGAAGAGAAGCTTTAAAAATCTGTTTACGTTTTTTCTATCGATGCTTTGCACTCGAAGGAATTTTAAAATTTTGTTTCAAAATTTGCTATGTTTGGATAGGGCTTAAGAAATAACCGTTCCACTTCTTTATTCTCTTTTGTTGTCTTTTGTTAGGTTTTCTTTAAATATTTAAAATAAATTTGCTAGTAACGAAGTCCAACTTATATAAGCAAAAAACCCATACCACCTTTTTGGAGAAAATCCTGAAAAACCGGTCATTTTTTAATTTTCCCAATTCAAGGGATTGTAACTTTTCGAAACGCGCTATCAAAACAAAACACTATTTCATTTTAAATTTTCTTAACAGTGCAGCCGATAAATTAGAATAATAATCCGATCATAAATGAGTCCACAACATCAATTTAAAAAAAAATATATTCTAAGCCAGACCGAGATAACCCAGACATGTAAGCACATTTTTGTATATATTTCCAAGGACTATCAAAGTTTAAAAGATTTCAATATTTGAGTTATAAATAAACTTTTTATGACATTTCAAAAAATTATTATGCCCAAGGTACCCAATTTTGGGGGCTTACTTACAAGCCCCCCTTTACCCTAAGAGGCCAACCGTGCGCAACTCTACTGAAAAATATCTCAGCTTTGCCTCTGCTAAATTTCATTAAGACATCTTTAGTAGTTCATGAGCTACCGAATTATTTCCACAATAAAACCCTTTTAAACCAGTGTGTAATGGCGAGTTGAACAAAACCAATAAAACAAAATTAGCTGTGTTCTTTCAAAAATATCGAGTAATATACTCTGTCTTATTTTCATAATCATAAGTGTTGGATGATAGTTACATTTTGTTTCAGAAAAGCGTTATTTTGAATTTTGTCTATAACTTAGTTATCTTTGATAGTAAAAGTTTTAATTTTGCAAATATATGTAATATGATGTATGCAAGGGTAATCAATAAAAAATCATTCTTCAATTATTTGATGATACGTTGTTTTCTATTTTAGGTGACGATATATTAAAAAGGAATTATATCTACAGCTTAAATTGTTTACTTCGATAAATGTAAATATGTTTTATTATTTTGGCCTTTAAAATCTCATTTTTTTGGAACCGTTTCTAGTTATTGAAAAATGACAAATTTATGCTTTCGCACATGAAATGGATTTCAAAGTTTTTTTTTTTTAATTTCAGCTCCTTGTTGCCTTCAACTCGCCAAAATTACTCTCATAAATATTAAAATGGCTTCACCTGCCTGCAATAAGGCCAAGCGCGTTAGCAAATCCTCGAATTCTTCGTCGTCACATGTTAGTATGACGACTTCAACCGCTGATGAAAATTTGATTGAAACAAAACTATTCAGTTGGATGCGTTTGTTCCGTTTCGCTTCGTTATTGTGTCGCGCCGAATAAGAAACAAACAAAAGGAAATGGAATAAAAGAAAGATATGAAAAAAACCAAATAAAAAATGCCAACAGAAGGACGTATATTAAATAAAATAGCACAATAACATGCATTTAATATTTAAAAACAAAATATATTTAAAAAATCCAAACTCTACGAAAATGCTGTTATCTGAAGTGAATTGAGCAGGACTGTCAAAAAAATGTAATTTTAAATTTTAATCGTAGTGTAGAAAATTCCAAACTGTTTAAATGATGATGTTTTTTCTGAATTCAATTAAAAGTATTTCCTTAAAATGCTAGCAGTTGCATGTAAAAATTATATGCAAAAATAAAAATACGTTTACTAATTTATGTTTTAAGAAATTTTTAATGAGTGGATTCATTCTGGCAATTAAGACTAAAAATAAATTATTATTGCTTTTTAAGAATTATTTCATTAAATAAAATGTAAGGGGAAGAATTCACGTTACATATTTTATGTTTGCGATGAAAAAATATTTGCAAACCGAGCTTATTTTATTAGTTTGTATTAAAAAGGATCATATATTAAGTTAAAGATGCGAAATAAAATGCGCAAGAAATCGTCAAGTTCCAATTAAAACCAGTTTATTATTTTGTTATAATACTTTGACAATAATTTATTAAATCTTTATACAATATTATATTTTTGGTTTTGCAAAGAAACACAATTTTTTGGGGTAATGAAAAAGAAAATAAATGTCAATTCAAAATAGGTTCAAAATAGAGTCATGATAACAATGTTTTACCAGACGGCTTTCAAAGCTAATAAACGTTTTTGCATACACTTTTAAGGAAAATTGCTTAACAAATAAGCTGCGTTGTTTTTTTTTTTATTTTGCATACGGCAGTAAGTCTTTAACATGAAAAATTATACATAATAATTGTTTCTTTTATTGTTCTCTTAGGTTTAACTAGTTTTAACAAAACAATTTGAAAACAGTTTTGTCATTTCATTTATTTCGGATAAATTATTAGAATTTCAGTTAACATTATTTAATGACAAGTAAAACGCGCTTATTTTGTACCTTTTTTTTTTTGTTAAGATATCAGAAACATCTAGTTCCATAAAAATACACATAATAAAATTATATGTAGTATATTTAACCGTATATTTAAAACTTTTTTTAATGTAATTTCATAAAGAAAATAAATCAGAAACTTCCTATTTATTTTAACGATTTTTTATTTTACAGCAAAAATTTAAATTCTTTTCTTTTTTTAGAATATCAAATATGGACTCGATCGAGCCTAACTAGAAATTATTCATTTAACTATACAAATAAAATAACTTGTAAAAATAGACACAATAACAAGCAATAAAAAGAAATCAAAGTTTGCAATTATTTATCCAATAAAGTTAAGAAATAGCAAAGCATGCATTTAACCCAAAGACATGAAGTAAAATACATAATTTTAATTTTTATCACAAAGAAAACAGCCAATTTATAATAGTTGAATAAACTATTACCAAAATGTAACTATATTCCACTGTGCAATGCAATATTTAATTATAAACAAAAAGCCATAATATTAAAAGAATAAATTATGAAAGACATACTATTATTATATTATAAAAATATAAAAATTAAATTAAACTAAAAAATGTGTTAAATGTTGAATAAATAAATAGAATTAAAAAAAATAATAACAAGAGAATTTTAATTCTCGATAAAACATGATGTTCAATCAAATATGTAAGTTTTTCTATTAAATTTTTCTATTATAAAACAGCAATAGGGACCGAAAAATTTTGAAATGTTTTTTATTAAATACTAGCTATCCCCGGTGCGCTTCGCTATACCCATCCACAAAAAACACAATAAACACTTGGAAGAAAAGTATGACCAAATTTTAACGCAAAAACGCTCCCATCCAACCTGTATTTTGCTCGACTATACGTATTAACACGATAACAATTTTTTACTTTTAATGGGATGTGCCACTCCCAGTATTCTTATCCAGTCTGTATTTTGCTAGACTATGCACATTAGTATGAGTGTTACTTTTGAAAAGTTGCAAGACTATACCTAATGTAGTTCTCTAGGTACGCGATAATAATTTTTCACTTTGTATACCTACCTATTGCAGTTCTCTAGATACAGGATAATAATTTTCTACTTTATATGGGGGGTACCACGCTCACTGTCCCAATTCAGCCTATGTTTTTCTATAATATACGCATGAGTATTAGGTTTACTTGTACCCACTTTGAAGACCATACCTATTATAGTTCTCTACATACACAATAATAATTGTTCACTTTGTATGGGAGGTACCACGCCCACCGTCCCAATTCATTCTGTATTTTTGCAGACTATGCGCCTTAGCACAAAGGCTACTCTTGCAAAGTTTCAAGGCGCTATCTATTGTAGGTCGCCAGGAACACGATAATAATTTTTCAGTTTCTATGTGCGATACCACGCCAACTATTCCGGCTATAACTCATGAACCAATACACATACAGAGACCGTTTGTACAGAAACAAAATCGATTTACGCAATCCAGAGAACATCAATTTCTAACACAATGCAACTTTTTTTTTATATATATACTAGATTAAATATACTATACTATTCAAACTAACGTCTACTAATAACTGCAATTTTCTGAGTCAGGCTGTGTTTAAAAATTTTATTTCCTTGTAATTTTCCTGTCATTTGCTTTTTGTTGATTTGTGAGTTTGTTTTTAATGACCGGCACAAGTGACATTGTAAAAATTGCGGATTATAAATTAATAATAATAAAATAAGAAAGTGTTTATATTAATCAATTAATGAAAAAAATAGGTTTTAATTAAAATCATAACACGAAAGTCAGTTTAAATAAAAGAAGAGACATTGAACTTTAGTTTTGCGGTGACCGTCTGCCAAAAAGTTTCTTAAATATTGATTAATTATTTATTGCATAAAAACTTTAAATGAAAAACTAAATTGTGGGATTATAATTCCTACAAACTGAACAATTTCTACTATTTGCAAATTAGTAAAAATACAAAAATTAAGTTTCCTTAATTTAGCAACTTTTATTTCCTTTTTTTGCTCTCCTTTGATTTGAGTTGGTTATACATAGGTATGTATGTATGTGTGAGTGTGTTTGTTCGTTTACATTACAAAGTCAAATACAAATATGAAAGAAAATTAATGAAAATTTTTATAATTGAACAACAAGTGGTTGGTGTTAAATTAAATGTCAGGGCTGTACCTATAGCATTTATCTATTTATACAATTTTTTTAAGTCATTAAAGAAGAATATTCTTAAACAAGGTAAGGCATTCAATTAATATTTTTATTTAAAAAATATATTTTATATATAAATAATTATTGTTATTAAGTAACAAAACGTACAATAAAAAGTACATATAGTAATAAAAAAATAAGTAATTTAGCAGAAATATAATTAACTAATTTGCTGGTCTAGATGACATGAAATAATTTATTTTAAGCTTCATCAAGATATGTAATTTTTATGACAAAGCAAAATATAATATATATACATATTTACATATATGTATAAAATAATTTAGACTATTATTATAATTGTTTGTTAACTAACAATTCTTGTTTTAAAAATTTAATTTAAAGCCTTATGCTTGGTTTTCATTATGTCATATCAACTGTCAACAAAAACTGCCTCAAATGAATTGTCGTCATTTTGCGTCAAATGCGTTTTCACTGCATTTTAAGAACTGACAAAAAGTCGGTAAAGACAAACAAAAAAGTTGACAACTTGTTGTCAAATATACTTTCAGTAAAAAATGATGCCATATCTGCTGACAAACTAAAATTTGGCGTTTTCACTTATTTGTCATTTAAGATGGCAGTTGGTGTGCATAACTGACTGCAAACATAGATGGCACCATATGACAATCCGTTTTCATACAATTGCCAACAATTTGGGCAATTTGACAGCAAAAATGACATAGTGAAAACCAAGCATTACAATTTTATGAGGGAAATAACACTATATATAGTAAGCTAATCATTTACATAATCATTTACAAACATTAATCATTTACAAATATAATAAATTGAAATTAAATTCACATTTTGAATGAAACGGATTTCTTTTTTATTTCTTGAGCACTTGCAATTAATATGTTAATATTAGATGCTTTTATTAGTTTACCTGGATATGTACCTACTTTATTTTGTTTATTGGGTTCGGTTAAATTTTTTTCATAACATTAAAACCTCTTGAATTCAATGTACACATCTCTGAATAAAAATAATTTCTTTACTGTTTCTGTATTCCAATCGAACAAATCGTCTAAAAAATTTGTATGAAAGACACTTAATATATATGTAATACATATTTATATAATACATATTTATTTATATATAATACATATTTTCTAGACGATTTGTTTAATTGGAATACATAAACAGCACATTACATGTAAATATATATTCAAATAAGTTGAGCAAAGTATTTTCTACGCATTTAAAGTAAATAATTTGTTTTTGTGGTATTTATACTTAACTTCATTGGCATGGTATTTATATTTAAACATTTTATAGTGCAAACTATCAAAAACAACTCAAATTCATATGAAAAATAGTTTATATATGTCAAAAACATAAACGAAATTTGGTTTGTCGAATTTGGTTTGGTGTAAAAATTTATAGCAGAGTTCAGTGTTCGATGCGAATAGTCTTGCAAAAGTGCAAGTGCATAATATCATAGCTTTTCTTGTGAAATCCAATAACAAAATCCATATTGTTGTTGTTAAATTCGAATGATATAACGCATTTGAACTTTCACCATTTGTCATTTGAAACACTGATTACCGCTTATGTATAAGTATCTAGTTGTTTCAAATAAAAATTATTGAAAAATAAATTAATTTTTCTTATTTAACTAAAAAACTAATTATGGGCTTTAAGACCTGCGTATTGTATTAAAGGCTTTTTATTTATTTTTCTTAAACAAATCTATCGAAAACACATTGACTTACATCTTTACCTTCTATTGTATTATAAGTAAGAAAAATATTGTTTAAGCTCGAGTAATAAATTGTAGTGTAAAATATATTCATTATTTGCCAATATTTCGCTACATTAGATGTGATCAAGATTAACGTCGGCACTTTCACTTTCGCTATATTATAAGGGTTTTAGAATTTAATGTTGCAAATAAGCAAAAGAGAATACAATGGATACGATAATAGACGAGTACAAAACCATAGGACCGCCCGCGGTAGTCTGTTAGAATTCGTTTTATACTACAACTTGACTTCTCGATAGAAGTTAAATTGTAAAATATGAACAAATATAAATACGAACTAATAACGGAATGAAAAACACACATAGATAGCCAACTGAAATGTCAAAAACCTAAGTCTTTTGTGAAAAAACCTAAGTTCAAGAATTTTTTGGTAGACAAATTTATTTGCGTTGGTTTTAAAAATATTTCCTCACAGCAACTAATGTGCTCATAGTTGTATAAAATGTTTTATAAAAAAAATATATTTTTTACAATCAATTTTAGATGTTAAAATTAAATATATCTTGTTTTTAAATATGTATATGAATTTTGTATTTTTGTTGATATATTTATGTGCGAAAAATGTTGGATTGAATACTAATTTTAATTATTCGTTACTCTGTATTGCAAAATTTTCATCCCCTAAAGGATAAAAAATGCAAATCATACCTAAGAAATGTCAACAAAATGAAATTTATTTTTTGTAAAAGACCTGGAAAAACAATAAATTGTGAATAAATTTTGAATTCAAAAATTATAAATTATTTACATAGTTGAAAAGTGCAACGATAAATCGCGCAATAGATTACAAATGTGAGTAAAAATTTTACCCCCCTATGTGTGTTGAATTCACACCGTACCCGTAAGTTTTGGTTGACTATCTATGTAATCTATGGTTTCAACCTTTGGTAAAAGGTATAAACACAATTTACTCTTATTGCTTTAATGTTTTCATTAATAATTTTGAGTTTCCCTAATCAGTTAGTTTCAAATGTTGAAAATCGACTCGTTTAACGAGAAATCGTCGTCATCGATCATCTGCTAACCCTGATTGTGTAGTGGCCAGTTCAAATAATAATTTTACCAACCCTGATAATGTTTTTAAAAACAGGGTGACATTTAATAAAAATGTGAATTGCAATTTACGATTTGGCAGCACTTTTTCAACGTAGTCCTAGAAAGACTGCAACTCAACCGGTTTGTGTATTAACTAATATGTTTTTCGCTTGGTTTTAAAATTGAATATTCCGTGTAATGATTAAATATAACCTGAAGTGTGCAACATTTATTTAAATAAAATCAGGGTGTCTGATAATATTTATACCGCGAGATATATTTATTGGTATGGCTGGGGATTTCGAAATTTATGTCAAATGCAATTGATTGTGAGAACAATTCGTTATTACTTCGTGTTTTTTTTTTAAGGAAAAAAATATTTTTATTTAGAATATTTAATCGGAATTATATTTGGTTGCTAGTGCTCTCTTTTTTGTAACTTTGTAATAATTAGTTATAATTAAGTTTCTTATTAAATAATAATAATTAGATGGTAATAACTAAGGTTGAGTAAGCAAATAGAAACATAATGCTGTGTTTGTTGTTGAATTTTATTGTTAAATTGTATAGATGTTTTCAGTTTATGTCAAATGTAATTTAATTTGCAAACTCTTAAGAAAAGAGGGGGTTTAAAACATAAATTGTTAGAGTGGTAACAAATACTAACCAACAATCACCTAAAAGTATTAATGCAACATTACAAAACAAAAAATAACATTTTTTGACATTGTGTAATCAGGACAAGCCTTCCTCATAAGTCCAGTGGAAATAGAGATGCAATAATGTTCGAAACATCCATCATTTCGCGAAAACATCGTGAAGACGGCTACTTCTTCGTTGTGGGAATAAACGGAATTAACCCTGAAAATCGAAGGAAATTAATGAAAGTTGGGACAAAAAATATTATAAACGTGCCTTTAGTTAGCCGAGACCGCATCACACTTGCACCACTCTATATTAAATTCGACATAATGAAACAGTGAAGTCGCTTGACAAAAGTGGCGAATGTTTCAATTTTCTTTCACGCAAGTTTACAGGATTGAGAACAGAAAAATTTAAGGCTGGTGTTTTTGATGGGCCACAGATTAGACAACTTTTGAAAGATCCTAATTTTGTGAAATCAATGACTGATGTCGAATCCGAAGCTTGGAATTTATTTGTTGTAATTCTAAAGCAACATATGACAACCATGTCGAGCTTATTGAATGCATGCAATTGAACTCGCAAGTGCTAGGCTGCAACATGAGCATAACATCCACTTCCCGAACTCGCATTTAGTCAAAGTTCCAACAAAATTTTATCCATTTCAGTAACTAGCAGGGTAAAAGGTTTCATCAGGATCTTACGACAATGGAAAGTGGGACTCACATACATATGATGGCAGACTACTGCTTTAAAGTGGTTTTACAGGACGTGTATTTGTCATATGACTTGTCAGTTTGATAACCCATATGGTTTATAATTTTTGCTTTCAAACGTACATGTGTAATTACATCTGACATAACCTATAATATATAATTTTTCCGCCACACAGTTTTGTATTGCCAATCACAGCTGATGCAAAGATGCAAACGTAGTGCTTTTGCCAAAAAACCTAAAATAGCAAAATATCAAGTTGGCATTACAGGATGTCAGATGCTTTGTCACATCATAATATAACACGTTCTAAATGAAAAATGTCATATGTATTGTACACATGGAAAATACATATGTTTTGTTTAAAAGGGTTCACACGACGTGTTTATAATTTACACATGGAAAAGTGGCAAGTCATATGACAAATACACGTCGTGTAAAACCACTTTTAGTTTGCAACAAGATCTACATAAAGTCAATTATTCAAGGGAATCTTGTAAAAGATCATTTGATAGTGTTCAATAGAAATAATTGTGTTGACCAGTGTAATCAAATAAATATAAACTATTTTGTTATTTTTTTAATATTATATTAATGACGACCTTCGTGTACACCCACCGATAAAAGAATTATAATGAATTTTACTACATTTTTTCGACTTTATTCTTCGAATTATCATTAGGAAAAAAAAAACAATTTATCAATATACAGCTTCTTGTCCATCTGTCTGACTGGCACACTTTTTTTGTCAAACTAATTGCAATTGTTATAAGATTTTTTTTAACTTTCGCAAAAAAAATCGTTTCTCTTAAGGTTTATTTTTACATGTTAATCTAGATGCTCCGTATAGTCGTTTGTTAAATGCTTGAATTTAAATTTATTTAAAGGCTCACGAAACAATAATAAAGACAATTGGCTAATGAACCAACAACTCAATTGAAACATTTTAATTTCAGTGAAGGCGCCTGTAATGGAAGCTGCAGCAAACGTAATCGCACATGCGTACGACTCCTATACAAACTGGAATAAAAAAATCAAAACTTACCCTAAATTTGGTTGAAAACAAATAAAAACAACAACAGCAATCATGTTAATTTGCAATGAATAACTTCTTGTGTGTGTGTGCGTGTGTTTGTCGCGTTATTGAATAAGGGTTAATGATATGCCGCCTGCACTTGAACAATGCAAATAAATCAATTTTTAGTTATAAAAGGAATTTTCAGAGCGTGTGCAACTGTGGGTTACCTTTTAGAAATTTACTTCATTTAGACAAGCATCACAGTGTTTCAGATCCATATTTTTGCAAAATTGCAAACTATTGACAAAGACAATTCTTGCATGTGCGGTAACATCAATTTGAATAATGAAGTGAATAGAGGAGATGAGTCCCGATAGCATAAAAACACCCTAAGCTGCCCAAACTAGATTCACTAACCTTAAGCTATTTGGTTTTAGTAAAGCTACACTGTTTTCCTTAAATCCTTAATTATTAACTTAAAACATTGGAATTCGTTTTGTTTTCCATTTCACAAAAATGTTTTATTGTCCTAAATATTTTTACAAATGTACGCTTGTGTCAATTTAGAGAGCTACTTGAAATTAGGAAATGTATGACGGCTTTTGCAAGGGGGTAGTATTTAAAGGGTTGTCATTTATACATACGAGCATGTCAGTATTTATTGTTATAAAATAAGTATGTTGTGAAAAGGTAGTTTACAAAATATCTTTACACTTGAATTGATTTTAAAATTTAATCAAGAGTATTAAAAAAATCATAAATAATAATTTAAATCAATAAATGTTAAAATTTAAAAACAGTGCAAAATGTATATTTCTAAGTTTGTACGTTTTTTCAATAATTATCAAATTATTCTTTAATATTTCACTAACAAGCTAACAAGCAAATACTATTTTTTTGTAATTTAAAAATGATTAATGGCATAAAAATAGTAATTTTTGAAACTTTACGGGTGTTATGAAGAACATAATCTATATTTCGTCGTCGTCGTCTTTATTTTCGATTTCTTATTTCCTAATTTTAACAATTGGCAACTGTTAATCTAAATGGCACGTGCTTTTTATCTAGAATTTGTTTGTTTCTATAAAATTGCTGAAGTTGAAGAAAAGTTGGTGCGAAGAATTATAAAATTACAGTGTCTTTATTTTTAAAAGAGCAGTTAGCTTGTCGATCCTAAGGATTCTAATTTTGTATGCAAAGTTAGGCCTAGAGTCGCGTTACTTTACCACAATCCATTGATTTTTATGAGATTAGCTACAATGCCGACTAGAATTAGGTAACCTGGAAAAATCACATCTTTTTTGGGCCAGCTTTTATTGTTTCGAGGAAATAAGTAACACTCTGCGTAAATTTCAGGCGTCTGCCTAAAAGATAAACTATTTGCACCAAAATCACCTCTTTAATGGGGTAACATTCCGTAACATATGGGACACCCTTTAATTTTTAAGTTTTTATAGTTATAACTTTCTCTTATTATGAGCTATAGTGATACGCACTTTGTGAAAATTTGAATACCTGCCCTTTACGGTACAAAAGATAAGTAAAATTTACGTATGTTGTATGGGGACATCCTTTATTTTAAAATTATGAATTTTCTTTAAATGGGACCAAACTGTAATCATAACCTTTAAAAGAAAAAAAAATTTCAAATCGGTTTAGAAATTACGAAATTCTGCGATGAGAATCGGGTGAACACTTCTTTTTGGGGTTATCTTTTAGTTGCTTAATTTATGTTTTTACTCTCTTATATTATTCCGTACCCAAAGAGTTAAAAAGTAACCCTATAGTTTTCGATGCCATGTCTATCCGTCTGTCAGAGTCTTCTATCTCTGAAACTGAAATATTTATAGAAACTTTTTAATATGGCCTCTATAAAAATAAGTACTACAAACTAAAGGGTGTTCCAATAGTGATGTGATTTTCACTTTTATGACCTTTTTGAAGCGTATCAGACAGATACACTATAACAACAAATTAAAAAATAAAATTAATAAAAATGTAAAGGTGTTCCAAGTTACTCGTATCTTTGACGAATTTTTCCTTATCTCGTGACGTATATGTACATACTTATCTTTTGAACCGTACTTGATTAGTGCTCTTCCACCCTGTACTAAACACGATCACTAGGCTAATGTCATGTTAGAAATTTCTCTCTTCAGTTGCAGAATAGTGGCACAGATTTCTCTCAGTTCCCAAAGTGATATTTATTTTTTTAAGAAATCATTTAGCAATCCATACGCGTATTTCTGATTTTATGTTGAAAAAACACAAATGGCATTAAAACTTAGATTTTCTCCACAATACATTGTTGCTTACAAGATTTTTCATGTTTTACAAGAACATGTTCAAGTGTTAAATTACAACGTGCTGCCACCTAACACCCTTTACAACTAAACATTTTAATTTAAAAAACTTACTCTCGCATGAAAATTAAAGAAAAACCCTACACGATTCTTGAAATTCAATATACGGAAGAACACGAAAACATAAAAAAACCCACAAATAAAAAGCCGCGTTGATTTCAGAATCAACAAACAAATTTATTTTTTATTTGCTTTTATTGTTTTTTGTTTAATAAAATGCAAAAATACATTAGATATTAACAATCAGTGGCATTGTGACAAAATGATTTGCTTTTGCTTTCCATTCATCATCAAAATAACACGCTGAGTGGACAGTTGAATAGCAAACGACTAAGTGCTAATAAGGCCTGCTGACCGCTCTATCGTAACGAGGAAACTAAAGAGGCAGATGTCCTTTTCCTAAAAAAATATTTTGTATTTTTTAGAAACCATCATCCATTATTATATAATTAATAAAAGTTGTGATAATGAAAGCATGCAAGGGGAGACCAGTAGTCTTCAGACCAAAATATTTATTAAGTTTTGAATAGTTAAAAGCCTTGTACATGTTTTTTTAAGGGAAACATTTGATGACCTTTTCTATACACCACTGTTGACCTCCTACAAGCCTCTTTTGTTTTTGTAAATTCATTTTATTCGGTGCTTTTTTGTCTATTATAAATCTTTTTACGATATTCGGCAGTGGTGGTTTTGGTTTAAAACGTTAGATTTGTTGGTTTTGTGCAAGTAGGACATCTGCCACATGTCAATGTAACCGATTAGCAGGAAAGTCATTTTCATGTTAGAACTGAATAAATATTTTAATGTTAGCTGGAGTGTATTCAATTTTAAGTTTTAGTTGTGGTCTTCACTAAAACATTTTTCAAAAGAACTCGCGAAAGAATAGCGGTTAGTACTTTGCTCTCGTCAAATGGGTTTCTTTCAAGAGTATCTAAAAGGGAGAAAGTCGAAACTTATTAATGCTTTAATAAAAAGTATTGAGAGCTTTATATGAAAGGAAGATTTTTTAGCGATTCCAAGATTCCAAGATATGTTTAGATGAACAAATTTTGTTAACAAAATTAATAAACAGAAATTTATTGAAATCGCGTTAAGCTTAAAGTAATGAAAAGTTCTATGGAAAATATAGTTTTAATAATTTAACCTTATCTTGCTCTTAGAATCCGAGATTTCTCTTTTTTCGCATTTTTTATTTATTGTATCTTCAAATATAATTGAACTAACGATAAGTGTTCGCATCTTAAATCTAGATCATACATAATTAAATCCAGCCAGTGTTGGGCAAACATTTATTTTTATGGTTGATTATATTTTTGGATTCATCTTTCCGATGTTGGGCCAAAAAAACCAACCTCGGTCTTAGTCGAAGGTAACCAAAGTCATTAATTTTGTTACGGGCCAACAAGTTTGGATGTGTTTCGAGCATCGTTGACAGATCTATCGAAATTGCTGCAACAACCAAGGGCACGTTTATATATTTGTGTATTTTCCAGTATTTAACATAACAGGGAGCAGCTTGAAATCTAATTTTGATTTTTATCTAAATTTGAACCTGAAGCAGAGTCCCATAATTGAATTCCATAGCACCATAAGGATTTGATCGAAGGTACTGTAGAAGGTTGCAATATAAGCTACTGGTAGAGTTTCTGACATAAGACACCTATCAAGATGTGTGCGCCGAGGTATTTTACGTCTGAAAGCTGAGGTATTATTTGATTATTAATGGGAATAGGGGGCAGAAGTTTCTACGCAGTGTGAGCGTGATACGAGTTCAGTTATTTTCATTCATCGTCGTTCTCCATTTCTTCATGAACTTTTCTAAATTAAATATGTAGTCTTGTTAAAATCAAAGACTTTTGTGAAAAATAACCATAATAACAGATGAAACATCATTTCCAAACATACGGCTATTCGCAAGCATTTAAAACTGAGTGTTATGTTAATATAATCGCCTATATTTACACGAACATATTCGCAGGTTGTTGTCTTTCGCTAAGTAAGTTGTTCGACTCCAGGTACCTCACAAGATAAAAATTAATCATACTTTCTATTACTGAAGAAAGTGTAGAACAAATTCCAAATTGGACGGCAATTATCAGGGTTGTCAGCCTCACTCTTTTTGGGGAACCTCCAACACTTTGGAAATTCACCAGCATGTTGAAAAGGGCTGCTTAGGGATGCGCTAGCGTCAAAGAGCACTGTTTCAAGACTGTGTCAGTTCTGGAATCCCATCCGCCTCAGGAGACTTGTTGATGTTGAGATCTGTTAAAACCTTTTTAACCCCTCGTGCTCTTCGGTAGAGTAACGAATACTCTGTCGAGTTCAGGAGGTGGTGCTTGCAAATATACTAGGTTAGCTTATCAACCGGGTCAGTGAATATGTGGTCACCTTTTAAGATTTTTGAATTACATAAATAAATCTGCTTTGTTTAACGAAATGTTTTGCACACAAAAACTTACTTCTTACAGCTGAAACACTTTAAAATTAATAATTCAATTAACTAACTATTTTTAGTGGAAGCCCCTACATATTTGACACTTAGTTGTTAGTTTTCAATTACCAGGATTTCCGATAAAAACCACTATAATCGAAAACATTTTGCTAAATTCCAGGGAAACCCCCAGACTAAGAACCCTATTGATTATATTTTTTTCACAAAACTTATAATAAAGTTTTTGGATTCTAAGTATATTCCCGTAGCGAAGACTTTTTACTTTCTTAAGCTTTCGATTAAGTTCGATGTTCTACTTTTTGTATCTTTTCTCTCTTTGTAAAGATTAACAAGTTTAACAAGTTGATTTTATAAAAAATGAAAGAGAGTGAATCCTTTTTGTATGCCAACATTTCTTACACAAGTAAAAGGCGCAGCAGGATGCGGATTTATAAAAATTATTCTTAACTGAGAAAAAGGGAGACGAAAAAGCCAGACAGCCACATGCAGCAATAAAAACTGAATTAATCGTTTTTACGTGTATTGAAATTAAATTTTGCGACATAAAATCCTAGACAGCAAGCCAGACGAATAAAAACTTAAAACATTCAACGCACCACCTGGTAACAAATGTCTATAGAGTGGAAATAATCACAATGAGAATGATAATAATGATGATGCGTTTTATATTTTGTTTGTACGATGATGAGTACTCAATAGCATGCAACATTGATTGGCAATAATGGTGACGTTAAGTCTGACACTTGATGATATGCTGTGGTTTCTCTTAGCAATTTATTCAGTGAATAAATGTCCTACTGTGCGCTTATAATAGCGTTCGATACATAATAATACTGTTAAGAAGTTTGTTAATCTCATGTTAAATGCTTTTTCTTTTAGAGTTTTCTTCATTGTGTTATGACAGTCTGTAATAATTGCATGCCTTTAATAGTAAATAACAATTTCAAATGTCCACGCACGCAATGAAAAAAGATGGTGGTTGTATGATCGATCGATCGATTATGGTTGCAGTGAACAAATTGTAGTCACGATGAACAAGTTTTTTTAAAACATTTGATCAATTATAAAATTATTATTCACAGAAATAAAACATGGTTGGGCTGTATAAGTAAGCTAAAAAT
The DNA here is from genome assembly GCA_949628195.1 of Phasia obesa. NCBI lineage: Eukaryota > Metazoa > Arthropoda > Insecta > Diptera > Tachinidae > Phasia > Phasia obesa. The sequence continues at coordinate 939,572 of OX451216.1, forward strand.
AACCTTTAACTATCAACTTTTTTTTTTTTTTAAAGAGAAGTACCACTCAGGCAGTTAATGCCTACATAAACTGTGGTACTTCCTTTGGAAAGGGATAGTAGTAGATAAGACAGATGGTTAGTGATAGTAAAGCTTCGATTCTGGCAACACTGCAATTGCACATTATGATTATTTTTAGAACAGTATTGCAGCGCCTCTGGTGTTATTTAGGCGAATTAGTTCGAAGCTAGCATAGCCAATTTATAATTATTTTACTTCGCCGGCGATTTAGTGCTATGTGGTAATACCGGCGAAGGAGGGCGCCGTGATATGCATGATTATAAAGAATAAATTAATAATACATATCAGAAAAATTTATGTTGCCACGGCTGAGATTTGAGCTCGTGACCATTGCTTAGTATTCAACGTGCTAACTACTTAAGCTACAGCACCCTAAACTATCAACTTAACGTTTTTGCAATACGTCCTCATATAGTTACTTACCCGGCACATTTGTTTTTTTATATTTTGTAAATTTACTTATGGAGCATGTGCCCGCCACTTCGTGAGCGTCTTTGCATGGGGTACACACGTGCATGAACTTCAAATTCGTTGTTTTTAATGTAGAAAAATTGTACATCCATTCAAAAATGCAATTTTAATGAAGAAAGAATGAATGTATAGATTTGTCGATAATTTTGTTAGTTTTCTTACGATTTTCTGTTAAATTAATATAAATCAAAATAATATATTTTTTTCACTGAATGCGGAACTTATGCCGTTTCTATTACTACTTCTTGTATCTGGGATACAAAAACCTTAGGTTTTTAACTCAGATTTTTAAAATTAAATTATTTATCAGACAAAAGATATTAGACAAACAATAAATATCTAATAGTTTTAGTTTGATTTCATCACAAAGAAATTTAAAATAAAACAGATATTGTGTAAAATATTTTCATTTCCATGGCAGTAGTCTGCACCGGAAGTTGTTCAACTTTTTATTACAAAAATAAAAAAAATTACTGGCTAGAGGCATATTATTTTAATATACATATGCATGTACATACATTGTGATAAACATAATATTTTACATTAATTACTACATAAATATAAAATAACCATAATCATACACCTTTTTAACCCTTCTAATATAAAACCATACAATTGTGACAATTATGCGGGTTAAGGCGATTTCAAGTAAACGCCTAAAATACGCCAAAAGCCAGTAAAAACTCATGTTACTGCACATGTTATACCACAAGATCGCCGGTCTATCAAATTAACAATAAATGTTAAATAATTCAGCTTTTTAAAAATCATCGCATTCATCACTAACATTTTGTATTGCACCACCACCAATTTTTGGTGCATTTGTTGCTTCTGAATTTTACATGTACAAGGGCGTAAGTCCATTTCAAATTGCGACTGCATTCATCCACTTCATGTCTGCAATTCAAAATTGTTTAAATAAAAGTTTGTCTTTAACAGAAAGACTTCTAACAATAACAAAAGGATTAACACGAAATGAAACATGCAACATTTGAATTTGAAGTATCTCTTCAAATTTGTTTAAAAATTCATTGAAAAATCCTTAAATGCTACATTTTCTAAACTTTTCCACACTGAGCAACTATCACAACGGGATTTTTGAAAGCAACCAACCCTTTCAAACTCAAAATATGCCACCATTAATTTATGCAAATTTAAATTTTTTTTCTTTTCAGAAAACACTAAGAGTTTCGTTTTTTTATTTTATTTTAATATTTTATATGCCGTAACGTAACTAACAATTAATGTTAAAAGGCTTGAATCGAAAACAAACCATTCTTTAATTTTACTCATGGCAAAAAACAAACATTTGATGGGCATTAGCTTTTTTGAAAAAAAAAAAGGGATTCAATTTACAAGTATTTGATTACACTGAAACGTTTTTCGGTACTTGTCTGCGCTGTGGCATTCGCATACATACGAGTACATCCACTGAGTTAAATTGTTTATTCTTGCTTGCTAAATTGTTGTTAACGTTTGAAGTGGACCGAGTGCATTTGTCACCCTCATACAAGGGCAGATGGCGTGCCGTCAGCGTAAATGGTAGGAGTTTATAATGTGGGTTTTTATAACGTCAAATTCAGAAAAGAACTCAGAAAAAATAAATCCAGACAGACACTTTTTAGTCTTTTAATTCTTAATGAAGGTTAATTTCTATTTTAAATTTTAAAACTGTAATGCATATTTCTCTCAATAATTACTCGCATGTTATTTTTTTTTGTTTGTTTAATTTTTATTTTCTTTGGACCACTACTACAGTCAGGATTTAATTTTTTGCATCTTAAGGTTGGAAAAAATATTAGAACTCGTATTTCTCTTTTGGCTTGATGTTATTTAATTTCAATTTTTGTTGTTTATTTTCCCTGCCCCACAGGTGCAAAGGATATGTATGTATAAGATTGTCAGTTGTTTGTTTGTGGTGTTTAGTGTTGGGGGAAAGTATCGAAATAAAGTTATTCGGGTATGTTCTGTATTCCGAAACCGAGTGAAATTGAATCCGAATGAAATTTTAAATTGTCATAATTTTTAAATCCTACAACATTTTGATATTATTTTTTATACATTTCATTAAAGACCATTCACATAACTTCCTTGATTGCTAATGTTTTAAAATAATAGGCGCAACTAAGTTATATTTTTCTTTAAAATTTATTCGATTTCAATTTCACTCGGTTTCCGATTAAAAAAAACAATTTTCGATATATTCATATCGATAATTTGAATAGCGATTTATTAATAAATATTTTAGAAGTTCGAAATTTATTTTAGGGTATCGAAGAGTTACTAGTTTCCAAAAATGGCACCGCACTATTCACTAAACAGCTTTGGTTTATTCATTCACATACAACTCTATAATAACACTATTTTGAAAACACCTTGGTCTGATTTACACCCGAGGCCTCGTGCCCTTGTTCTGTGCCCAGTTAGATAAAGCAACATTATGATCAAACTTTCTTTGAGCTCACTAAACATAGGTTCACATGATACCTGATAATCGATCACAAATTCAGTTTTGTATGAAATATGTATGTGTGTATTATCATGGTTTAAACTGTGAACCATCAACAAAAAAAATTATATTTTTAAGTAAAAAAGTATATAAAGTCATCAATGTTGTTTGAATGCTTATAGCACAGCAAACAGGATTTGCACGCTTGATCTACAGGTGGCGTTCTGTAAAAGTCAAATTTTCATACTAAAACAACATTTAATGGCAGACATCAATATGCGTACAAATGTTCGAACGATGCTATTTGAACAGGAATGTGACATCGACAACGATGATCTTCACGAGACTTTTTAATGTGAATTTGTTCAATGGTTAAGCAAATCAATGGCTCGTTAAGACGTAGTATAAGGACCTGAGATAACTTGTTAACATTTTAAGTATATCGATCTGTCAGATATAGTTTTCAAAATGTTACTATTGGGAATCACCAAAACCAAAAAAATCCATTGTAGCTAAAATATAGTGCTTATACGAGTATGTGTTATAATTATAATGTTTAAATCAGAATTTATTGTTTCACGACAAAGCCTTGCTCTAGGACATCGTTGTGTTAACTAGGTACTAGGTTTACATGTTACATTTGGATTATGTTTGGAGTATTTTTGGCTCCATCTCCCTGCAAAAATTATTAAACTAAGCGGTTCATTAAAGCTAAAAGGGAGCGGTATCATGTATTGCGTTAATAGGTCATCTTTTTTTTCAACCAGAATTTATTGTTGTTGATCGCTGCTTGTTCTTGTGCTTAATGAAGTAGTTTTGTAACTGATATGTAAAGTTGGATTATATGATCCTACCCTAGGTTGCGACATCGTAAAGCTAAACGGACTACGTTTACATCATATATTGAATTATATTTGAAAAACTTCTGGTCTCTTACGGAGCAAATATGCTCTTCTTGCAGGAATAGGCTCGAAGAGACAAAATAGATGAAGCTGGCCATGCATTGGTCTATCAGCCATCCGTACACAGATGGGAATTTCTGTTAAGTTTTCCGGTATAACATTAAACTATACCACCATTCTACACCAGACTTGTTGTAATAAACATATCTGTGAGGGACCTTGAACCTTAAAATGTAAATCTTTTTATGACAATATATGTAGATACAGAGTGTTCGCAAAAAAGGGTACCAGTACCTAGAAATTTCTCATCTATTTACTTCGTTTTCAATTTGTTTGAATGCAAAACTTTTTACTCTTCAATAATAAAAAAATTACGATAGAACATTAAATAAAGATCACAATTTTTTTCATTAGTATTTTTTTAATAAAAACCATTTAATTTTGATTAATTTCGAAATTTTATCCGGATTATTGATTGTTTTTTGAAAACCAAAAAGTGAACAAACCCTTTCGCTTAATTTCACTTCAATCTGTTGTCAGTCTTATACCTCTGAAGACAATAGTCAGTCTTAAATCCTGCCTTTCATACAAAACACAATAAACAATTGAAAATTTGTCAATTTTTATCCCAAAAAAGGCAATAATTCATCTATTTCAAAAGGAAAGCAACAAAGAAGTCACTGCAGCCACTTTACGGTAAATTGGTTGCAAACAATACAAACCACTAGAAATGAAACAATCAGGAAATATATTGTAAAAATTATTGAATGTGTTGACAATATGCAACCATGCGGCAGTTGTGTCAACTATGCATAATACACCACAGCCGTTATGGGACAAAACAGAGACCTTTCTAATCCTTTATTTATCAGCACGCAGCATTCAATCGCGCATGCGTAGAGATAATTTAATGTAGCAACGCCCTTTTTCTTTTTCGAAATATTGGAACCACTAATGCACATTGTCATCATGGCGTATCAAACTAATTTAAGGGTAAATCTGGTATTTTGTTTAATATTTTAAATAAACATTGTTCGTTTTTTAAATGTCATTCAACATTGTTATTCGAATTTAAAAACTTCCTAAATCTCTTAAGAGAAATGTTAAATATTTATATAAAAAACACTTGGAAACTTATCCTCCAGTTGCATAAAAATCTCTGTTTGATATGAAAAGCAAGAAAACCCAGAAAATGCTTTCACATAATCGACCTACTGGCAGTTGCATTTGCGTTCTACAAATATTTAAATCGTCACTGTCCACTTGCTTACGTTATGGAGTAAAATTGAAAGTGTCCTTTTTGAAACACCGCAGGACAGTTACGAAGTTTTTAGTTTTTCATTTTTCAAACTGTAGTTGCACCAAATCGAATAACAGTTTATTGTTGTAATTGCTTTTAGAGACCCTCCACAAATTAGATTAACTTTTAATTTATCTTTTGTGTGGAATTCTTGCCAAACAGAAGGGTCAGTTTTTCACACTTCACTTCACAAATGGGCTGTAAATTAAAATTGTAAAAATCATGACAATGATTTTGTGGAAAAACAAACGCGTGTCTCTTGTTATTTCTTATTCAGTACAAATCAGTTGGCATCGACAAATAAAATGTTATTGTGTAAGTTGTGACACACTTACACGGTTTGAATTCGAAAATTATGCATGAAAATTAGCTGACCAATAGATAGTAATTATGATGTGCAGTTGTCGGACAAAGGCAGTTAGTATTACGGTTGGAATTGTTTTGTTGCGGGACATTTATTTTTAGTTTACCATTAGTTTGTTTGTTTAGGATGAAAAATTTAACTGAATAACGTACAGATGTGTTTTAAATATTTTCAAATTTATATTTATCTGGTATATCTTATATTTATATTATTCTGTGGATGTCGAACGTCTGTTGCCTGAAAAAAGAAGATCTCGAAGAGAGTGGCAATCAAATAGATCATCTCAATTAAAAAACAGACTAAAGAAAACCATAAAACTGCTAAGACAGCTACTGCAATCTTAAAAAATTTATTGTCTGAAAAAATACTTGACAGACCTTGGCGCTGCTCCAAAATCGAAATATCCATTACGGCGTGCAATAAAAAACCTTTAAATATCTGTTAGGGCCCCCGCAGACTGTAGAATTTTTATAGGCCGATAGTTAAGTCGGGTTGGGCTGAAAGTGGGCACACCGAGCCAACTAAACAGTTTGGTTGGTGAACAGGGCGCAGACTATCCAACATACAATTACAAATACAATTAACAATTGTGATTTGTGCGACGCCATATTCAAAATACACGCACACGATGCCAAATCACAGAACGATCTGAACTATCGGCCGATTAAACAATCGTCATGTATGCGCCAATACTGATTTAACAGTTGGCCGAAAGATTTGTTTGAATGAATCGGGTAGCCCATCAAACTTTTTTATCGGCCGATACTGAATCGCTGTAGTGTGCGCATATGCATTCCTCTCCATACTGATTAAGAAGCCGACCAACCTATCGGCCGATACAAATTCTGCAGTCTGCGGGGGCCCTTATACGTAATAAAGCACTGCATGAACACAAAAAAGCGAAGCTCTTAAGACGCTCATTATAATATTTCATTGCATTCGTATCTATTAAAAGCACACGAGTAATGATGAGTGGACAATAATAAACAACAAGGAACAACGAGTTAAATGCTATGAGCTTGCAGAGTTTCCATAAGCAAATTTGAATGAGTATGATTAAATGTTGAACATAATAACAAAGAACTTGAGCGAGTTCAAGCAGTTTTATGTTTTGAGTGTAACACGAAGACAATTCGTGTATATAAAACAAAAAAACACAGATGTGTGGTTTCTGTGTTACAGACGAGCGGCTCGTCTAAAAAATTTGTATAGGAATCACTCAAAACATTGAGTGCTTTTCATACAAATTTTCTAGACGAGCCGCTCGCCTGTAATACAAAAAGCAGTGCAAATAAATTGTTAACAGCAAAATTTCCACCCTTAGCTTAGATTGCAAACTTCTACATTATAATTCGACCCTTAAACCAATGTATTCATATATCGGGTATTGCCTCATCTTCGAACTTAGAAAAATTTCAATAATAACATTGTGTATTGGATATGTGTATTGTATACACATGAAATTATACAAATATTTAAAAATTCAAAAAAGAGAAACTTTTCGTACCTCGTAACGCCACTATCTTCATCACCAATTTACATTTTTAACTTCACACTTAATAATTTTACTTCAAAAATAAAGATTTTATTGATAAAGTCCCCCTTAGTATATAAATAAAATTTTATTTATGTCACAATTCATTCAAACAGCATAAAAAACTTCTGATATTTTTATCACAATAAATATCGCAGAAATACACAACAAACTAATCGGAACTCAGAGAGGTTTAAACTTTTTGACCATTTCGCTTATTTTTGTATGTAGTTTTTTTTTGTTGTTATTTACGCATTAAGGTCAAAATGTTTCGAAATTATCTGAGATTTTAACACGCCACTCTATAGATTGAATGTTGATGAAGCAGCATCCGTAAATTCTCAATGACGTTGTTTGCTTTTATTGTCGACGTTAAATCAACCCTTAGGCAGACAAAATGAGAAAGAAATCTGCATGTTTGTTATTTTTTACTCGATCTCTGCTATAATTTTGTATAAAAATGTCACACAAAAATTAGGGAAAAAAAGCAAATTTTAGAAAAGAATAAAAAAAAACTGGTTCATTATCATTAACAAATAATTGTATGAAGGAGAGAACGGCATTGAATGACGAGCACCCTGATTGACTGACACTGAAGTTACTGCAGATAATTTAATGTTTTCATTTTTGATTATGATGTTTTCTAGTGATTATAATCGGAATAATGTGGTGGAAGATGAGCCTTTTTGTTTGCTTTATTGTTTATTGCTTTGCAAACAAACTTTTGTAATTTTATGTGCAAAATTTTTATTATATTTATAAAATGCTACTTTTTTTACGATAAAGTAACTTTTGTATCGTTTTGAAATCTTAAACTCTAGAAGCCTTTTAATGCCACTCAATAGTTTAAATGCGAAACGAATTGAGCGTTGCACAGAACTGCATACGACAGCACAGCTTGACAACTCAACAATTATGAATGTTGGTTGATGATGATGCTGTCTTGTTAAACTATAGCACGTGTATGTTAAACTATACTAGGAGAGTGAGTAGGCTGACATGTTAACACGCCCTTTACCCATTTAAACACCAGATAAAAACTGCTTAGTTGTTTTGTAATCCTGAGGTTTGTAAATCAGTTTTGGATATAAACAATTTTTTCGTCTTTACACATTTAAAAAAATTGAACAAAGTTCTCTGGAAGTAAGAATCCCTGTGATTAAAAGGTCGGTTGGTGGTAAATAATGTGAAGCTTCACTGCGTTTGACATCGATTGATTGCAAATCTTTTCAAAAAATTTAATTGTATCACAATATTCTTATCACATATAAGCGGTGCACTCAATAAGTCTTTAGGAAATCACATTAGGACTACTAAAAATAAAAAGCAAAATATGTCTGAGTACTTTGAAGTAAAAAGGAATAAATCCGTCGTTTAGTTTCTTTTAACCGATCTGACAGAGGCAACTTTTGCTGTTTAAAAACAAAGAAATTATTTATGTATTTAATATAAAACTTAATAATAATTAATTATTGCAAAGATAGAAGACGCAAAGAAAAAACATTGTTGATGTAATCATAATCTAGGAGGAGCATATTATGATTAAATTATATGGTTGTAGTCAAACCATATTATTATTGAACATAACGACAATGTTTCTATATTAGCATCAATTGTCAATCCTATTAATGACATTGCTAAAAATCATCATCAATGTGGTTCTTATGACCATACTACAATCATGATTTTTCTTTGTGTGAAGATAGAGCACTAGCTACCAAAGCCATCAGTATAGTTAAAAAAAATTAAAAATCCAAAAGAATTTAAGAATTTAAGTTCAAATAATTTTGAAATTGAGTCAATCCTGTTTTCTTCCAAATGAAAATTTGCCTTCTCTATCTATATCATGCCTCCTGTAGCCAGATTAATTTTAATGGGTTGGTAAATATCTTTTAATAAATTTAAATGCAACAAACACACATTGTATTGAAGTTCGATTAAGTATTTTTATGGCCTTAAGGACTTTATATTAATTGATAATTTAGTAAAACAAACTGATAATAAAAACAACAGGATTAAAGAAGAGAACAAACATGGCCATCTTGAATACTCGAATAAACAAAAATATTTTCTATTTTCATAAGAGTTTAAATAAATATTCTATTTCTTTTAACCTCTTGCAACTACAACCTTTAAAGTATTTTATTAATCTTACAACTATTTACAACACAACTTGTTGTATTTTTCTACTGTAATTAAAAAATAACAATAATAAAAGAAATTACAAAAAAGTAATTGCTTAAATAAATAAATTTTACAATTTGCTACTTCATTCGAGTAGATTTATTCGTATGCACATCCATCCATACGATACCATACCCTACCATACGCACAAACATTATTTTAATGCGCTTAACAACAATACAAAAAAGAAATGAAACAGAATTACAAATGTCCGACAAAAGGACAGAATAGCAAACAACATCAACAACAATAACAATAATAGTTGTAACAGCAATGCCAATATTTCCATCAACCACCAACAGTGCAAAACACATTCAGAGATGCACCAACACTTTCGCATTGTGCAGCATTGTATCTACGAGTGGCTGTATCTTCCTCAAACATAGCACTTCTACTCTTATGCATGTATTTCTCTTTGCTACATGGTATAAGCATTCTTAAGGCTGGATAGCTGTGTCGCAGGCACGGATAGTATTTGTTTGTGTTAAGGATCCTGGCAACACCCCAGGCCTTTCTGGTGTGAGTCGTGTGTAATTGCTAGATTTATCCACTAACACTATCTGGTTTGGTTTGATGTGGTTTGTTGCAGTGTGGTGAGCCGGTGTGTTGTATGCAGTGTGATTCATATAGATGTTTTTCGGTCTTTTACTGTTGTTACACTAACAAATGCGTACAGTTTGTCTGTCACTAACATAATTACTGTTATATTTTTTGTTTTACGTAATTTTGCGGGTGATGCCTAGTGTAACCACAACAGTTTGATCCCCTACATACAGTACGGTTACTAATGTAGTTTATTATAATATTTAATCTTTTATAAAGCTGAGCTGGTACTTTTCTACCCGAAACGATTTATGAAGTTAGGAGAGGTAGTGTCTAGTGATTCAGCTGATATAAAATAATTTTATGTTCTAGGTTACATAGCTGACTTTGATTTGTTTTATTCCAAAATACTGTATTTCACATTTTGTGCTCAAAAAAGCTTGGGAATGTTCGAGAAAAGGATTAATGTAAAAAATTGTTAGCAATATGGTTTCAATTTCAACAGCAGTATTGAATTTTTTAGTCTACTTATTTTATTTTTAAACAATTCGTTTATATTCAATTTAATTTCTGCTACTTTTATTTTCCGTTTGTTTAAAAACATGCTAAAGGCTTTTAATCTTTGGCTTTGTTTGCTTCTGTGTGTTTGCAGTTCACATTTATTTAATGCCAGAAGCAATAAACATTAATTGCTGATATTGGTTGCTCCTAGGCATTATTACATCAGTTCATCTTCAACAAACCACAATGCATTTGTGAAACATGTCGTTAATGTTTCAAAAACAATGATATGTTGCCAGGACAGGGATTCCCAATTAGTTTAAATGGAAGTTTTTTTGAATAAGAAACTCATACTACTTTTATAAATGCAAATTATTTTTGAAAACCAAATAGTGTGTAGATCGATCATTAATACTTCTTTTGTTTCCAGTTGAGAAAACAATTTTAAATTACATAGAAAATGATAGGCAAACGGATCTGAGCAAAAATTTATTATATAAAAATGAGACTCGTGCAGCAGAACCTATATAAATTTTTTTTAGTTGCAGAAACACTGTTTTGAGATTTGATAGTAGAATCTTTATGTAGCTGGGCATAAGGTGCAAAAATGCCTTTGAATTTTATTGTAGTAATTATTTTCGTTATTGCTGATGTTTCTCACTCTGAATTTTGTTTGTTTTTGCATTTCATTAAAGTATAAAGGAGAACAAATGGCAGGAACTGTGAACTGTGAAATATAAATTCCCTTTACAATTTTGTTTTAAATACAGAAGTTTTGTTTTTCGTATTAATTTCCATTTAATTTCCAATCTTTCAACATCTAAGTGGGTGGTTGTGGTAAAACTTTAAGCTTTTAGTGCTTTAGTGAGAAGAATAATTGTCGTTTAAATATCTATCCTTCAGAAATAATAATAAAGATACAACTCTTCTTTAAAAACGAATAACAGATGTCAAAGAATATTAAAGGGTTGTGCTAATTTAATTGACTTTGCTTTTAGAGTGGTTTTTGGTATTAAAAATATTCTTTTATATTTCAACAATATTTTAGGATTTAAATCATAATAAAAAATATTAAAAGAGCTATCTATAGGATTAACAGTTTAAAAAAATAATAAAAGATTGGATCTCTTAATGCAGCTGATAGAATGGCTTTAACCAATAGAAACAAATTGTGTTTATAAAATTAAAAAAGAACTAAATAGGATAGCAATTGTTTTTTATATCAACAATTATTTTTCTTTAACGGCCTGCTTTAGTTTGACGCGTGCCTTTAATAATTTTATGATTTTCAAATAAAAGTCTTTAAACAAATCATAAAAAATAACTAAATAATTATAAACCCCAGGTATTTTGAAACAGGAAATATCATAAATAATACAAAATTGGTTATGTTTACACGTTTAATGAATTTATTTATCCACCACAATCATAACCACGATCACAAGCACTAAAAGGGGCTAAAACTCATTTGAATTTATAATGAGCAAACAAAGCAAATCATCCTTTTTTCCATATTTATTTCACAAAATATTTCTAGTTTAACACATTTAAATGAAAAAATCATTTATAAAAATAATAAAAATTAACCAAAAAAAAAAATATTTTTAACTAACAAAACACTCGAAATGATTGCGGTGAAAACAGTTATACGTTTGTATCTCTGTATCTTTAACAGTATCAACACGATTACTTTCCCTAAAAAACGAACTGAAGACAAGCTTAGAAATGAGAAAAGGCAATGAACTGAAAAGGTAAAAAGTTGGAAATAATTTCAATTATTTTTCAAATCTACCAGCTGTTAAACGAACCACTCGAAAATGAATGTGATTTTGCCTGGTGATTTTTATAAATTTATTATGAAATTCGAGAAATATACATCCCCAACATAAATCACACAAACAAGTAAACACATATTAATGAATGCTTTTCAACAAATTCAATTTTGTATGTCCCAGTATATATTTTGTTGCTTGTAAAAAGGGGTTAAATGCAGTCAAGTCGGATACGGTTTTCGCTTTCATTTGGAGTATTTATTTATGTTTTTTTCATATAAAAAGTTTACAACATTAATACTTAAATGATTATATGGATGTGATTCTTAGTGTGAAGAAGTCTTTTTAATTTGATGCCTGGCTGGTTATTAGGTTTTATCGGAATAATGATGGGTCGGTCCTATTTGTTAGTTAATTCAGTTTATTTGTTAATTCATTTTATACAGAAAAAGATTGCAAATATGTTGTCTTGAATATTGTCAATAATGATTAATTATTCTCCACAAAAAATATTTTATAACTTTTGTATTTGCAAGAATATCATAAACATTTTTCCAAAATTACATTTGATTTCGAATGAGTGTCAAATATTTCAAATCGTAACATTTCTCACGTTCATAAGACGTAACTGTTGCGAAACTGTTGAGTGTTTGCCTTAGAAACGGGTTGTTAAGTAGTTTCGCTCAACTTAACAGTTATGAGTTATGCCACTTCTTCTCCACAATTCTCAGCTAAAGTAATTAATTTTAATTACTTCTGTTGTCTTTCTTTTATTTTTTCAATTCTTAACATTTTTCAGCTGTTTTTTTGCAGTACATTGTCAAGCCGTTTCTAAGACGTAACTGTTGTGCTCAACAGTTGCCAACAGTTTCGTAGCAGTTGAGCTCAACAGCTATGTCTTAAGAACGTGCCCATTGATGGCAATAAGTCTATTCCTTTTGAAGACCCCTAGAGTAAATTGCTATAGCAATTAGCTATGCTCCTTTAGCGTTTTCTTAATAAATGCCCCTACACTCAAAAACTTCCTATTTTATTATTGCGTTATTGCGTTATATCTGCTTTCTCTCTGGATCTGATTGTACTTTTACAAACCAAGTCTTCGTTCTGTTAGTAATCAATATTTACATTGATAGGATACATTTTTTACATTCCAAGCACACATATGCTTTCCACTGTATTTGAAAGTACATAGTGTACTTTAAACTATCGAATCGAATTAAAATTAGGAACATTTTCCTTGTTTGTCTTAAAGGGCAGAAATGCATTTGTGACTGTGCATTTTGAAGAGAGAACTGAACTGAACATACATAAATATTTAATGACAGCTTATATTTGATGGTCCAACCAGGCATTTTCAATCGGTCATGTTCCCATACTTTGTTGACAAACAGTGTTTGTATAACAAATTAAAATCTGACACTGACAGCTGTAACCAAAACGTGATAAAAAAATAAATTTTATTTTTTTTTCGAAAGAATGGTTGCCTAGCAAGAAAAGACCTCGATAGACTGATTGGAAGAGCGCTAGTCTATCAGTTTGGTGGTTGCGGGTTCGAAGCCCACCAAAGACTCTGGCAACAAGCGAAAAAAGCTTCGCAGGTGGCGTTGTCTTAAAAAAAATATAAAAATGTAAAGCAAGTACTAATGTAATTACCACCCACAATTTTATTAAACATCAAAGCTTGAATAATACAGAATCTTGATTTTTATTGTTACCAATTGCCTTATTTAATTATTTTTATGTGGGTTAAATGGAACATAATTATTAAATTCCTAAATTAATTTTACGGTGTTTCTTAATTACCTTCCTTTGGTCATGTCTTCAAGACCTAAATCCAAAACGACGGTTACAAAAAAATAGTATATCCTGGATGACATATTACGAAAAATCCAACCAAATCGTTGACGTAATTACTAGATCAAAATAGCACAAAGTCCTTTACAAGTCTCTCAAATAACGCATTATCGCTTATCTTATCTTTAGCAACTATGTTTTAAAACTATGTCGTTAAGGACGGTCTATCCAACTGAATATATAACTTTTAACTTATGGAGGCTGGTTTATGTTGTGTTGCACATATACGAGCATACACACAAACACGTATCTATACACATTCATTTAATTTTTAATAATGTGTAAGGAAGGGCAAAGAAAAAGATCTTCCTTCCCCTTTATCCTAACAATGATAATAATGATTATGCTGTGCTACTAAAATGTCATTGCCAAAGTAATTCATCATATTCATTCATATTTAATACTCAAATAGAACAACTGAGTAAATGACGAGATGATGGCAGAATTCCCAAGTAATATTTAAATCTGAAACAAAAAAACAATAACAATAACGCAGCTTGTTTTTAAAAAAACAATAATATTTTTTAGCAAAAAATAAAATGAAGTACAAAATGATTCATTGGGCGAAGAAGAAAGAAAACTATAACACTAAACTGCCATCATTGCGAAATGAAATACTGAAATTATGATTTCACATTTTTCGACTGCATGATTTTTATTATTTGTTGGGTTAGAGGAGTCGACAATTTTCACAAAACACACAGCAGGAAAAATAATCAATACCCCGAGGAAAGGAAAAACTATCAACATCATCGTCATAAAAAAATCTAATTAAAGTGAATATTATTAGCTCATTTGCTTAAAGCTAAAAAGAGCATTTGAACATTTTTCTGAACAATGTGATGCGATCGATGCCTGTCATAAAAAATCATTTTATGGGGTGCGCGAGCATGCGCACTTTTCGTTACGCTTCCAGATGTGGAAATGAAGTGCAAAATTCAATCTATTGTGATTTTTTTTAAATTTATTTTATGACTGTATTGTATTTCTTATAATCAAATAATAATATTTGGTGCAGTTTAATAAATTGAATGAAAAACCTTAATTTGTGCAATTTTAATTTATTGCCAAGCGGAACTTATTTAAATTTCATCGCGAAAAAATTTGCAAAAGTGGAAGAAAGGCTTTGTCAAAAAAATATTTAAAATTTTCTTGTATTTAAAATTTGAAAAGGTGGTGGATTTTCACCAGTTTTTCAGCAAATAACACGGTTGTTCTAAATTAGTTTTAACATGAATAAGTTATAGCTGTATGTATGTCTAATATTTCATAATTTAATAATTCATAAATTCAAGTATTATATTAAAATTTTAATGAATACTATTTTTAGTCCGTGCGTATAAAAAATTATTTATATGAAAAACAATGAATCCAGCTTTTGCGTTTGTGTGTTTGTTTGTTTGTTTGTATACACTGACTGAATTTATGATGATACTCGATGTTGTAGTGAAATATTGGAAATAAAGAATTAATTTTACACTACAATTTGACTTCGAGCTCGAAGAATGTTTTTTACTTCTTTCAATATAACCAAAACGTTCGAATTAATAACTGATATACATATGTATATATTTAAAGAATATTTATTGAAAACCGATGTGCAACAAAATGAAAATAATTTTTTAGAGTCAATAACCGCTACACTAAAACTGCCAAGAAACCAATAGGCATTTTCCACAGTTGCGGTTTTCTTCTTTTAAAAATTGGTTAAGCGGTTTAATAAGGAAACAAATTAATATTTAATGTCACAGTAACTTTTTATTATAAAACTTATTTACGTAAATAATTTATAAAAATGTACTTTTATTTAAAGAAAAAAAAAAAAAATAAATAAACTAATTCACTGTATATAACGACTTGAAGAACGTAAAAATCTAGCCTAACATTGGAATTACCCTTTTTCTGTTCTTTTCTTGTGCATGCAGCATTGTCATATAAATAAAAGACCTATTCAGCAAGGTAAGAGAGAGGCACGCTGATCATTGACCGTTTGTTTGCTAGAGGTTAAACTTTATATGTGGACATTTCCATGGTGGCGTGACTTGACATTGTACGACAAATCATCAAAAAAAAAAAACAAGTTAGAGTGCTATATTCGGCCGTGCCGGATCTTATATACCCTTCACTACGGTGATTTTCTTTATGCATAAGAATTTAGGTATATTATATATAAACATAAATATAAATGGACGTAGTGATAGCGCACTATAACTTTTGGTCCCACACTGGAACCACCATCCCGGAACCTTTCTGTCATTACTTCCCCATACATACTCTACCCTCGTCAGGGCCCAACGAAGTTTCAAGAAAACAATTCTTGTCAGTTTGTAGTCGGTATCCTGATGTTGTCTATGTGTTTAGTGTATCTAGGTGAATTGGTTTTAAAACGGAATTTTTTTTTAAATATTTCGAAAATAGTTTGTAAAAATTTTCTGTAAAAATATTTTTTGAAAAAATGTTATCGAATAATTTTCAGTACAAAAATTCTTTAAAAATGTTTTTTAAATAAAAAAAAAATTTAAACTTTTCTTTTAAATTTAGGACCTTCCTGCAACTTATATTGAGTTAGAATGGTCAGACTAAAGCAAAAAAAATCTTTAAAAAATCCTCATATTGGCCTCCCCATTTGCCTTTTAACTGCTTACAAAATATTTATTTCCAAAAATATAACAATCAGATTGATTATTTATATGCTTTACATACAGATATTTGGCTAGTGCTCAAGTAGCTCTAAATAAAAACTCAGATTCTTATGTTTACAACTTAATATACGAAATGAAATGTTCATTTGGTTCATTAGATCAGTGCAAGCGTTTTACGAGTGGTTAGCGGGCAATTGACAATATGAGCAAAAATTATTTTTTGTGATGATTTATCCACATCTATTCTGAGTTAAGTTAGGCATAACCTTTTGCATTAAAAGAAGTGGTAAAAAAGGCAAAAGTTACGAAAAGAACACACACACAGAGGAATTTTCAAAATACGAAAATAAAACCCTGTTGCAGTGCAATTAAAACCAAGTTATAGTCCTTTCAACACAACTTGCAAACAAAACCCAATCAGCTAAATGTCATATATATGTCAAAATTTAATAGAGAACAAACTTTAACAAAAAAAGGGTAGAAAAGTGCATAAGGACAACAACATGAAAAATAAATAAAATAAAATAATAAAAGTTCAACAAGGATCTTCATGCATGAAAATATCAAAATAAAACAAGGGGAAAAGGTATATCCAGGTAGTTGTGGCTTCGGTTTGGTGAAACGAAAGATTAGGCAATTTCTACCAGTTTTTATTTTTCGGATAAGTATGGTCCTATGATGCCTTCAGCTCAAAATCCGAACCAAACAGTGTCACGTTGTGGATTCATTTGATTTCCAAATGCAACAACTTGACGATTTACAAAACTGACAAGTTAAAAATGCCCTGAGTATCCTCATCAATCATCGCTCGATTAATCGTAGTATTTTTGATTAAAAAATAATTCGAACAAATTATATCGGTTAATCAACAAATCGACTAAAATTAATTTTTATTAAAATCTCCAATTTTTTTCTAATCCTTAACTTTTATTTATATGTTTACTAAACATACAGAGAAAAAATAACACATGACTTTTTTCCCCAAACTTTTTTTAATCACTTTGTGAACATCATAATAAAAAATATGAACATACTTAATTAAAGTAGGTTTTTAAAATTGTTACTATTTATGTAGTGTATAGTCAAATCATACTATTTATGCAATAATTCATTATCGAGCTTACTAATAAAGACCTTCACTCGTTGTAGTGAAACACTTTTTGGGAATCGAACCCACAACCCCCAGACTGATAGACTAGCATACTATATACTAGGGTGCTTAATTCACATTTTATATTACCGATAAGCTATGAAACAAGTTCATATTATTTATGCTTAAAATTTTCCTGCGTACTGGACGTAGATATAAAAATATCAAATAGAAATAATTTTCTAACTGAAATAAAAATATCAATAAAACATTTTTAAAAATCATCTAAAAGTTGTCATTAATAAAACATATTATTAATAAATTTTTTGTGGTTGTTTTTCTCATTGGATCAATTTTGTTTTAAATAAGCGCGATTAATTCGAGTTCTACGTGTAATTTAAAATCCTTAATCGACGAAAATTTAAATTACAAAATTTGTTTGCTTGAATAAAATCAAAACCCGATTAAATGGATACTCTAGTTGTCTTCAAACCGATTATAGGAGGGAATACGCAAACAATGATGGTTTGGTAAAGAATTATTTCCATTTTTTTACTTATGATCCTGTATAAGCAGTAGTTTCGAACTGCGTGCAGAAGAATTAAGAAAAATGATTTATATGTAATTTTAGTCTTAATTTTTTTCATCTTCTTCTAATAGAATTAAAGTAAAAAAATTTATTTGTTTTCCTTCTTTTGAAAATTTATCAAACAAAAATTGTTACTTACTTTCTTAAGATTTGATTAAAAAATTTTAGCAAAAATATTTATTTATTCAATTGAAATATAATTTACTTGAAAAGAAGTTAAACCAAAACAAAAGAATCAAATATTTTACGTGTATGAAACAGAAACAGTCTTTTGAAAAAAATTTCGATTGTTCTTGTGCTGAGAAACAACAAGCGATCTATAGATAAGACACGCAACAAATAACAATGAGTGCGTTTAGAAAATGTAAAATGCAGACTTTAAGGGAATATTTTATGAATACAATGTGCATGTGTTATCATTATCATCTCTTAAAGAGTTTCAACTCTTGACCAAAAGACCACATGAAATGTTTAAACAATGAACAAGTTTGTGGTTGACACATACATTAAGATGTAGAATTCGAATACAACAAGAGCATTATGAATTCAAACACATGGATGATTATCAAGATCTATTTAAATGTTCATTAAATGTTGCTTAATTCAATCATAAATTAATGAGAAAAAATTATTGAATTCTAAATTACAATAAGTTTAAAATAATAAATCATGAATTATTATTCTCATAATTATTATTATTAACTCCTATTAATTGAATCCCCTAGTATCCCACTGGTAAAACTAAGAAGGCGTTCCCACTTCAGGCCTTCTATAAGGCATGCTTACACCTTCTCTCCCTACGGCCCTCATATTTCTGTGCTTTCCTTAAAGATCTAGTACACAATTTTTTCTCTTAGCCTTCTAAAAGGCATAAGGTCTTCTAGCAGGAAATTTTCGAAAGACTTTTGGAATGTCGGCAGAAGCGAAAGTGTAGAAAAGATATCAGATTAAAATGCGATTAGAAGTCTATGTGCCTCCAAAGAGGCCTTCTAAAAGGCCTTCTTTTTACAACTGGATATATGTTTTTGAATGTGAAATAATAAAAAGAAAATATGCATCTTATCTTGTAAAGCTATTGTCGTCTTGAACGGATGTAATGAGTGTCAGTTAAGCGAAAGTAATGTTATTTTCGCTTACAACAATATTTACACTTAAATTCATTAAATTATTTAGAAAAGATTTACGATTATCAATCATCAATTGTTATTTTTTACATACATTTACAACATACGAATGCAAGAGCAGGGAATAATTTGCATCTGCAAGTGTGAATGCAGATATTGTATATTTCCAGTTCTTAGACACATAAATAATATTAAAAAAGGTATAGTCGAAATAGTTGCGAAATATAGTTGCATACCTTAACTAAAAAAATTGATTTTGGGAAACACGTATATATATATATATATATATATATATATATATATATATATATATATATATATATATATATATATATATATATATATATATATATATATAAGTTAAACAAGGACTTCTCCTTGTTATAAAAAAAAGGGTTTGCAGTCAGGCAGCCAAAGGCTCCTGACTGCTGGTGTACTCACACCACAATTTAATTAAAAGACGATTTTTAAAACGCACGACTTCTTTATTGCAAGCCAGGAATTGAATTAATTTCTCTGATTCAATTTTGCTTAATTATAGTTCTTAATTTAATAATTATTTTTATGGGAAAATGCCTACTCTGCAGCTTTACATAAATTTGTATTATTAAAATATTTTATTCTATGGGAAAATGCTTACTCTGCAGGTTTACATAAATTCGTATTATTAATAATTTTAAGTGCGATCATATTACCACACATGCAGACATAAACTGCTTGAGTTGCAATATGATTTCGCAATACAAGTTCATACAAGTTCAATGTTCTTAATTTAGTGTCATACTTAAATATTAGGGGTGTTAACTCCTCCCCGCTTAAATATCAGCGTCCCGCTGATTAGACTTATTTCTCGATGGTAATTTCAGGAACTTTGCTGGATGGGAATTTAAGTTCTCCGAATATCTTCTTCCATAGAACGACTATTGCACTTACAGTTATGGCTAGTAAAAGGTAACCAGTTATGTGTGACCAAAATGAAAGGTTTAAATGATATCTTAAATATCCAATATGTTCAGTATTTTTTTCATGGAGTTCATGCAAGAAGTTAACGTCAAGTTTACGTTCTTTTTCATATATGTTGGCAACCAAGGGCGGCAGTGCTTGTATACTGGTAATTATTTCATTTGTAAATGTCCTGTTTCCAATTTCTACTGATTCATTAAAATATTTTATTAAAAATGTGCCTTCTAGGCTCTTATTATTTTGTTGAGAATAAATGACACCTTTGAAATTTGTGACAAATATAAGGTCATCCTCCAGTTGTTCTACTACAACCTCTTTGTTAGAAAGAAAGGTGCAATTTGCATTGCTACCTCTTAAGATTTTGGAGAGGCAGTCGTCCTCCTTGAGCTTTTTTAGTTGTTGAACACTACAAATTGTTGTATTGCTGATTATCGTGCAACTATCCTTGATACCATACACATTTTCGTGATTCAGAAGAACTGCATTATATTTTAGATCGAGTTGCCTGTTCTGGATTATGGCTGCTTTTGCAGTAATTTTTTCAAATTTTTTTGGGTTCACCTTCGGTATAGAAAGAATATACAGTAATGATGTACCATTAGAGAATATACTTGGTTTTCCATATTCGACGGCTTCAATCTCATTACTGTATGGTAGTGAATCAATCTCAGCAACTATACGTTGAATTTCTTTCATATCTAGAAGATTCGTGTTGATTACACCACTTTTCGCCAGCTGGCAGGCGCGTATTATTTCCTCAATGTCTTCTTTTATAATAAGCAGTTGGTTAAGTGACTCTTGGGTAAATTTCTCAATCTCAGCTTTGGAAACCTTGTTATTAACATTGCTGATTAGGGTGTTCATTTTCTTCACAACCTCATTAGTTGTCTCGAACAGTTTATTATTAATCACATACTGGTGTTCGTTATTTTCAACAATTTTCTCTTGGTTCTGTAGGACCTGATTCCAGTCTGACGCATCCGGATTCCCTGCAACCCATTTCCATGCTGAACCAATCCAATCTATAGATCTCTTGTTCCTTGTGATACCTTTAATAGAATTTATTCGATCATAAGACTTCTGAAGATAGAATTCAAATGTTTTTTTGTTCAGTTCGTTGTTTTCGATAGATGAAAAAACTTCTTCAGTGGTATGAAGCAATTCTTCTAGTCTCTCCAGATTTATCACATGCACAAAGTTAAGATACCCATCAATTATCCAGCCGTCTCCATTTTTTACTGTTACTAATGGCGTTCGGTATTCGAAGATCTGGTAGGCACCAATGATGGGGAGTAGTAAACACAAGCTTAGGTAACAAATATTAGTTAGTATAAGTTTATTTTTTTAAAATTCAATAATGATTTAATAATCTATTAAAACAATAAAAAGGTGAGTAGATATACGCATACACATTTTCCCAATGATTTTTTTAAACTTTTTTTCTTTTATAAATTTAAAATATACTTTTATTTTAAGCAAAAAAAAGATTTATAGAGCAGTTATATGTGGTTAAAACAATCAAAAATGAATAGGTATAATTAACGCATTTTCCAATTTAATTTTTTATGTGTTCAAAATATATTTTTATTCTAGGTAGCCACTTCTTTTTTTATATGACAATTATATGTAGCTTTATGTTCATGATTATTTAATATTTTTTTGATTATTTATTTTGACATTGAAATATTTATTATTAGTCTTATGGACTTTCGGTTTTTTTCTTATATATAAAAATCTTTCTTAACTTAAATGCTCGTCAGCAAGTGCAAGGATTATTCCGGTTTTTTTATATGGGACTTATGGTATTTCCTCCCCTTGTTATTATAAAACGTTACGCGATTATTAGCGGAAACCTTGTGTTTTTTATATAGAGGTTTGTGCTTAGATTTAATTTGTTTGTCCCTGACAAATACTTCTTGATTTTCCTCTAAATTGATTGGGACAGATCTGTTTTTATTTAAACGTTCATTAGTGGCTTTTTGGTTACTTTCAATGAGGCCACGGATATCTTGGTTTACTTGATCACGGAAATTAACTAATTGTTGATAATTAAATCTTTCTGATCTGTTAAAGAATATGTCAGCAGGTTTTTTCTTGATAACCGAGTGTATGGTATTATTGTAGCGGTCGACAGCAATATTCACCATGTCTTTGGGACTCAGATTTGGTATTTCTTTGGATACGCAACGATAGATTTCTATTAGCGTTGAATGAAATCTCTCAATTGGTCCGTTAACTTCACTTTTCTGCGTGGGAGTTAAATAAAATTCAATGTTTAAGGATCTAAGGAAGTTAAGTATTATTGGGGTAAGAAATCCCCTTTCATTGTCTGACACGATTATACGTGGTACTGTAAAGTAATGGAGAACCTTGGCTAATTTAGTCCTTAAGTGAGTAGCAGACCGATTTTTGATATGGAAGAGCTTAGAAAATTTTGAGAATTTATCAATGCAGCTTATGAACTTGTAACCTTGAATTTCAAAAATGTCGACATGCAGAATTTCGCAAGGATACGAAGGAATTGGTGTGGATTGTATCTTAGGTTTGCTAGGGTGTCTTTCATACTTATTTAACTTGCATATTTCACAATTTTTAGTGTAATTACGGATAAGGTTTCTCATATGGGGGAAGTAGTAATTTTCCAGAATTTGAAGGCTATTTTCTTTGTCATTACGATGAGCCCGTTTGTGCTCATTTTCTATAATTTCACAAACTTTATCTGGGTTAGTGATATCTTCTACCAATCTCTGAGTGATTCTTACCTTATATGAGATGAAATGAGCTAAATACATATTGTTAAGCAGTGCAATGAAACATTCAGGAATCTTGACACCATTAACACAATTTGGGTTAAGGCATCGTTTCAATGTTTCTATTAAGGTTTGGGAAGTGATATTGTCAAGAGTAACATGATGTCTAGTAAAGCCTGGATGTGGCTCAATACTACTAAGTAATTCTTTACCCTGTCGTATTATTAATTGGTTTTTAAAGACATTTAGAGGGAACTCAACATGCGAGATTAAATCGCTAGAGTCCTGTTGTGCACTATGAACTGTCGCATCATCTTGTTCTCGTCCCTCTTCAGCCGTTACGGTTTCTGAATCACCCTCCGAAGCTGTAATCGTTTCTTCGTCACTAGGCATATCAATTTGGTGAAGGGTTGTTTCTAATCGGGACAATGCGTCGGCAACAACATTCGACTTGCCAGGCTTATACACAAGCTCGTAATTATATTCTTCGATCCTGGCCTTCCATCTTTTCAGCTTAGCGTTGTGATTTTGGTTTCCCAGAGCGTAAGTTAGGGGTTGGTGATCCGTAAAGATTTTTATTTTCTTAGCGCCATATAGGTACAGCCGTAAATTATCTAATGCCCAAACGATAGCTAGCATTTCCTTCTCGTTAGTCGCATAATTTTCTTCTGCTTTCCTAAGCGAACGCGAAATAAATGCTATAGGTTTGTCTGCCCCTGTAAAATCCTGAGATAATACCGCTCCGATGGCATAGTTGGACGCATCGGTGGTTAAGTTAAAGGGTTGGTCAAAATCTGGAAATGTCAAGACTTCGGACGACATCAACAAGAGTTTTAATTCATTAAAAGCCTTTAGTGCCTCTTCTGTCAATGTAACCGGTACCTTCCTTGAAGAGTTTGCCTTAACTTGAGCATTTTCTCCTCTTGTTAGATTAGTTAATGGCTTGGCAACTTTTGCGTAATCTCTAATAAACTTCCTGTAATAGGAAGTCATACCGAGGAAACTTTTTAAGTCCTTTAGTGTACTAGGAACGGCCAAATTTTGAATAGCCTCAATTTTCTGGGGATCCGCGCATATTCCATCTTCTGAGACAACATATCCCAGGAAAGATACTTTTGTTTGAAGAAACTGGGTTTTTTCTAAGTTGACCCTAAGTTGGGATTCCAAAAGCTTCTGAAATATAGTCTCAACATTTTTCAAATGATCATCGACGTCACAACCATAGACTATAATATCGTCGATATACACGTAGCATATTTTGCCTATGTGTTCCTTTAATACGTCATCAATCATCCTTTGGAAGATAGACGGAGCATTCTTTAACCCAAAGGGAAGGCGCAAAAATTCAAATTTCCCGTTTAAGGTAGAAAACGCAGTTTTGTGTATATCGGAATCTTTCATCGGTAGCTGGTGGAAGCCGGATGTCAAATCTAATGTTGTAAAGTATTTAGCCTTGCCTAAGCTGGCTAGAGTCGCGTTGATATCAGGTATCGGGTAAGTGTCGGAGATGGTTACTGAGTTCAGTCTCTTGAAATCAATCACCATCCTGTACTGTTTCTCTCCGTTAGGTTTAGGTTTTTTTGGCACTACCCATATTGGGGAGTTATAGGGACTCTTTGATGGTCTAATTATATTCTGGTCTAACAACTCTGATATTTGTTCCTCTACGATTGGTCGCATGTTGGCAGGATAAGGATAGCTTTTGGTGTAAATAGGTTCGTCGGTGCTTGTCTTAATTTCGGCTCGAATAGAAGTAGTAACCATTTCGCCGGCTTCTAGTGGACCGAACAGAGGATTATATTTATTAATCAAGCCTTCTAGTTTATGAGCCACCTCCTCGGGGAAGTCTCCAGAGGTAAAATTTACTTCTTGAGAGAATTTCTCTTTCAGGGGCAAGACCGCGCCTGTATTCAAGGTTAAGGTGTTATTTTCTCTGTTTATAATAGCACCGAGAGCTTTGAGAGTATCATCGCCGATAATACCATCGAAAGATTTTAGTTCTGGAAGTATGAAAAATGTAATAATATCCTTAATTCCTACTGATTCAAAAAATCTTCCATGAATTTTTTTGCATATCTCTATTGGTCCGCCAGCTGTTCTTACGGGGAATGGTTTCTTAAGTTGTGTGCCTGTTTCACATAAATGCGATCCAACGAAATTTTTGTTGGCTCCAGTGTCTACGAGAAACTTCAATGGCACGCCGGCTTTCGTAATGATTTTTAAGTATGGAACGCTGGAAGGGAGGCCTCTGCTAAAAAATTTACTTCAGGGGAAGCGACATCGCAGCCTTCCGGTTCGTCACAGTCGTATCCTGGGTCCTCGGTCGCTGTTAAAGCAGAAGAGGGGCCGTAGTATTCTGTATAAGTATTAAATAATTTCTGTTGTTTAAATGGATTTCTAAAATGATCAGATCTTGCACCCCTTTTGAAACCTCCGGGCCTATTCATATAGTTAATGGTTTTAGATTGCATGGATTCATCAACCTCCATTCTTTCGGCTGGTTTCGGCCCCAGTGGTCTTGGCGGCAATGATCGAGGTCCTGGATAATGAGTCCATGGGCTGGAATTATGTTGTACCCTACCTTGGAAATTGTTAAAGTGTTTTGGTGGCACTGGAGGTCTGGGGTCCATTCGTGGAATCATGTTCATGGGGACAGTTACCTGGTTTCGAACAATTGGATGCAGATTGGTATTCCTTAAGTTTAAATTCTGCATTTCCAGGCACATTGCGTAAGCCTCTGGTAAGGTCTTTGGTTTCTGGACGATCAGTAATCTAGATAGATCACCGTTTACCCCGCGGATGAAAACATCTAATGCTCTATTCCGGTAAGTTTCGATAAGGGCATCTACAGTTTCTTTAGAATAAGTTTCGGTTTTTATTTTATTTATTATAAGGGAGAACTGATGGTTAACGGTTGCGTAGAATTCATCGAGTCTTGAATTTCTTTGCACCAATTGAGTTAATTGATGTTCGAGAGTTCTTACGTCCCTTTTATCTGCATAATGCAGTGACAAACATTCTTTAATTTTTACCCAGTCTGGGTCGAATATATTATATGATACTAATGCCGTGTCAGCGCTCCCCCTAACCTTTTGCCTTATGCTCTGGAGAATAGCTCTATATATAGGCTTATTACGAACGATTTCATAGTCGTTCAAAATGGATTCCACGCTATGTATCCAGGATACATATTGCGTTGGGTTGCCATCAAATGGCTGAAGCTCCTTTACACGGTCAGGAAGCTGACAAATTTCCTTAAGCTCGAATTCGTTGCGAGGAGCAGGAGGCGGTTGGTGGGAAACGTCTTCTGAAGGTGAACCCTCCATATTTTTTAATTTGGCCTCCAAGATTCTGACTTGGACAAGGGCTGCGTTAAGAGCGCCATCCATCTCAGTAACTTTTTTCTGTAAAGCCTCCATATTTTTGTGTAACTTTTGATTTCAGAAAACTACTAGCTAACTTCCGTGATTTTTACTTTCTCAATTAACAATTTATTTTTTTCTAAAAATTTTTCGCACAAGTTTTCCGCGAAATTCGCACCTTATTATTTTCTTTAAATAGGAAATATATTTTCGAAAAGGGAATATCCAAGCACTTACCTGAGCTGATGAATCATTTAATGCTGTTAGAGTTGATAGATTGCCTAAAAACGAAAATCAACAAATTAGCACGAAATTAGTATTAATTTTTTTACAGACTTGGCTCGTGGAAGGACATATTTTTTTAATTTATTTTGTTGCGGAAATTAAGTTTTTCATTTATTTGTGGGAATTAAAACTATTTTATCTTTTATTCATTTGATATTTTTTTCGCTTATTTCAGCTGTTAATTTTCATTTTCTTTAAAACTAGATTATATTGTGATGTGCTTTTATTATTTTATATAATATTTTTATTTTATAATCCTTTGGATTTTCATCTGATATTTCTTCGCTTATTTCAGATGTTAATTTTCATTTCTCTTAAAACTAGATTCTATTGTGCTTTTTGTGCCTTTTATTATTTTATATATTATTTTTATTTTATAATCCCTTGGACGGAGGGTCGTGTGGTCCTTTTTCGAATGGCAGCTGCCAACGTACTAAGGCACGATTTGTCTCACCCTGTGAATCTACCAACCATGACCCTTTATTACCGGGCGAAAAGTAAGGCTTAATTCCCATTAAGTAGTGTAGGTTCTTATGTTAACTACAACTTACGAGAATTCTCCACTAAGTAGCGCAGGTTCTTATGTTAACTACGACTTGCAGAAGAAGCCTTCTTTAGCCTTTGTAATCTCACGTTCGTGAAAAGGGTGCTACGAAGGAGAATTGCACATTTTCCCAAAAGGATTGGTTATATTTGTTATATTGTGACAGTAAAATTTTTTACGCACTGGAGGGCCCGGAGTTCGGGGTCGCAGCACGCTGAAGTCATATACTTCATATTGATCACTTTTATTAT
This sequence comes from Phasia obesa, assembly GCA_949628195.1. Classification (NCBI taxonomy): domain Eukaryota; kingdom Metazoa; phylum Arthropoda; class Insecta; order Diptera; family Tachinidae; genus Phasia; species Phasia obesa. The sequence goes on from OX451216.1 coordinate 967,106, forward strand.
GTTATAAAATTTTGCACTTACGTTGTCAGCACCAAAACTTTAAATATACTCATTCCTTTTTAGGAGTAATTTATTTGGTTAGAAGTTTATTTCACTTAACCATTTTTCAATATTTAGAAATATGCTTATTATTTAAAAATTTTATTTTGAACTTTGAATTTATTCCTTCATCACTAAATATTAACCATATTTTATTTTATACTTTCAACTATGCTTATTTAATTAATTTTTTATTAATATTTTTTATGTAATTTCATTTTTAATTTTTCTCCTTCCTTTAGGAGTAATTTTATCTGGTTAACATCTTATTTTCTTTAACCAAAAAAAAAAAAAACGTATTTTATATGTTTCCCACGTATTTAAATTAAAACACTTCCACAACAAAATCAATTTTCACAAACAAAAATTTTTCTTGAAAATTTAATCATTTTTCATTTATTATATTTTCTTTTTACACACGAGCCAAGTTGAAGGATCCGGCACATCCTTTTACGCGACTGGCCGGTCCCTGCTCGGGCGCCAGTTAAACAAGGACTTCTCCTTGTTATAAAAAAAAGGGTTTGCAGTCAGGCAGCCAAAGGCTCCTGACTGCTGGTGTACTCACACCACAATTTAATTAAAAGACGATTTTTAAAACGCACGACTTCTTTATTGCAAGCCAGGAATTGAATTAATTTCTCTGATTCAATTTTGCTTAATTATAGTTCTTAATTTAATAATTATTTTTATGGGAAAATGCCTACTCTGCAGCTTTACATAAATTTGTATTATTAAAATATTTTATTCTATGGGAAAATGCTTACTCTGCAGGTTTACATAAATTCGTATTATTAATAATTTTAAGTGCGATCATATTACCACACATGCAGACATAAACTGCTTGAGTTGCAATATGATTTCGCAATACAAGTTCATACAAGTTCAATGTTCTTAATTTAGTGTCATACTTAAATATTAGGGGTGTTAACTTATATATATATATATATATATATATATATATATATATATGTACATACATATATTCGAAATATTGCTTTAATTGAATAAGTTTTTCTTAGCTGATAACTTATAAAAATATGAAAAAAGAAACATTCAAGCAAAAAAGTTAAATTATGGATTTTCATTTTATGCTGAGCCTATTTTTTGCAACGCCCGCCCCTCTAATAAAATTTTTCTGATTCTAACTTTTTGTATGTCATGCACTATTTTAATTTGTTATATCGTCTCAATTTAAATAAAAAAATCTATTCCATAACCCTGTTGTAAATTATTTGCATTTTAACATTTTATAAAATTATACGATAATTTATATACATATTTTATACGACTTCAATTGAATATAATAATCAAAACACAGAATTAGAATATATGTATAAAAGACAGAACGAATTGTTAATAAAAATGTATCAAATTATCAACGAGAATAACAGCAAACAGAGCAACTGCAATTGCAACAGCAACTTACATTTGGCACAATCTCATGTCATTGATATTGTCAATCGTACTGTCTGCTGGAGTCTGGCACTTTATTTAATACGAGTTTAATCAATGAATAAATGCGTTTTACTTGAAAAATGGAAACAAAATCATCAGTTCAAATAGTGTGTGGCAGTTCTGAAGATAAAAACAAAAAGCCCATTTAGGTCACTGGGGTTAAATCGAATCACAAAAAAACTTGTAATAAGAGACTGTTTAACTGACAGAATGTTGAAATGCATTTTATTAAAGAGAAATGGCAACGGGGGTGTATAATGGGACGGAGCACATTTGATGGAGCAGAGATACTCTTGAGAACTAATTAATTATTTAACTTTTCTAATATATAAAACAAAAAAGACAGACAACTTAATTATTAAGTGACTTTTAGTAGTTTTTATTTCGGGTTGTCATGATTTTCAACATTTCGTAAATAGAAAATAGAGTGCAGCAACAAACCCACAAACACATATTGAGTTTCTATGTCAATATAAACATATTTGAAAAACTTAAGTTTGCTCATTGCATTGAAGTGCTTAACAAATCTAAATTATTTCTTTTATATGATGGATGCTAGATAAAGTTCGTTAAAAATCATTCAATTTTGTCAAATCGTCAAATATGAATTTTCAACTGCCAAAACTAGACCAAAAGATGGTTATGTAAAGGAGTAGTTATGACGAAATAGGCCTTATAGACATTTGATTTAAAAATGTTTGCAAATCATATAATATCCATAAACTTTTCGGCTAAAAATTTATTTTTTTTTGCAACATTGCTCTACTGCTCAATCGACTAAAAATGGATGGTATATTTTTAATTAACGTTTCATAATCCAAACCTTTCGGATATCGGGAACAAGCTCACTAATTTCTTTAGCGCCATATTATTTTCCATATTAATTTCTTTAATGCCATAAAAAGTTTCTTTTAACTTAAATGTTAAGATTTTTAAACTTAAATAAACCTTGAAAATGTCTATAAAAATGTGCTAATGTGTGTGTAGGTTATCTCTTTTCGTTTGGGAAAATTGGCTAAATTTTTTTTTAATTTTAACTGACCTTAACTTAGTTTTTTTTTGGCGTGGTGTACCTTAACCTGATTTCTTTAGTTTTTGAGGTAAATATTATTTAAAAAATGAAGCGCGAAAAAGTCATTATAATATTATTAAACTAGAAGTCAAAAGCTTTCCTCCGATACTACTGTATACATTTTGTGCCAAACTGAAAAAGGGCAGTTTATATTTTTTGTGTTTATACACATTTCTCATGTTTACATACAAAGTGGGAAAAAAATCCTGAGGAGGCGAAGTTTATGCTCGATATGCGAGTACATGTATGTGGTATCAGAGGAAAGCTCTTGACTTCTAGATTAAAACATTCGCTGCCAAGCCTAAATTATATGGTCATTCCCATTTCTGATGTTTGCTTAATTGTTTTCAAATTTTTTTAAAGACGAGTATACTCGTCCTTGGCAGCGAATTGGTTAAAAATATTATGTTTTTCGCGCTCCATTTTTTAAATTTTTTAATTGCATACAATTTCCCGGAACGGAGAACAATTTTTTAACAAATTTTTTATTACATTTTTACATTTTCTCAATTGAGAGGCTTGTAATATAATAATGGGCCTAAGTAAGCGAAAAGTAACCTGTAACTATCACGTACTTTAAAAGAAAATTATAGAGTCGAGCCTTACGCCCGTCATTATAACAAAAACCTACTTATCCATCGGAAAAAATCCTAACTTTAGCTATTGGCAAGGCCTAAAAGTAATGTTATTTATGAACTTACTGAGAATTTTATAAATTATTTCTATTAATTAAACAAATTGTGCAAAAGCTCTAAGAAATGCAACAATATTTTCAAATAGAAGTGAACAAAAGGGCTGCATGCAAATTGACCTTAAGAAAAATCGCCCAAAACATTTTTTTTTTCATAATTTATTTATTGTATCTTCAATATTTTTGAACTAACAATAATTATTCGTATCTTAATAAAATATTCTTTTTAAGTCCAGCCAGTGCTAGACAAAAATAATGTTTGTTTCACGGATTTTGAAATCATTTGCGGGTCATCCCTCTAATGTACGGCCAAGAAAAGCAGTATCTCTTCTTTTTAGTCGAATGTAACCAGGTTCATTCAGCATGTTACGCGCCAAAAGGTTTGGATGAGACTCAAGCCTCTTTAGATATGTGACTGCATGTTTCGCTATTTCTGCTTTAACTGATGGCATGTTTAGGTCTTTGTGGATGTTCGAATTTTTTATATACCAGGGAGCAGATGTAATAATACGTAAAATCTTATTTTGGCGCCTTTGAATTTTTTCTACATTGCTAGCTGAGGCAGTGTCCCATAACTGAATCCCATAACACCAAATTGGTTTGAGGACCGACTTGTATAGTAGAAGTTTGTAAACTTCTACTGTACAAGTCGGTCTAAGCTCAGGGTGGAGTTTCTGCCAATAAGCCAATTTAGTTGTACTGCTTTTAGTTTCATTTGTGTTAACTTGAAGTCAATGTGGCTTTTCCAAGTAAGGCGACGGTCAAGATGTATACCCAGGTATTTAACGTCTGAAAGCTGTGGTATCATTTGGTTATTTATGCGAATAGGAGGGCATGAGTCCCTGCGCAGTGTGAAAGTTATGTGAGTGCATTTTTGTTTATTCACTTTTATTCTCCATTTTTCTAGCCATTTTTCCAAATTGAGTATGTGGTCTTGTAAAAGTTGTGATGCTTCTTGGGCACCTTCATGAATACTTAAAAAAGCTGTGTCATCTGCAAAAGTTGATGTGTGGACTAGGGTGCTAATTGGCATATCCGATGTGTACAGTAAATATAAAATTGGTCCCAAAATACTACCTTGGGGAACTCCGGCTTCAATGAGCTGTGGCGAGCTTAAAAAGTCACCTTCTTTTAATAAAAACTTGCGATTCGTTAAATAATCTTTTAAGAGCTTATACAAGTTTTCCGGCAAGTTCAGCTTTAGCTTAAATATTAGGCCTTCGTGCCAAACCTTATCGAATGCTTGAGAAACGTCGATAAAGAGCGCAGAACAGTATTTTTTTCTTCAAAGGTCGTTTTAATTACATTTACTAATCTGTGTGTTTGTTGGATCGTACTATGTTGTTTTCTGAAGCCGAATTGATGGTTCGGAATGCATCCTTTCGCGCTAAGAATTGGATTCAGCTTAGTTATTAATATTCTCTCAAATAACTTTGACACGTTTGATAAAAGGCTTATAGGTCTGTATGATTCTACTTTTGTGTGGTCTTTTCCTGGTTTAGGAATCATAGTTATCAAAGAGACCTTCCACTCTGTGGGAAAGTACTCAAGACGTAAGATGGCATTAAAAACAAACAGTTGATAAAACAAGTAACATCTTGTTACTTGTTTTATCAACGCCAGGGGCTTTTTTGGTGTTTAAATCTGCTATTGCCCTTTCAATATCGCTAAATTCAAATCTTAGGGGTACTACGGCACTAGTCTCTACTGATGGTAACTCAGCTATATCAGTACATACATTTGTGGTGAAAACCTTCTTCAAATGTCCAACAAACAAATTGCCTTTTTCGGTATCATTCCTTGCCCAGTCTCCACAAGAAGTTCGCAAGGGAGGCTTACGTACGACCGGTCTTTTAAGGTTCCTACATGCACGCCATAATGAATAATCTCATTGTGCAGTTGCGTCGAGGTCTTCCAAGTAATTTTGCAGAGATGCTACTCTTCGAGATTCTAGCAGCTGTCTTAGCCGTTTCGTGCAATCTTTAAGTCTAGATTTGAGTTGAGGAGATCTGTGTGCTTGCCACTCTCTTCTAATTTTTCTTTTTTCAGCCAAGAGGCGCTCGACATCTACAAAATAAATTTGATTGTATCTAGCTGGTTGTCTGGTTTCTGTCGCATGTTGGGCAGCTGATTTAAGGTTTTGATCAAAATAAATTAGACTCTGGTCCACATCTTCTGGTGTTCTTAGCGGTATGTTTTCCGAACAATGAGTACTGAGATACTTTCTATATTTCAACCAATTAATGCTTGTGCAAGTGGTTGGCGACACGATATTTTGCTGATTCCATATATAGACAATAGTGGGTGAATGACCTGAGGATAATTCGAGTGACGCTTCAACCTTAATCATTTCTCTCGGAATACCTTTAGTCACGCCAAAATCAATAACATCAGGTATTTTTTGTCGATTAGTAGGCCAATAGGTGGGTTGTCCACTTGATATCACATTCAGACGCATTTTTGAAATTGTATTAAACAAAACACGACCTTTTGGAGTTATTAGGCGTGATCCCCAAAACGTATGTTTAGCGTTGTAGTCGCCTGATGCTATGAAACAGGGACCTAGTGATTTGAAAAAGTCGATATATTGACTCTCTGATATTTGAAATCTAGGAGGTGAATAAATCGAAGAAATAACAAAGTTTTGATGATATTCTTCAATACAGATGTTTGTTGCTTGAAGGTAGTCCTCACAAAAATCACACAGTAAATGATGTTTAATTCGAGCCCTTATTAGTATTGCTGAACCACCACATGCTCTGCCACGGGGGTCTTTAGTGTCATATAAGATATAGCCATTTATTTTAAAAAAGCTATTTGTTGTTAAGTGAGTCTCTGCAACCAGCATGACATCAATTTGTTCCTTCTTAAGGAAGTACTCGAGTTCATTTTTGTGTTGTGCCGTTTGCGTTCCAGAAACATATTTTTAAACAGTTCATGGTTTGTTAAGTACCGCCTGCAACATCATAGATTGCATGCGAACCATTTCTTGCATCATAGAGCTCATAGAGCTCATAAAACTGTTTAACGAATGCACTAATGTCTCGATACTTGCTTCGAGACGATTGTAGTTACCAGATGGAGTTTGTTCTTTAGCTTCTGGATGCATATTTGGGGTAGAATTGTTTGTAGGTGTAGCTTTGTGTGCTAAAACATGATTGGATTTTAATATATCCGCGTATGAAAGATGTTTGGTTGTGGGTTGAGCTAACTGAGGGTAATGAGCATTTGCTTGGTATTGTGGCTGCCTAGCAGGAGTATTTAATTTCTGAGTTGTCTTCCTTACTTCAGAAAAAACTGGACAGCCTCTGTAGTTAGCAGTGTGATTTCCACCGCAATTGCTACATTTTTTAACCTTCGAGTCATCCTTTGGTTTGTCGCATTGGGCGGAACAATGAAGCTCTCCACACACAACGCAAACCGGAGGCAACTTGCAGTAAGCCCTTGTATGGCCGTATTCTTGGCAATTTAAATACTGAACGGGTCCTGACCGCTTATGTGGTTCCTCTACACTTATCCTGCGGTGTAACAGATATTTTAGATTATAAATGGGATGCGTTTCGTGCTTCTTTAATATAATATCCCCAGGTTCCAGTTCAACGCGAAATAGAGGTTGAGGGACACGCTCTCGATTTCTGAGATTGTCAACGCTTTTGACTTTAAATCCTGCTTTTTGGAGGCCAGCTTTTATTTCCACTGGATTAACATATGAGTCTACACCTTTGATGACTACCTGTAGGCCTTTGCTACTCTTCAGCTGATAGGTATAAAAGTTCTTATTGCAGCTTTCAAACTCCTTTACTGCTTTACGATAACTACTTTCGTCTATAAAATGAATTTTTGTTTCATCAATGTTAACACGCTTGATTGGAATTACATAGAATGAATTTTCCCCGATAACTGAAATTAACTTATTTATTAATTCATTCGAATTTTTTTCCCTTAAAAAAATTGGTGGTGGTTTAAACGACTTGGGTGCCGACTTTTGTTCACTTGTTTCGTTATCTAAAATAGCAAAACGATTTTGGGAACTTATTCCGTTAGCCTGCTTATCTATATAAAGGCAATATATTTTTAATAAAAAATTATAACTAATAATAAACAGCTATGAAGTTTACCTTTAAGAAGTGTTAATATTAAAAATTTATAACATTTTACACTGGAATAGCAAGTTACTTTCTGTATTTGCATTTCCGAAAAAATTGCTAAATTTGAACGCATACAATAATTTATCTGCATAACAATATATTTAACTTGGAAGCAAAAAAGGCTCCTAACAGATTTTGATCACAGATTGCATACAGAAGTTTCAAGCTCAAAGCCTTCTCGATGAATTAAATCAATATTAACTTATTAACGGTTGTAGCGACTGCGACTACGGTAACGCGGCGTATCTTTGGTATTACCACCACGAGCTTCTTTCTTTGATTTTGATCACAGATTACATACAAAAGTTGCAAGCTCAAGATTGCTCGATAAATTACACCATTGACATTTTTATATGTTTTTATTTAATAAGAAATCCATAAATAAATTTGGGCGATAATTCATTTATATACGAGTATAGATATATTCGGTTTTTTGATTGATGATAGAAGAAAGAAAGAACCCTATTACTAAATTAATCTTGTATTCGTCTTATAAAATCACGTCCATAAAAACTAATTTAGAAAGCTTGATGCCAGACTATATTAAACGCTTTGAAAACATTTAGAAATGAAATGACATCATTGGCAAAAATTAATTGAACCATACATTTCATCACTAAAAAAGTAAAGAACAATTGAGAAGTAATTTTTAGGATGACGATCTCATTTTTTGAGAAACGTCGTTCTATAGCAAATTTCCAATATTTTTAAAAAACCGAATCTGCCAGCATGTTACAAATTACTAAAAAGATATTAGTCCGTTCATTTATAACCCAAACGATAAACAATATAGTTTTAACTCTAGAAGAAAATCAATTGTGTCATAAAAACGAATCTTAATTCTGATATCCAAGTTTTAAACTCAACCTAATTCTACCTTCCGGATTTAAAGTCTCTCTATTATATTAATTGCAAAACTAATTGGAAAACAAAATACGAGCACAGGCTCATTAAAAAGTCCATCAAAGGTAATGTTATGTGCCACATACATATATCCATTACAAAGCGGAATGGTTTATTGAGATTCTTGTAAGGCAATTTGCTTTTCTTTTTATTAATTAAACATTTAATAAAAATGCAATGCAAACAAATTCACACAAAAAATGTTGTGTTCCGTGGAAATGTTTTGTCGTAGAAATAATCATAGTAATTTTTTTGCCAGACGATAGAGAAGTTATTGAATGAATCGTAGAAGAGTGTAATGAGTTGCACAAACAAACGCATCTATGTGTTTGTCTGCACCTCATTGATGTTTCCCATTTGCAGACATGAAATAGTGTTGGCAAACTGGCTGACAGGCAGACAACATTCTGTTAGATTTAAAAACATGTGAAGCAAATGAAATGTGTTCATGTGTCATCATCTCAGCAGCCGCGGCACATGATGAACAAGAAATAACAACAATAACAAAAATTACTTATAACACTGCAGCGTGTTAATCTAATTTATGTTGCCACATGCGAATGTGAATTGTATGTCTGTAATGATGCCAAGCAATTACGAAGACAACAAAATCATTCATTCACTTTAATATGAATGAGGCATGTATGTTTGGGATGAATGTTGGAGCTTATTGTTAACAAGACTAGTTTTGTGTTTGCCACAACATCTTGTTATTGTTATTGTTATTGCTACTGTCTGGAAAGATTTGTAATTTCGTTTTGTTTTGCTGCCACAATTCGTACTAGTGACCCATTTGTCTAGTTTTAAGTGCAACGCCTTATTTGATTTTGATGCTTTCTTATGTTTACGTGTGTATGAGTGTGTGCAACAATTAGCCACAGATGATTTGGCATCTTCCCATTAGTAGTAAAATGTCTGGTTTATAAACCGATATTTTTGTTTGCTTGTGTGCTTTTTTTAACTCTTTCTCTGTCATCTGTAGCAATGTCAAGGTGGTCTTTAGCAAACGCTTTTGTACATGTGCGAATAATGCACAACGATTTGTTTTTATTGATTTGAACATGATGCAACAGCCATGAAGTCATGTTTTAAAGACAGCAACTTATGTGGTGCATTTTTCTGCCATTTTAAGTGGCAGCACGTGCGAAATTAGTTGCACAAACGATATTTTAAATGGCTGATGAAGTGATAGAAGGATAAAATTAATTGGAAACAGGTTTTTTGTATCCAACAAAGGAAGTTTATAGTTTATTTTTATAAAAAAAAACAAGTTCTTGCTCTTAACACAAATGATTTCTTGTGTAGACTAAAGGCGTTAATTATATTTTTTAATAAAATAAGTGTTTAATGCCATTGTTGACAAATTCTTCAGTAGATGTACTACAAAAAAATCAGGCTGCTCTGAACGTTATTCTGTGGAAGTGACTATAATTATTTTTACACAGTTCCTTTTTTGGTTAAAAAAATTTCCGCTAGCCACCTTGATTGCTTCACATTTTAGTTTTTTTGTGGATAAAGAGAACATTTCCTAGCTAAAACTATTATTGATTAAGCAACAAAGCATTTCGGTGGAGAATATTGTAAATGTGTTTGAATTAGATTTTTAATAAAAATAAAAACCAGAAGAATCTCAGTAAAGCATTTCATGCTTAATCGATTAATAACAATGATGAGGTAAAAACGACATCTTCCTTCAATTCATATAAAACCCCATGATGTATAATGCTCCTAAAATGATGAGCGCTGAAAAAGTTGTTTACAAATATTTTATTTAAAAATAATAAATTAAAATTTTCTTACTTTCGGTTCAATTATTTTTCGTCTAAACAAAATGTTGTTTCAAAAACCCTCACAATTGCATTGTTGTCATTTCTTTTATAATCTACTTCAACCTCAATATGTTTATAAACACAAATATAAAACAAATACACCTAATTCTGTTTTTACACGGTAGATTGGTTCCAGAAAATTCCGTGTAAAAAAGACATTGCTAATAAACGAAATTAGGTGATTGGTTCCTTATCTCTAAAACATATTAAAATTATTGAAAAACAAGCTTTTTTTAAGAACAAGAAATCATGTTTATTTTTACACATCCATATATGCATGTACATATAATGTGTATTTGCACCGTTTATTTGCATCTTTAGTGTATGATGAAGACTTAAGAGATAGTTTCGTTCCAGAAATCAACGATTGCCGAATTGAATTTTAGTTTTTTATAGTTCTTACTGTGACTTAGTTTAAACCGAACACTTTGCCAAGAAATGTTGACCCTTCTCCAATTCGAAGGCGATCTAAAATTTCAAGTGTGCTCTTTAAAGAAATGGCTTTACGTTGTAGTTTTTTATTTTTAGTTTTCGACGTCTTCTTTTAGAGATGCATTGATAGTTCATAAAATATTAACACATTTCAATTGCTCTAACAAGTAAAAATGCTTGTATGCACAAAAAGGGAATTCCTCTAAATTTTTGATATAAAAATATTTCGCAAAACTTAAATTTTACAAATAAAATCTAAGCCCAAATGATTTTGAATCGTGCTAAAAGGAATAAATTCGTGTAAAAACAGAATTGGGTGTAATTCCATTTGTACATACTTAGCAAAAAGAAAGAAATACTTTTAAATTTGTTTCATTTTAGTGCTTTTACACACTTGCTAGCACAAATCTCTTCCTGTAGATTAGTTATGTTGAAGTGTTAAGTTGCCCAATCGCGTCTATGAATTTTATATAATTTATTCGCTAAAATCTCAAAATGTTTTCTTGATCAAATATCCTTTCTTGGCTTGAGCGATTATAAAACCGTATATAAAGTTCGATTTCATTCAGAAATGCTTAGCAGCTTAAAGTTATTTTTTTTTGCTTTATACACAAAACTGCACTTCTCATGCACCTCAAGGCATAATCCCTACTATTTAAATCAACCACCAACGCACAGTGGGGCAAAATCAAAATAATTTGGAAACAACCATTTATAAACGGCTAGGCCGATTGATCCAAAATTTGACATGAGCAGTAACATGAACTGATAAAAGCGTGATAAATATGGGAATACTCATATATAAAAGCACATAGTTTTGAAAGCAAAAATGATATTGAGGTGAACTTTTTTTGTTTGATAGGAAATAGCATCATTTTATTAATATATATAAAAAAATTATATATCTGAAAATTTCGAAAAATTATGGTTAAAACGGGCAAATTTTAAATATGCAATAAAATTTTTATAAATTAAGCAAATCAAATAAAATTTTCTGTGCATGTATTGTTGATCAAGTAAAATGAAATGTCAAAAAATCTGCAATATTAATAAAAAGGAAATTCCCCAAAAAAAGAACCGCAACTCCCAAAATTGGGATTTTTAGGGCTCATATAATACTTTCAAAAACAATTTGGAGTATATATAGCTTTATTACAGCAGTCTTCCTTTGGAATTTTAGAATATATAGGCTAAAGTCAAAATTTCGATGTAAAATAGGTCATATTGTAGGACCTCCATCTTCACACACATATAGTTAGCTTATACAAAAATATAAAATTTTTATATATTGCTTAAGAAAATTTTGTTTGAAAAAAAAACGTTACTGAGCTTTTCTGGGCTAAAGTACACAAAAATTCAATAATTTAGGATTTGTAAGGGAATATAGTCTAGTTTTTAACTTAATAAAGATACAATCTTTAAATTTATCAAAAATATTTTGAATTTGGCTCGCTAAATATTATAAAAATTTAAAAAAATTGGGTAAAAATTGTACGCAATATTTTGAAAAAACTGGACCAGGATAGCGAAAAATCAAAAATTTTATTTCCTAAAATGCTTATAACTCAATCATTTTAAATTAGTATTTGCAAATTTAGATACCACTTTGTAGGTATAGACAAGACCTTTAAGGCCATGTATATAAATGGCAAGCTGTAAAAAAATTTTCAGTTGCGAGGTTCCCAAGTTTGAGACCACATAGTGCCACCCTTAGAGGGTGTATGGTACTCATCTTTAAAACTTAAGTTCAGATACTCCTCTGTTATGGTATGTTATATTTCAGTCATAGAACTTTTTTGTTTGTTTTATAGATAAATCGAAATCAATATACATATATGAAACACAGAAAAAATGTGCACCAATTAAAGATTTTGATAAATTTCAATAACAAATAAAATTTTAGTTGATTAAATTAATTAATAATAATAAAATTAAATAAATATAAATAATTAAATAGTTTGTAAACCATATTTGGCCCTATAGGCTTAGTTTGTGATTTGTGTCCTTTAAACCTTTAATTGGTGCAATAATTGTTTTCTGTGTTAAGTTTGATATTATCTCCTACGGTTTGGGAATTTATAACCCCAAATAGTAGGGAATAGGGTATAATGAAAAAGGAAGATTATATCCGCGTTTTACAAGACAATAGAATGTTATCCTTTGACTAGGGAAAATTGTTAGACATACTTTCAAGTTTTATAGCGACGAGGGATGCGAGAAATCTGCAAAAACAAACAAAAAAATATTTGCAGTTATTTTGCGTTATAGATCCAAATACAAATATGGGCTTCTTTGGTATTTAGGTTGGCTAAGTACAAGGAGGCCTCTAAGACCGTTAACGAGCTTGTTTTAAAAATATGTACCTGCATTTATGTTCTCGACGAGGTTTCTAAAACATAAGTACTTTAATCGTTACTACCACTTTGTTTGTGTTTGCTTCATTTATTTTTTTCTGAATTTTAATAAAAATATAAGTGTGATTTTCTTTCGCTTTTATGTCTTTTTTATTATCAACAAATACTAAAAACATCGTAATTAATTTATTGCAATGTTTTACAGCTGCTCTTTTTTAATACAAAAAAAAAAAAAAAACGTTCACCTCTTGCTTCGAGTCATACAAATGTTTATTAATAAAAACTAAACATTTCTGATAAAACTGTTTATAAATAATAATAATAATAAAAGAACACGATTAATCCTCGGTTAAAAGTACTAAACAAAAACAAAAAAGGGGCGTACATAATTATTGGGTTTGTCCTCAAATATTCGAATTGTATTCGAAAAAATGCATAAAATTTCAATTAAAAATCCCATTTATAAAAATAAGAATAAATAAAGTAAAAATCCATATTTTTTTATAATGTGCTTATTTGAAACAAAAAAATTGTGTGTGTGTGCATTTTAAAGTTTATTTATGCTCTGGCGGTTTATTTATTACTTCTCTGCATAACAAAAACAGAAGTATGTAATAGATTTTTTTTTTAATGTATATAAAGGGTAACATTTTTTGGAATGTTTTTTTGAAAAAAAAAAAAAAAAAAATTACCATAAAATAAAAGTATAAAAATAATTTAAAAATCGTATAACAAAAAAATCCTTTTATTGATTTAAAAGGGAAAATTATAACATTTTCATATTTTCAATTTATATTTTTAGTTCACCGCCAATATTAAAACTATATTTTATTTTTGTTTGTTTTTTTTTTTGTTTGTATTAACACCCCTGTCTCTTACATGTTTTTAGAAAAATTTCTGTTTGGCTCTGTGTTTGCGAAGTCAATTTATCTCTTGTGTGTGAGTTGGATTTGTAAATGGATAAAAACTAAAAACTAAAAACAAAACAAGATTTATGATTTTAATTAATTGATTATGACAATTCATGCATTTATTCGTATTTATTTTGAATAGTTTTTTCCTTAAGTATATTTTTTTAAATAAATAAACTCCGCAATATTATTTTCTTAACAAAAAAAAAACAGAAACATAAATTGTAACAAATGTCGGCAATGAAATATTTAACACAATACTTTAATAATTTCTAGTTCATAAACATATTTATCGTTTTTAGCTTTTGGTAGACTTTAAATTTGAATTTATGAATAATGTTTTGTAGGCGATTAAAAAATACTTTGAAATAAATATAAAGCCTAAAATACTGAAAAAATAAATTAAAGTTTTAAGAAAATTCCATAATTTACTTTGATCTTTGTTTGTGCCTATAAAATAACTAAAGACATACGTATGAATATCCATGCGAACTTAGATATAAAACAATAAAACATTCGCAAATATCAAAAAAAATCTATAACATTTCGATAAATTTAATTTATATTTACATACATATGCTCTAGTCAAAAGAGAAGCATAGAAACCTGATTCCTGTAAACAGCAAACACACTTTTATTAAATAGGCAAACACTGGAATCGAACAGTACTCACAGGAGAGTGGAATATTTCATCAGGAAATTAGTAGTCACAGCTGTGCTGGCACATACACATTCTGAAACGATAGACAGAGAGAGAGAAAAGGAAAATTATGTTCGCAAGACACATTTTTATCCAAAATATTAAAAAGAAATTATTTAATCTTTTAACCCATTTTTATTATTGTATTGAGTCCACAATTTTTTATATGTATTTTGGTAGTATGCATTTCTTCCACGATATACTTATTAAAGTGACGTTAAATGCTTTTCTGTGATTGGTTTCCAACTATATTTGAATGATTTAAATAAGTGATAGTTTTCTTCTTTATATATCTTCCGAGTAAGCCAACCAGTTACCGTTATAATGTCCCTCTGCAGTTAGAGCGTTAACAAAAAAAGAAATGTTTTTTTTTCTCAAATTTATTAAGTAGCTGTGTAGTAGTATAGCCATCCAATAAAACACTTCTTTCCAAAAAATTTTAAACCCTTTACGTCATATGTTCTCTGTGAAATTGAAATACTTTTTTTGCGTGTCTATCTCAATATAGCGTTTTTCTTTAATTTTCAAAACACTAGATAATAGTTTTTGAGGGTTCTACGTATTGTTAAGATACTTGATACTTGCTTGGATATTAGCTTTCGACGAGACTGTTATTGCCAAAGGGGTTGGTTGAATGCGATCAAATTCTACTGATATTTCTCGTTTCCTTGTAGTTTTTTTTTTTCATAACTTGGTTGGTGTGTCCTGTATCTGAGCGCGATTTTTTGGCTCTACTCCATTTCGCAACTGATCTAACTTCTAAAACAATTTTATGATAAATACACATTGATTTAGTGATTTTAGTAGTCAAGCTGTAACTTTATTTAGTTTTTAGAAAGAGTGACACTATACAAGGTATTTTGTCTAACTTTCTACTATTTCTAATACAAACTATGAAGAATTATTGATCAAAAAGTTTATATATTTTTTAAAAATACCTAAAAAAGGAGAAAATATCGGATCGACAGCAAAAAATCGATTTATTAAAAACTCGGTTAACCGATCAATGGTTATTCGATTGAATTGAACTCTATTTCGTACCCATACCACAACAAATGTTTAAATTATGCAAATTTAGTGTTGAAAGCATTCAAATAATTACGAACAAAACTATCAAACCTCTTGCATTTAAATGTTCAAAAGATTTGTATCAATTTAATTGTTTTTCTGAATGGGCATTTATTAAGTTGAAGCCTGTGGTGGTAAATACGGTATAGGTAAGTTTCTCAAACTGAAAGTGAAACATCTTTACATTTTCTTAACTTTTAATTGAGGGTTCATTAAGCACTTCACCTTTGGCTGTGATTGAAAGAAAAAGGAAACCCTCAACAAATAGTTAAAGCCTGTTTTTATGAATCTTACTTGAACAACTTGTTATTATTTGTCATTGTGTTTAAAGCTTTTGTTGGGAAATAGCAAAGGGAGTAAGAAAAGACCTCCTTTTCCTTCTGCTTTTTAAATGATCTACTTCCGTTGAGACGTATGGTGATAATTGTAGCAAAATACATATATGAACATTTGCCTTGAAATGATCTTTGAACTATTCAAAGAAGGGAGGGTAAACAAACGGGTTTGAATATTTAAACATAAATATGTATTTAAAATAAAAAAATGTTATTTATTTTCTTTAATCAGAGTTATTTTTATTTAATGCACTCGCAATGTACTTTTTTATTGCATTGTTGTGTCGGTCTGGCGCCATCATTCAACGTCAAAAAACATTCATTCTGTGAAAGTAGTCGTATGTATTTGACAGGCAACATAGGATTTTTATGGCTTTTTTTTGATTTGGTTGGATGAATTGCTTTAGGTTCTGGCGAAACATCAATTCATAATCATCTTTATCATTATCAGGATATTCCTACAGTAAAAAAATAACATAAAAATTGTTTTATCACTGTATCCCCTGTCTCTCTCTCACTCTCGCTCAATGTGCGAAAGTGTGTACTTTTCGCTTGTTTAATTTAACTGCTGAAAATTGATGAGTCTCGTAATGTTGCAAAATGCATTACAGTTGCAAGTTGCATGCTGTCAGTTGTTATTGTTGTTGTTATAACAAGAATGACATTTTGGCAATGTTGCAAAATGTTTTAAATTGTTTTTACGCTTCGTTAAACTTTGCAACACGAAAGAGAAGAGATACTTAGTTTTTGTTCGTTGAAATATTTATTAAATTAGAAAACAAAAATGCAATGAACTACCAAATCAAAGGTTTGAAGTTTTTATTTATTTTGTGTTTCATTCAAACTATCGACATTATGGTAGAAGTAGTAGTACAATGACTAAACATATACTGATCATAGGAAAAGAGAAAAATAGAAAAATTTTTTCCTTGAAAAAATCCGATTAAAAATAGAAATCTCTTACTTTTGTTTTTCATAATTTCCGACCGCTTTCTTCGCTGGCTTCTCAATGAGACAAATACTTTTATTTAAAAAATTAAATAAAGAATCCAATTTAAAGGTCTAAAAACATTTTGTTTTTTTTTGGCGTGCAGTAACAACTACATCCGCCACGAATATCCTTTATGCATTTTAATGATTTTTCTATTTCATCAACAGCTCGCTTGAAGGAAAGTCAAAATTTGTTACTGCCTGCCAACGTCACGACGTATTTTTCAAGACAAGCGTTAAAAATTTGTTGATGAATTATACAATTCATATGGAATCTGGCGTGCTTTTTATTAAAGATACAAAAGGTGAGAAAGCAGATGCGAAGTTTGCGTAAATAGAAAACTGTAAACGCGAGGAAAATGCATCTGAACACGAGCCATTTACTCTACTTATTACGCCTTTTTTTTGTTAGCTACAACAAAACATCATAAAAACATCATCATGAGGATTCATTTCAATTTAACTTCCGCATCATCCTCGATCAGACCAAAACATAAACATTGTAGCAAAAACAAAAAAAGAATATAATAATAGAAATTATTCAAAAGTGACAATCACCCCTTTTTCTAATTTGAGAGAAGCAATTAAAACATGCGTGCATGACACATGGCAAAGTATCTCTTAACATGAGTGCGTGTGTCTCTAATTTGAAGGCGCAGCCGTGTACTTGTAATGGTAGCAATAACAACACATATCATTTGTGTAAAAAAATTTCTTCGTTTTAGGAAACTGATTTCTGAGCTGATTGATATGAAAAGTTTTCTTTACAAATTACTTCAAAACGTTTTTTCTCATTAATTTACCAAAATAAAAACGTTAATTTTAAATGGCTAGTTTAAGTTAGAATAATTTAATGACACCTTTCTCTTTATGTGCAAAACTCTACGAAAGTTTTAAATTGAATAGAAAAATAGCTTTTTTTAAATTATTTTTGCAAATTGTTCAAAACACATCCACGATTTGCTTCAAATAACCCCATAAAAAATTACACAGTGCAACAGCGAAAAAATACAAGGAAGTGATGTTATAGGTTCGATTCTACTATCAAAGGGTAGTAAAACCTAAACTCAGTTTGGCGAAATTGGTGACCAATTTTAAATAATTAATAAATTATTTATAGGTGTCGAAAGATTCGGAAAATCAGAGGGCCTTTCAAAAAAAGTATCATCAGTTTTTGTCTAATATCTCATTCAAACTAGGTGATAGCGCTTAACTTTGCTCGGCAATAATGGAGTTGAGGATTCCTTTAATAAATTCTATATACATTTAATGCCAAATGCCAAAAAATAAATTTTTTCCTGCATATCATATGCTGATATTTTTACTTTTATCAGCATAACTTATAGGGACTCCTAAATTTCCACTAACAATATATGGGAAAATTGTAGCCACTGTTAAACTGAACAACTTTCATGAACATACCAATACAATCTGAAGTTCGTGTATTTTTCAAAAAGTTTTGATTTGTTGCACTGTGTTATCAGTAGTGTTAAATCATACGTTCATTAATTCATTCAATTCGTTCAGTCAATTTAATGGCTCTTCTCACAGTCCATATAGTATGTGGTACCGTCTTGTTGTAACCATCTAAATCAGTGCCATCCAATTAAGGTTAACATCCAGCAATATCGATTAGCTGTATCAGGGAATAGATGACCATCCTCATGTTCGAAGAAGTATGCCTTCAATACCTCCTATATGTACTTGTTTTTCGACTATCACTTCTGAGTTTTCTTAATCTATAATGTGACAGTTTTGATGACAAACAATCTGCTCGTAGGCGCCAAACTTTTATTATTTTTGAAATATTGTTTACAATGAAAATCAATTGAGTTCCCTATTTTACCTTTAATTTTCAGCTGCACAAATGGCGCAAATTAAAAACTTGCGTCACTTCTGGGACATTTTTTACGTAAAATTAGTAGTACGTTGGCAATATTAGTGAGAGAAGTGAGTAAAAACAAACTGATAATGATACGAGTAATGAAATGAATTTCAATCAAAATTTTTAACAATAAAATAATTAACAATTATTTGAAATTGGCTGTGTTTTAATTTATTTGAAATGAAATTGATACACACACAAACGCCAAATAAATGAATATGCAAACAGCCAAAAACTGACAACAAAATGTTTAACGAGGTATAAAAAGTGTCTGGCATGATTATGCAAAAAATAAAAATAAATTAAATTAAGCAGTCACAGGTTTGTATCAATCCATACTAACAACTACTAAATTTAATACAGCCAGCCGTACTCTCCCAATACTATAGTGCATAATGCCTGATTATAAAAAGCTTTGAATGCAATTGATCTGGAAAATACTATTGAAGTGAAATCAGGCATTAAAAATGCTGTCATATGCAGTTTCCACTTCGAGTCCCAAATGTAAAATCCTATAATGAAAATTAATTCATTTTATCTCATGCTTCTACTAAACAAAGCTGCAGTAAAATTGCAATTGAATTAAATCGAATTGCAATGATTATTGTTTGTACACTACGGACCACTAACATACGGAATGCAAATTTCTAAATTTAAATTAGTTAGCAAAACCAACATTTTCTAAAGGACCCATTGAATTAGTAAATCTACGACAAATCCATTAAAAATTAATTTTTGTTAATGAATTTTCTTTTTCTCACCTGAGTCTTCTTTTCAAAAATATAACCGCATGTCTTAACTCAAGGAAGTCTACAATATTAATATAATATTCCATCACTGGCAAATTGTTTAAATAAAAACTGGAAAGAATTTTAAAATCGAATTTTGGCCGCTAACTGAAATAGTGGACGCGAAGTCAATCTACAAATCTCTTGCCATTCCCTTGGAATTGCAATTTTTTTTTCAAAAGACAACACTACCTGCGAAGCTTTTTATTTGTCTGCAGAAAATACCTAGAGTCTTTTGGCGGGAATCGAACCCACAACCCCAGACTGATAGACTAGCGAACTACCAATCAGTCTATCGAGTGACACTTTTTTGTTAATGCACGTTTTTAATATTTCTCCTCATAGTTGTACACCTTTTAGAGGCGGATAACTTTAAATTGGTTGCATTATTTTCTGTGATAGCTGAGTTCTCCGTTGTTTTGAGGTTTGTTTGGTTTGTCAACTCATCGGACATTATGGTGCTAATAATCGTCCATCAGAGCGATTAATTCGAGAAATTATCAATCACTTTCGATGTACGTTTAGTCTTAACGATCTACAAAGCCGCCGTACAGTGCGCACAGAACAAGCGATGTACGATATTCAGCGTAGTGTTGATAACAATCCAAAAGAGTCAATCCGTCATTTTGCTCAACAATTAAATTTGTGCCCTTCTTTATGGAAAATTGTGCGTAAAGAAAGAAATTGAAGCCTAACGATCATCGTTTGTGTCGTACACTTGGAGAATGGGCCGAGGAAAATTTCGATATTGATCCACAATTATATTTAAAAACTTCGGTTAAGTAATGCCGAGTATGGTGTGATGATAATCCTCAAGTCATTGTCGAAACACCATCAAATCCAGAAAATCTCAGAGACATTAGTATTGGAGACATGTGGTTTCACCAGGATAATGCTACATGTCACACAGCTCGCGATACAATTTACTGAGAAAAACATTTGGCGAACGAGATCTTTTTATAAAATTTTACAAATTAAATTCCTTATTTATGTGAGTGGCAGTATAAAGACTAACTTTTGTTTGTTGGGCCATTTGATGTTAAAAACGTTCGAATGAGTTTGTATTTTGAATTCGTTACGAAAGCTCTTGCGAGATTTAAACATAAAACATAAAAAATTAACTCATGAGGGCCACCTATTTAGGTAAGTAGGCCAAATAATCCGGAATCCAAAAGACCAACGCGCGGACCCACGTCCTTGCATACTTCCGCAATAAGATTTTCACACATTACCAAAGCGAAATTGTAGGAATATTATTACTTGTTGTTGAAAGCCTAATTTATTAATTCTTTAGAGTTGCATTTGAACCAGTTCAAAGACTCGGACTTTACTTTAACCAAGGGAATGTAATGCTTCTTTTATCTGTCACAAGTATCCAGCATTTAAACAACTCGCATTAATCCTGAATATCTGAATTCTACATACAGAATTTTCAACAAGAAAAAAACAATGGTTTGAAAAGAGAATATTTAAAAATACCTACTCGATATTAAAATTATATAAAGTTCTTTCTAATTGAAAGTGCTGCGAAACTGCTTCAGTGACTTCTCCTTTGAGTCTCTTTTATCATTCCGATTTAATCTCGTTGTTGTTGATTATTTTCCATAGCAATTAATTTGTAAATTTTTATCTTGTTATAATTTTGGATTTTCTTCAACATTAATAATCGTTTCTCTTTTAACCAGTTTAACCTCCTGAGAATTTAATTCAATTTAGTTCATTACGTGTGAACATGCCTACGAGTAGAAATGTAATTTATAAATTTGACGGTTTTTATGGTTGCTAATTTTTTACTATTTTTTTTTGATTTTTTTGGAGCAACCAACAACAAGAACGTACACAAAAATCCTCATATTGAATAGCAATATTTTTATATGGGGCATGCTACATGCTGTTAAGGGGACGTTTATAGTAGATTTCCAATCTTACGCACATAAGTGTTAAGTTAGCCGTACCAACGATCCAAGAGTTATTGGAAAGCGATTTATCATAATCTTATCACTAGTTCACATTCAATTATAAATCAATCAAAGTTACACCAAATACACAAATACAAATGTTGTTGTTGTTTTTGGTATTGGAAGTTTATGTTAAATTACATTGTTGCTTTATTCGTAATCGATACAAAAAATAAATATTTTATCAGTATCAATGAATGAATGCAAAAGTACATAAATTACAGAGATTGTGTTTTTACGTTTGCAGTATTTTGGCTTGAATATTTGAGGTTTGTTTGTGTTCAGAAATATGTATTCAACTTTTTTGTGCTTTTGAATTAAAACCGACGATAAATCAAAAATAAAAATTTATGGTTTTACTCAAACAAGAATGGGCAATTAGTATCGTGATCATGTTTAAATCAATAAAAAAAAACATTTCTTTGCAACTGATGACAACTTGTTTCCATAATTATCGAGCTAAAAATTCAATGAAAGAAAACTAAAAGTTAAACAGAAACTGCAGCAAAAAATAAAAAGAGATTTACAATTACAAAATGCTAAAATCAAAAAAAAAGGAGTAAAAATAAATCTTTTTAAGCCGAAAATAGTTAGCGACTGAGAAAACAGATATAAGAAGGAATAAATTGTGGTTGATAAAAAAAAGTTTATAAAAAATATTGACAGAACAGAAGTTAAAATTCCACAATTTATCTTTACTCATGTATATGATACAACGAGTGGCGTAAAAGTAACGTCATAATGTAAATGACGTCAAATGTCATTGTATTTTGCCATCTTAGTTAATATAATTCTTGCAAAAAAAAACCGACTACAAAACAAATATATGTGCATCAATTCTAAACTAAAAATTTAAAAGGAAGTAATCTGTAAGAAATAGTACTCAAATCAAATACTTTTATACTTGTTGCTCTAACGGACATAGTAATATACGTTCTGTACATTCAAATGTCTATCCATAACTGTTCAGCAGATAAAGCCATATATTACAAATTACGTCAGATATGAGGACACCCTTTATTTTTTACACTTATTATTACTTACACAGTAATTAAAAGTATGGGTTCTAAAGATATGGCCATATAGCTTAAACAATATCACCTAGGGGACACCCTTTAATGTACAATTTTAAATTAAACACTTATTTTAAAGGACAGATTCTTTGCAAATTTCAAATGTCTGTCTAAAACGGTTCAAAAGTTTGGCCATATGCATCAATTTACATCAACTATTGAGACACCCTTTTAAATAATTATAAATGTTATTATACGGAACATAATAGTGGAGATTCTGTCTAATTTTCAAGTGTTTGTCTATAACGGTTCAAAAGATAGGGCTAGATAGGTAAAATTATATCAATTATGGGGACACCCTTTAGTTTCCAAATTTAAATTATATACTTGATGTTATAAAGGACTTAGATATACAGGTTCTTTGTAAATCTCAACCGTCTCTCTATGGTTCAAAAGTTTTGCAATATTCATCAAATTACATCAACTAT
This sequence comes from Phasia obesa, assembly GCA_949628195.1. NCBI lineage: Eukaryota > Metazoa > Arthropoda > Insecta > Diptera > Tachinidae > Phasia > Phasia obesa. Next base: position 990,165 of record OX451216.1, read on the forward strand.
TGGGACACCCTTTAACTTCTATTTAAAAATATTTAATTTTTGATTATAAATATTGGACATTCTGTCCAATTTTCTAGTGATTTTCTACAATGGTTCAAATGGTTCATATATTTAAATTGACGTCACATATGGGGACACCCTTTAATTTTTAAGTTTATTTTTTATTAAATTCTGTTATTTAAAATTTTAAAATTGTGCCTTTTACGGTTCATAATACACGTAAAAAACACGTATGTTGTATGGGGACACCCTTTAATTTTCAAAATTCGGAACTTCTTTTAAAACGGGACCAATCTGTAAGCATTTCCTTTCTAATAAAGAAAAAAATTTTTAAATCGGTTTAGACTGAGTTCTGCGTTCTGCGGCCACAACCATAAAAAAGCAACATTCAGACGAATTGATAACCTCCTTCTTTTTTTGAAGTCGGTTAAAAAAACAGTTGAACAGTATATGCTTGAAGAACGTGTAATTATTTTAATAGCTTATCTGAGTAATCTCCCGTTTTGTAGACTGTCCAGACTTCTTCTTTTTCGGCTGATGACATGATATTACTATTCCGCCATCTAGTATGTTACATGCATCACTTCTTATATAGTAGAGTATTCAAAACTGAAAACCAAACCAGCATACCGATGTTTGCTTCGGGCGTTTTCGAATAGTTGATATTTTAGAATAAATCAACAAGTCTTTTACCGATTTAAAGTTTATTTTACTGAAAAAATTTTTTAATTTTTTGATTAATTATTAATATTTTCTAATATCTTTATTTTTATTAAAATTAAATTTAAACTTCGTGTTTTAAATTTTCTTTAACACGTTGATGAAACTTTTAAGATGAAGATAATGAGTTAAATTTATGTAGTATAGTATCCATTTAATCGGGGTTTGATTTTATTCGAGCAAATAATTAATCGATTTTGCAATTTAAGTTTTCGTCGATTATTCGATTAAAAAAATATTCGATTTTAAAAATTTGTATTCAATGAGAAAAAACAACTATTCAAAAGTGATTAATAATATATTTTATTAATGACAACTTGTAGATGATTTTTAAAAACGTTTTATTGATTTGTTTATTTCAGATAGAAAATTATTTTAAACCTGGTAGGCTAGGCTAGTAGGTAGTATGCTAGTCTATCAGTCTAGGGGTTATGGGTTCGATCCCTAAAAAGTGTTTCACTACAACGAGTGAAGCTTGATAATTAAGTAAGTATTTAATTTGTAATTGTATTGCGATATTAAAACAAAAATATTAATTATTTCAAAAATAGTATGATTTTGTCGTTATGGTGAAAAAGTAAGGAACACGTTTTGAACATAACGTTTTTCATGAAGTGCAAACACACTTATGTAAATATGATAGAAACATAAACATGTAGGGAATCCTCGCAGTAAGAAGAATTCTGTAACATGATATTACACTCAGACACAGGGCGGTTTAGAGTTTAACTATAAATTAGATAGATTTATCAGAGAGGCAAATTTAAAAAAAATTACAACAAATTTAAACAAATTACAAAAAATTTTCCATTTAATTTTTAAAAAAAATTACAAGAAATTTTTGTAAATAATTTATATAAAAAAAAAAAAACTACAAAAACATAAAAAATTATCAAAAAGTATACAAAACATTTAAGGCATTACTGTGGTGAATTGTATATAAGATTCTGCATGGCCGAATAAGCACTCTTACTTGTTTTAACTAATTTGAAATCCGCTTTTGTGAACATGACGGTTAAAAACTAAATTTTATAATACTCGCATACAATATTCTCACTAACAATCTCTAAATTATTAAAATTCAAATCAAAAATGGCTTAGATAATATCAAATGTAAAATCTTTTACTCTCAATACGCCCATATAAGGTTTCTCTAAAAAAAATATTATAAAAAAATATTTTTACATTTTTGTTATATATTTCTTATAAATTCATATATTTTTCTTTATTTTATTAAAATATATATCTGGATTTCCTAAATTATCAAAAATTTCTTAAAATATTTCTGATATCAATTATTTGGTTTTAATTTTAATTAAAATAATAGCGTGCCATTAACACAAATTATCAATTCACCATAAATTATTAAGGGGTTAAGCTGCTAGTTTCTATGAGCATTTCGCTAAGTTCTTAATTTAGTTCAAAATAATAATCTTTACAAAATTTTAGGTAAGCTAAAGATAGATAGATAAATAAAATTAAAAATACAGATGAAAAATGGTATTTTTAAAAAATTTTAATAAAAAGTTTAATCAAATATTTAAATTATTTTTAAATAATTTTATAATAGCCCAATTCACAATCTTGTGCATTTGAGATTGCAAATTTATGCAATTGTAAAAATTTCCCATGAATTGTGAACGTTTTTTTATTTCAGTTTGCAGCACTTATTGCAAAACAAAAAATTTCCTAATGGAGTTTTGCTATAATAAAAATTTCGTTTTTACAATTAATAAATTCTTTAATAGATAAAACTGTTAAAGAAGCTGTTTTCAACGAGGGTATCCACAGAGACCCTCTCATCTCTGTCCACAGAGACCCTCTCATCTCTGTCCACAGAGACCCTCTCATCTCTGTCACCTGTTGTTGGTGAGGTCCTCTTTGGGGTACACTTGATGGTTGTTATTCAAGATCGATGTATGCAGAGATGGTGCATTGTGGATCAAATTGTGCTGTTGCACTCTCCACAGAAAGGAGTTACATGGTCACCAACCCCTAATCAAGAGGTTAGAACATAGGTTCATGGTTTGCCATGTTCTATAAATTGCTACTCATTGTGACTGTGTGGTACATCTAGTGCCGTATCGATGCCTTCTTTTACACACGGCACGTTATCGTTTGACTGAAGTCTAGTATTTGATTACAGCTAACGGCAAGAGTTGTTTGTTCTTTGGAATTTTGAAAACAAGTAATTAAGATCAGGGAACTATTTAAAATAAAATTCGGCATCCATACAGTCCAGTAATTGATATCAAATAAAATTTTATTATGTCCATCCAAGTACATTTTTAAATTATTAACTCTTTTTATAAATTCTTTGATTTTCATAATTTTTGTTGATTTTAAATTTCAAATTTTTATTTAATGTATATTGTCAGCTGTCAGTTTGCCTAGCAAATAATAATAGCTGTGTTTCTTTACTCAACTTTGGGATCACTCGGGATCCCAATTTGCACGAAAAGCGTTCCCGTACTTTAAATTTGGGTAAATGGGAGCAGTTTTGAGAGAATAAAATTCTTCCTCTTCTTGCACGAAACAACCCAAAGTTTTTCTTCGGGCAAATTGTGTAAATTGTCAAACAGCTATAAAACATAAACAATCGAAAAAAGAAAAAAATCAAGAACAAAATTTAAAAAAAGTATAGAATTGCTACATATATACATATGTATCTATGTATATTGATATAAAAGATTTTTATTAAAAAAGTGTTTGTGTTTTATTTTAAGTAAGATTTTGTTTCCTACAGATAATTTCCAATGTAAATGTAGACAATACAAATTTATTCAAAAGTAACAAAAATTTAAATTACTTTATCAAAACTTCCAAAACACTGACTTTTTATTATGAGTTAAAAATTTGGTTTTTGGTGTTCCCGTACTTTTATGTAATCTTGTCTCTTTATGAGAAAAAATAATGCTTGCTCTCTTTTTCACGAACTTTACCCAAAAAGTAAAGAAACAGACCTAATAACTATGGTTTTAGGAGTTGCTTATTTCCAAAAGTGTAGCATATGCATTTCTGTATATTTTGTTAGTGTGTTGTAAAATTATCCAATACCATTTGCAAATGCTACGATGCAAGACCATTTGCACAAGATTGTGATTAGGGCTAATATATTTAACTTTGATAAATGGAATATAAAAAATTTTAGTTATTGGAATACGGCGCACGTCATTGGTTAAACTTTAATAAAAGAATTATTGAATATTCAGTTTTCATAATTTAAATTATCATTCAGATTTGTTTATATGCATATATTTATTACATTGAAATAAAAAGAACCCTTAGTAAGAAATCATAATATTGTAACCTATTAACAATAGGTGCGATCACATACTCAACATTGGGAGCCCTCGGGATCCCAATTATACCGAAAACTGTTCCCGTACTGCAAAATTTTGTAAAAGAACAGTCTTCTTCTTGCACCAAACAGCCCAAACTTTTTTCTTGGGTAGATTGTTAAAATACAAAACAATCAAATATGTATTTGAAAATAAACAAAATTAAAAAATTATATGTTTTTTCATAAAAGATTAATAAATGAATCTTCCAAAATATGCTAAATATGTTTTTGTTTACTCTCATTTTACCAAACTTTTCCCATAAAGTACGGGATCGCACCTAATATGTATAAAGTATATATAGAAGTTTCCTCATCAATAACTAAAGCTTTCCGATTATATTTAAATTGGAGATGTGTATTTGAAGTCACTTTCTAAAAAGCCATTGGACACAGATGATATTTTTTGACAATAATACAAAAAAAATTAAAAACAATTGAAAAACCTAAAGAATTTGTTCTTTTACACAACTGCCTTAAGATAAAATCTCTGAAATGAATACTTTCTCTTAAATACAAAGGAAATGCCAAAACGTTTTCATATGTATTAAACCAGATCCAGCTCGAGATTACGTTTAAAAATGGGAAATCCACAGTTTCTTGTAATAATTTAAACGTTTGCATTTTATTTATTTATATGTATTCACTTATTAAATAATTGAAAAGATTTATAAAAATTAAAAAATTAATCAATTGTATCTGTTTTTAAGTACGAGTAGTTTGATAACCAAACTTATAAAAAACACGTTATTTAAAACATTTTGTTTAGATCAAACACGGGTTTAAAATATGATGTTTTTTTTTATTATTAGCTAGCATTTAATGTTAGATAATAATAAAATGTAATGGTAATAAAGACTATGTGCATTTGTTTGTTTGGTAACTAAGAAACAATTTTTCCATATTTATTTAGAAGGAAAAAGTTTTGATTTAGTCAATATGTAATCAACAAATATAAGACCATTTTCTTCTTTAACTTTTATCTAAATTTTCTTTTATTTCCGATATTTATAATGTTAATGTTCTATTTAAATTAATATATTAATCTTACAAAATTTTTGGCTCAATGTTAATAATGTTAAAGTTAAGAATCTCTTAAACCATTCTTAAAATTATAATAATGCAACAAAGAGTAATTGGAATTAATGAAAACATAAGATTGCAAATTAACAGCTTAAAACAATTGGAGGCTCTAAAGCAACTAATTGTCAGTAATATTTAAATTAAAGAAAAACATTTTTTTTAACATTGGCGGTGCTGCCAGGCCATATGTAGATTGAGAAAAACTGTCCCCAACTAGATTAACTTGAAACTATCTAAAAACTAACATAAAATTCATTTAAAGGGTCAAGTACAAATTTTGGGAATGGGGCTTCTCGCAGAGGTGGAGAGTTTTCATTTACTTGGGAGTGGCCAGGGCGATTTCTTTGTGAACTGCCCAAGCAGCTAACTACTTCCGGTCTATGACCAAGTATTCGCCGGCAATGGCTTTGTGGCATCCGCTTTAAAGCTAGCTAGAGTTAGAAGACGCTACAGCGTTGTATCCTAAATGGTCGGTTGGACGTCTCATGACTTAACTGAAACATGGTTGCACCATGAGATTGGACGCGCAGATAGCAGCCCTATACCGAAATCTAATTTGCTAGCGAATCGCTGATCAAACAGCCTCTTATAGAAAAACCGAAATCCTCGTTGACGACCTTTGCATATAGAACTAGAAAAGCTCCCTATGAGGAGCTAGAGGAACTCATAGATATATATATATATATATATAAGATTAAGTACACGTGTACTAAAACAAGGAAGTATCGTGTAATAGTTCCTACCAGTAGTTGAAAAAAAAAGTTAAAGGGTTCGTTATGTATTTTATTTAAGAAGATCTCAACATGAAGCAATTAAAATTTTAACAAAATTGTGTTTGAATGGCAACGAATTTAAATTAAATTAAAGAAAATAAAATTAAATAGTTTTATTTTGTTACAAAATATTTTAGTACTTGGCTCTCTTTTGCCACATTTCAAAAATCAACTAATTAATTAATCAAAAAATGTCCACAATAATCCCGTTTCTTCCATCTTCTACTCCATTGTGCTATTTTTCAATGACACAATTTTAACTGGTGCAACAACGGCAAAAGCGGGCAATATTTTTTGATTTATGTTTAAAAATGTTAAACATTTTAGGAAATAAAACACCCAACTGGTCAAATGATTCAAATAAGACTCACATTCCACTCCCTCTTTCTAACGCAGCCACAAAAAAAAGAGTTTAATTAAAACGAAAGGATAACATGTGACGTTACATGGTATAAAATGTTGTTATATTTGTTTGTATAAACAACAACAATAAAAAAACATCTCCTAAATTTTAGATTAAATAACGTAACAACAAAACATGCCATAAAACACACATAGACAAAATGCATCGAGAGCACTCACACACAGACACATGGAATTAACAAAAAAAAAATCCATTTACACTCAGGGGAGGAATATGCATCTGACACAGAAAGGAGAGACAAAGATGTTCACTTTAATGTTTTTTTTTTGTTCATCTTCCTTCCAAAGCAACAAAAGTGAAAAATAAACATTTGCATAAAAGGTCATTAAATCATGTGACAACAGATGATCATACATACATACATACATACATACATACATACATACATACATACATACATACATACATACATACATACATACATACATACATACATAAATGTATGCATGTACGTTCGTACTCTTACTCTCGGCAGGAGCCAAACACGGAAAGGAGAAAGAAGACACACATGTCCAGTTTTATATAAAATTAAAAAGTTTATTGTTGTTGTTGCTGTTTTTTGTTTTTTTGTTTGTAATAAAACTTAAATAAAAACACGTTATCAAGGTGTCACTTTAAAATGATTTACAACTTAAGGTTGATTAAAAGTGGGATTATACTCACCGACCATCAAAGTGATTAAAACAATAAAACAAGCAAAAGTTTCAGTGAAGGGTTAAATTAAACCGTACGTTGAGGACTTTCTGAAACCAGCAAAAAATTGTTGTATTCTTTATAACTAAAATGTTTTTTTTAATTAAATATAGTAATTATTATATTGAAAATGCAGCTTAAAGCAAATCCTGTCTGTTTGAATGTGTATAAATTTGAAATACAGTTATTCTGATTTATTGTTGTATTTTATTTGAAAACAATAACAAATGTAGTCGAGTATTAGTAGTATTACGAGTATTAGTTGAACTGTATTAGTAGTATTATTAGTATAAAACATTTTTCGGCACTTCGTCTAATCTATGAAGTAAAGTTAAAGAAAATATCAGGAAGATTTCTGAACATTGCCACGTTTCACTTAAAGTAAATATCCTTTAACAATATTATTTATTGATAAGAAGCTTTGAGTAAAATAATAAAAAAAAAACGTAACACATTGCAAAGGTGTTCCTAAGGCATAGCTATCTAAACAATAGACTTACAAATAATATTTTGAATATTTTAATTTTACGCTTCATTATTTGGCTGCTTTTCTCTTACAACGAATGCAACTGATAATTCTTTTTTTTTAACATTTTCAATCAATCGATTTCCTTTTAAATAATATCCTTTTCACTTATTTTTCCTTCCCTTGAACATATGTTTTCTTTACAAAGCGTCTTGAAGAAAAGGAGAAGAGGAAAATAATTAATTAAAAATATTGCCAATATTTCACGGCTGATGAACAGTACGCGGCGAATAATTTCGTTTTTGAAAAGAAGAAATTAATAATGATGATGGTGGCGAAAGTGAGACAACCCGTCGATGAACAAATAATCATTGATTATTGAGTGTCTGGTTGGCTGAAGGGGTGGCACATTGTCTACCAGAAGTCAACAACAACTGCTTGGAAAATAAACAAGATTCTTTGGGAAATGGTTACAGATAGTGTTTCATTAACGTTAAAATATTTGTTTCTGCTTCATTAGCCCAACTAAAGACACGAGTGATTGACGGGTGCTAAATGCATCAATACTTTTCAGGAACAAGAAAATTTCAAGTAATTTCTGCAGCAAGAGGCAGATGTAATTTTTTGATGTTTGTCAACTTTACAAAATGAGCTCAGGGGACTTTTAAGAGCTCATTAAGAAGAAGGCCAATGAATAACTCTTTTTTAATTGCAGGCAATAACGATCTAATACTACATGCATATGTTATGTGGTGGTAAACGCTGACGGTGTATTTGTTATGTAAATAGTAATAGAAGTGGTAAAGTTGGTATAAACTTTTATTGTAGTTATACTTTCCTTTCTTTCATTCAGATTTTTGTATCTATCGTTATTAAAAAATTTATGTAACGTCAAATAAATATTTTTATTAATTCAACTTCTCAGGTTTTATTACTTAATTAATCTGTAAATTTGAAATTTCTGAGCTGTTGCTATTTACATATTTAATGATGTGTTACACGCTTTTTACCATTAAGATTATATCTCTCGTCATACAAATAATGTTAACATTGTCAAAAATTCATTAAATTTCAAAGCATTGATTCCTATCATTTATCGACCAAATAATTATTAATAATATTTTTATCAGAAAATATTGATGTGTCTAGCTGCGAAAAGGAAAAAAAAGAACAGAACTGTAACCAAAAACCACATCGATTAACCTTAATTTTCAATCGGAAAAATTATTTAAAGTAAACAGCCACAAATGGACACTTGTGTGTATTTTGCAAAAAAAAAAAAAAAAAGAACCAAGCAAAAATCCAAATTTTATCATTTATTAAAGCAAATACTCAAACAAGTTCAAATTTAACGACACGCTGCACTTTGTCAGCTAATTTGCAATATTGCAAACGTATTTAGAGTTATTAACTCAAATACCAAAATTAAAAAAAAAAACATAACTGCAACTACAACTGTAATTATAACTGTAACTGAAAATGCATAATATTATGCACACATAACGGTGCAATTATACGTGCAACGTTACTTGACATTTAACTTCAGCACATAGTCACCAGCGCCAGTGTGTCATTGATTTTGTGGTGCACAGAAACAGAAACAAAAAAAAAAACGCATAAAAATTAAATCAAATAATTTACGCGTTTTATTTTTTGTCACCCGAATATGCGTAGTAAACAACAAAAATTATTAATTGAATATGGAAATTAATAAATTTTAAAATAAAAAAATATTAAATCAAATTGGGTATTAGCGAACTTTTGGTACGCTATAAGAACTTAAACGTTTTCCAACGAAATAAGAAAAAAATATATTACTAATGGCTCTGAAGAATTATTAAGTCGCTACTAAAATGCGTTCGATGTCCTGATAAACGAATTTGAGACACAATTTCATTAAAAATAATAAAGGATTCAAAATCGAATTCAAATTATTATAATAAATTAACTGAAAATTATAGTTGGAAGGTTAAGTTACTTCGCTGCACGTTAAGAAAAACCATTGTTGTGGTATCCTCACAAGAACCGTGTTATGTTCTTTATAACAATATATGATTGCGATAAAAAAATTTTAGTTGTTTTTAACATTACCTTTGTCACCATAAACAAATTTTTAAGATTTTATTATTAAATGGTTACTGCACCCAAAAATTTCAATATGGTTGGCTTTAAACTTCAAACCATAACTAAAGTCTTATAAATATTCCAAAATAATATATTTTTTAACCATAACATATACATAACATATACATACCATTATTCATATGTAACCAAATAATGTTTTTTTATTTTTCATCGGGTTTGAAAAGAAAAATAATAAAAAAATGTATAAAAAATTTTTTGTTGTAAAATTATATACAATTTTCATTATTGTTTACAATATAAAGTGAGAATTATATTTTGCTAATTTATGTATCAATTATATCTACATGGCGATTAAACTGATACATTAATTAGCAAAACTGAAATCGTTGATGAAAATAATAAAAAAAAACAAAATGCAGGCAGTCGTTGGGACTGCCGATAGAAGTGAAAACTAATATCACTTATAATAAAAATTATCTGCTGTAGCTCAAGTGGGTAGCACATTGACTACTAAAGATTGATCAAATGTTCAATACTCAGCCGTAGCAACATAAATTTTTCTGATATGTATTAATTCTCTTTATAATAATACATATTACAGCGCCCTTCATCGCCGATATTACCACATAGCTCTAAATCGCCGGCGAAGTAAAATAATTGTAAATTGGCTATCTTAGCTTCAAACTAATACGTCTACTTAACACCAGAGGAGCTGCCTTTCATATCACATTTAATACTTTTCAATCATACTATAATCGTTTATTATAACAATATGTTCATATTGTAATAATAATATAATCACATATAATCACAACATATTGCTCTTAGATTATGGTTACCTCAACCATGTTTTTTCTTTGCATTTGCATACTCAACTCAGCTTGTAAGATATAAGTGAGATAAAATTAAATTAATAAAATAAAATAAAGTGTTTATTTCATTCAAAGAAAAAAAATTTCTTTTATACTTCATGCTATGCAACACAAGGTCATACAAATTCGAATGATTTTGCTTTCGACTCGAACTACAATTCCTGTACTACTTAAGAAGACATCGAAGTACTACAAGTTATGCGCCACTGTAACTTGGTTGCCATTACAATTCAAAGCAAATCGCTGATACTCTTTCAATCACACCTTAATTTCTGTTACAAATAATTTGATATATTCAAATCTTACGCTAATAATTTGACAATTTTTCGTTTTTTTCGTTTCTACAACTATTTTTTTCGCGCAGTACACATGCCCCTGTTTGCTACATTAAATAAATGATTTACGAATTCTGCAATAAAATACCGCCAATGAAGGTTATACAATTCACGTGTGATACCAGTACCACCAACTTTATTACTTGCTGCTATTTTTGGTTTAATTTACGTAATTGAATTAAAAAAAAAACTTTATATTTGATTTAGATTTTTCCCAAGATATAAAAATATTCGTACTAAAGAAATGCAAACATAAAAAATCTCAAGAGTTTCTATGGAGTTTTTTTTTTTGTATAGTTTGTTGGTGTTGCTACTGGTGTCAGAGATTACTTGTCATGTTCATGGTAGATAGATTTCTTAAATTCTCACAATCAGACACGATGTTGCTCATACATAAATATACGACATTGTTTCATTTTCATTCGAGCCTGTAATTTGAATTACAAATGTAATTCTAAGTAAGTGTTTCAATAAAATTTGTTACAAATAAAACAAATCTGTCAATGAAAAAAACACACACGCACACAAATAAATTCGAGTTTTACTTCTTTAAGTGTTTGAGGGTGTAAATATGTTTGTCAACACTTCGAATAAAAAGGTTTGTATCCCTTAAATCGACACGTTTTATTCGCCCAGGGTGGCTTGTTTTTCTATTCTTCGAAAAATGTTTCAGTTAATTCAGATTGTGCTATAGCAATGCTTCATGATTGACACTGAGTGCTATATTGTGCATTGCTCAATGTTATTTTTGTTAAATATTTCTTTTAATGAATTTTTAGTCAAAAAGAAATGTAAGAAATGCAATGATGTCTCATTTCATTGGCTTGGATTATTTTCATTCCGTGCCCAGCAATCTTGTTTGTTGGCGTAACCATTTAACCAAAAATGGGCCTTACCACTAAACAAGATTTTTCAGTCAAAACGGATCGGTTTGCAATTGTTCATGAGACCTATTAGCAAATGTAAGAAGCAACTGAAGTTCGTTAAGCTTCAGTTCTTGTACTAGCTGAATTTTTTATGGATGCTAACGAAGATATTTACCAAAAATTTTACATATGGGGGAAGGACCAAGCCGAAGCTGCTGAGAAAGGTGCTGTATCAGATTTGCGAGAATTATCGTCAACACTTCGACTTACAGAAGCGATAATTTCCTCGGTGAGAATATTTCTTTGTCTTGTTTATAGCTTAATGTCATGCTGTCATTAAGTGTAATGTAGCAATAATTTGCTTTATAGGACGCCGGACGATTAGAGCTACCCTAAAATTTACGTAGTACTCTATAAGCTCTTTTAAAAATTTTCTAATATATTACTTTGTGCACAGACACGATCCTGTTACATTTTTATTCTATTTATAGATTTTCTCGTATCTTAAAGATATACAACTGATTTGATTTAAAAGTTAGAACTCTGAAAGATGGAGAGATAACGGATCTTAATAGATATTAATAGGATTACGGTTTTACTTTTGGGTAGGGTGCCCTTAAAAATTTATTTTTTTTCTCTAAATTGTAATCTGTAGTCATCACTAACTGTTACCAAATATCCCGGGCTGTCAAAACTTAAGAATGTTTTGATAAAATTGACCTAAAAACCACAACAATAAATACGAAATACTTAATATTGGTGCTAAATTAATTTATTTTTTTTACGAAAAGGAAAAAGCCCTAAATAATGACAATTTAATTCTGGCTTAATTTAATACGCTTAAGGCTGATGAAAAAGCAGCTGTCAGTTCTGTAAATCAAATGGAATCAATCAAATTTGTTCCATTTAAGCTTTTGATTTTTTGGGAATAAAGAGCAGAGTTTTAGATTAACGAGGGTTTTCCAATGGATTTACTTTTTTCTTTTATATGCCCGAAATCAGTTCAAATGACACGTTATTTTCGCTGAATGTGAACCCTTAATTACGCAGAGAAACAATCAAATAATGTGAATGATTGTGGAGAAAATTGCTTCAAAATGTTTAAAAATTGTGTGTTTTTTTGGGCAAAAATTCAATATATTTCAAGCATTTAAGCGGTAAATATTTGACACTAACTTGGGGTGGTTGGTTTTTTTGCGAATAAAATAGAATTAATTGAATGCACAATACACAAACAACAAAAAATAAAAACAAAACGAAAATCAAAATCAAAATAATTGAACAAATTTATTCTTAAATCAACTGCAATCGTTTAACTATAACAAAGACCTCAAAGCGGATTTGATAGAGATTGAAACTACGAAAAAAAAGGAACACACTAACATAGATTTTAAATATCTTATCGACGATTATGTTGCAATCGATCAAAAATCGTTTACCAAACCAACAACAACAGCTGAATTTGAAAACACTCAAATGGTTTTTGTGTTGTATCATTTGGTTTTAGGGGGAGTAAATCTACCCATGTACGTGTTGACAACAAGAACAACTTAAACACCCCTTAAACCAAATACAGAAATGAAGTCATACAATTTATTTTAGAGTTTAAAGACAGAAACACACTTTGTTCGTACAGTAAGATTTGATATGTTTTTAGAGGCGGTATTGTTAAAATGTGTTCATTCCTTTTTTATTATGGGTTTCTACCGTTTTTTTGTAAGCGCCAACCTACACAATTTTTTTTTAGTTTTTTCTTAAGTATTTTACAATGAAATTGTAAACAAGATTTCTTACAAATATTTAAACAAAAGACGAACTAAGTTTCAATTCCATGTTGGAAGTCGTCAAGCAAGTTTTATTCTTCTGAGGATTCTGCATTTAAAACTCCGCAACTAAAATTGCTAACAAATATTTCAAAAATAGTTCTGCTAAAGTTTTTTTAATTTTAGGAAAAATATTGAAGAATATGTACATACGTATATACTTAGAAACCCAAGATTAATTATAATTTTGCGTTTCTAAATACTCTGATATGCTTCAAATAGTTCTTTAAGGTAAACTAAATTGAATTTATAGAAATAATATACTGAGATTTTTGTTAAGTTAGTTTAAGTTCGTCTATTCTCTCATAGGGTTAAAAGAATATTTTTTACAAATAAGGTGATCAATTTAAAAATATATTTTGAAAATTTTATTTTAGACACTAAATAATATCAACTACTAAATTAATATCAACTTTTCATTGCTAACCGATGGTTGTGTGGAGCAACAAGAAATATAAGGAGTAAATATTAAAAAAAAACCTACATGAACAAGAGGGACTACGTTCTCACCAACTGACTATAGATAGAAAAAATACAATTTCTCGCATTCTATAATTAAGTGTGGTTGGTTAAATAGATAATGTTTAGAACTAAACACTGCCCAAAAATTGCAGTGTAATTTTTAAAAGTACATTTATGAAGTATTTCCGTTACGTCCGTCATATAAGCACAACAATTTGAGTTTTTCTCAGTTGATTTAAATTGCATTGTCGATATTTCTGTAAGTTTTTAAGATTGAACTGGTATTTAAATAATTCTTGCAAAAAAAAACCGACTACAAAACAAATATATGTGCATCAATTCTAAACTAAAAATTTAAAAGGAAGTAATCTGTAAGAAATAGTTCTCAAATCAAATACTTTTATACTTGTTGCTCTAACGAACATAGTAATATACGTTGTGTACATTCAAATGTCTATCCGTAACGGTTAAGCAGATAAAGCCATATACGACAAATTACGTCAGATATGAGGACACCCTTTATTTTTTTACACTTATTATTACTGACACAGTATTAAAAAGTAACGGCTCCGAAGATATGGCCATATAGCTTAAACAATATCACCTGGGGGACACCCTTTAATGTGCAATTTTAAATTAAACACTTATTTTAAAGGACAGATTCTTTGTAAATTTCAAATGTGTGACTAAAACGGTTCAAAAGTTTGGCCATATGCATCAATTTACATTAACTATTGAGACACCCTTTAAAATTTTAAATATTGATAAATGTTATACGGGACATAGTAGTGGAGATTCTGTCTAATTTTCAAGTGTTTGTCTATAACGGTTCAAAAGATAGGGCTAGATAGGTAAAATTGTATCAACTATGGGGACACCCTTTAGTTTCTAAATTTAAATTATATACTTGATGTTATAGAGGACTTAGATATACAGGTTCTTTGTAAATTTCAACAGTCTCTCTGTTACGGTTCAAAAGTTTTGCAATATACATCAAATTACATCAACTATTGGGACACCCTTTAACTTATAATTATAAATATTTAATTTCTGATTATAAATATTGGACATTCTGTCCAATTTTCAAGTGATTGTCTACAATGGTTCAAATGGGTCATATATTTAAATTGACGTCACATATGGGGACACCCTTTAATTTTTAAGTTTATTTTTTTTTATTAATTTCTGTTATTGGCAGCTATAGTAATAAGCAGTTTTTTAAAATTTTAAAAGGGTGCCCTTTACGGTTCATAATACACCTAAAAAACACGTATGTTGTATGGGGACACCCTTTAATTTTCAAAATTCTGAACTTCTTTTAAAATGGGACCAATCTTGTAAACATTTCCTTTCTAATAAAGAAAAAAATTTTTAAAATCGGTTCAGAAATGACTGAGTTATGCGGGCACAAACATAAAAAAAAGCAACATTCAGACGAATTGATAACCTCCTTCTTTTTTTGAAGTCGGTTAAAAAGAAAACCTTTTTATGTCTATGTCTATGAAAGTTCTTTTTACAAGTTCTGTATACAAGATATTAAACAGATCAATACTATGAAAATAAAACTGGAGTGGACTACACTTAACTTTACCATACCCAGTGGAAACAGATATTTTTATGGATATATTACATAAAGAATCGGAAAATTAATTATTTTCGGTTTGGGGTGCTAAGTAAACTACCCCTTGCCCCTTCTCGATTATGCCCACAATTTATACAGCTCTTCATCTCTATAAACCAAAGACACATACTGAATTTCATTTTGATATGTCTTTCGGTATGACCTGTAGAGCGTTTACCGAATTTGGCGGTAATGAAACTACCCCTTGCCCCCTCCCAATTATGCCCAAAAACTATACAGCTCTTCATCTTCATATATCAAAGGCACATACAAAATTTCATTTTTAAAACTCAAACGGTATGACCTGTACAAACTCCACAAAAATAGTGGCGTACACCATACACACCCACCCACAGACATCATCGCGAAAATAGTCAAAATGGATTCAGGAGACCTCAAAACGTACAAATCCGTCGAAATTTCGACCTCGATTTTTCCATGATTACTATACTCTACCTTATACTACGTGTGGTATTCTATCATAATATGGAAAATAATACTAAATTTTGGTTACCACATTGAAAACACTCTATTCACAACATATTGTAAGTTGTAAATTTGCATGGTCTAAGTTTTAAGGAGGTCAAACATTTTAAAAGAAACCTTATGAAATTACAACAGAAATTAAAATTCAAATAAAACCTGCGAAAATATTTATAGAAAGATGGTTATATTTTTTGCAGCATTCTTTATTTTTATATTTATTTTTATATTTATTTAATTTATTCACACATAAACTTAAATATTTACTATAAGTTTTTATTTTTTATTAAATATTTATACACGTTTATTGTTTATGTACAAAAAAAAATATATACAACTTTTTTATATATAAAATAATTATAAAAATATATCAACAATATTTAATACAAAAACAATCTCGAAACTTAAACACTTAACAGAAATTATCAACCCATTATCCCTCTTACCAAAAACTTGAAATAGATCATCCGGAATTAACTTTTTTTCTCACGGTTTCATCACTACTTCTTTTAAGGTTTAACTTTGCGCTTAATTGTCGTTGTGCGTATGGTGCGCTTATCCATTCTCGTACTGTTGGCACTCGTTACCGCTTCTCTGTTGGCTAAATTGTAGTTGTTGGGCAGAATGGTAGTTGCTCGAATGCGCTGGGTTGTCGTACGGTCTTTGTAGGTGCAGGAGAGTTCATCGAAGCCATCAGGACAATCAATTTTCTAAAATCCAAAAAAAAACTTTAATTAGAACACAAACATTTTAAAATTAATCGATAATTGAACTTAATATTTAGTTGTTTAAATTTTATTTAACTTAATTAAAAGCTGGGATGGACACCTTTCTTTCTACAAATGCATAGTTTTTATCAAATCTATAAGGCACCGGAGGTCCGGCCCAGTACTGAGTTACTTGGATAATAGGTTGAATAACGCAATATTTAGAACTTCATCAGTTCGGCTATTTTTAAGAGCGGAGCTGATTTATCTAGCAAAATCTATTGAGTTGTCTATTCTTTTATTTCTGGTGTACCGGTTAAGAATTTTTTTAGGTTTACGAAAAAGCAAACACGTAACAGCATAAGACACACGGTTTGATTCTAAGCAGACATAGCACCCACCTTGCTGATAGCTCAACTATTCTATACACTTTAGCTCGTCAGTCACATTTAAAAAGAGTATTTTGGATTTTTGACAATTTCTAAAGTAAACTGGACATTCTCAACTTGGATCATTATTTGCGTAAACTTATTTATTCAACTGCTGTAGAGTGGCTGGCAGAATGGTATGGCTCGCCTGAACTGAGTACGTAATTCATGTACGTAGTTCGACTTATACTTCCTCCTAAACATACTTGCGCATATGTAGCTCTGTGTGGGTGGTAATATTTTTTCCATTTCTAAAAATTATATGAATTCTACCGAATAACGAAGAAGGTCGACATTTACCAGTCGAGAGTCTGACATCACTTAAATAAAAAGGGAGTCGTAAATCATTGGGGACTTATGAGGCAGCACGAAATTCTTTTGAGCTAAAGCTGGCTTCAGAAATCGAATATTTAAATAAATTGATTGGAGAATGTTCCTAAATATTTGCATAGTAACACGTAGCAACTAAATAGTATTACTAAGGAAACAGTACCGTGAGTAGTTTTTTATTTTAACTCTATAGAGATAATGTCTTAGAATCCTATATATATATTTTATATTCTATATTAAAAAGAGAAAAAAGATTTTAAGCAAAGTACGAAGACTTTGTTGGTTAAATAGATGATGTTTACAGAATTAAAACAATTAGTAACGAATTTATTTCCATTGAACTTTAAGTACAAAATAAACACCTGCGAATCGAATCTTCAATGTCACAAAATGAAGTCTTTATTATTTTTGGTTTCTATAATCTGCCACAAAGTTGAAACACAAGCTAAACAGTCTTCATTATAATTTTCATAAATTGCTAAGCACTTTTACAATAAACGATTTTACGACACATTAATGCGTGTCTTTGTGTGAATTTAAAAGCATTTAAAAGGAGTTAAGTGGCTTTTATGTCATGCCATCCGTACTCGTATCTTGTTTTCTTACCTTATCACAAAGTTGATCAACAGTTATGCATTTACCACTCACGCAACGCAATTGATGGGCTGCACAAGCAGCTAGTGGCACTTTTGGTGACGGTGGTTGTAGTGCTGCTTTAGGTGGTTCTGTTGTTATAGAAATAATATTGGAAGCAGCTGGCTGTAGTGGGGTGGTCCTTGATGAAAACCGGTTAGTCGTACGATTTTCACGAGCAGAGGAGAATTTGAATTTATTCTCCGAATCGCTAGTCATCATGATTTCTTTGCTGTCGCGAAAATTTACTGGATTTAAAGAAAAACATATTAAAAAGATATTTCGAAAAATGTATATTTACAGAAATTACCAAACCCTTTGGGTCCTTCCCCTGGCACAGAGTTGGTCACATCCTCTTGCGACACTCCGCTAGTTCTGTTACTCACTTCATGGAGCGAAAACTTCGTGGCTGAATCTCCATCAGAGACAGCCGTTATATATGTGTACAATTTTTCATTGGTTTGATTGGGCGATAAAATACTGGCATAGGAAAAGACTCTGGGAAAAGCATTAAGGTCTTCTTCATCGAAAACTCCGAGGCCTCCGTCAAGAGTACCGTCACCGAATTCCTGACAATCATCTTCATCTGAGCCATCAAAACAGTCGTATTTCATGTCACAACGTGCCGTTTCCGCTACACACTTCTCATTAGATCGACAGCGAAACTCGTCCGGTTGATCGCATAAAAGACAATTGTCTTCATCTTCTCCCACAGCACAATCCTTAATATTATCACATTGCCATTGTTGTGGTATGCAGGAACGATCGTAACACTCAAATTCGTTTTCATAACAATAACCCTTTCTCCTGGTAGGATCTTCGCAACGATGTGGATCGTTGGAGTCGGGATACAAATTACAATCAAAAGTGGCTGTTAAAGTATCGGAATTGGCTATAACTTCGGAACAGGCTTCCAAGATGGCTAGAAATTAAAACGGCAATTATATTTTAAATCGTCAATTTCAAAATTACAGCTATCTAACCTTTACATATTCTCCTGCAGGGCGGCAGTATTCCGATATGTGAGGGCCTACATTCTGGCTCTAATACAGCGCACATAAATTCAACCGATCTTGCTGAGCAATTGGAGTTGATAAGAATTTCGTAGTCTTTGAGTTCTTCAGGCGTCAATTGTATAGACACATTGTAGGTTAAATCATAATCTAATACTCCTTGACACATACTCAACGATGTGGAATGACACTTGTTATCCGGTATTGATGATTTATTGTTGGGCATAGGAGCGGTGGGTTTATTGTGAGTCACAGGTGGTATGGTGGGTGAAACTTTTACTAAGCTGATCACAGATGATGTTGTTGATGGCTCATTAGAGGGGAAAAGCTGTGGAAAGAGATTCATTACATAAAATGTTAAAAGATGAAAAGGGAAAAATTGGAAAGATTTTTGGGATCTCACCCTATTGAAAAGCCTTAAAATACGTTCATCATCTTCGATGGGAATGCCAAAACTATTCTGATGTCCTGAAGTAAATCTCACTACATTAGCTGGAACTAAAGCTGCTTCCTCTGAAGCCATTGTAGTGACATCCACTATTTGTGCATCGTTAGCAGCAGTCACACCATCTTTACGCTGTTTATCCCAACCCAAAACACCTTTAGAGAGAGCGTATTCCACCGTTGTCAACTTTTGTTCTTTCGGTCGTGTTCGAGATCTGATACTAATGGCTCGCAATATGGTGGATTCATGAAGACCATGACTACGTTCCGTTGCAGAGTATGACACTGATGGCGGTAACGTTGTCATTTCCATTGTAGTGGCGGTTACAATTTCATTTGAATCTCTATTGGCATCACTATCACCGTTACGCTTGCGTTGCTGCAAATACCGCTCCCTGGCGATGCTAACATCATGCAGCCATATGCTGTAGGTAATTAGGCCAAAGAAGACTAAGACGCTGGCTGTAAATATCAAAGGCCAACGAAGGTATTTCCACTTGCAAAAACGTTTTGCATAATTAAGCGTTAATAATTGTGATTTTTTGGAAGCTTCTTGTGAGTCAAGATAATAGTTGCCTGTGAGGGGGTATTTGTAACGCCGCACCTGTAGCTCAGCTAAATTTTCGGGACTGTTTAACATGCCAATGTGATATTTACGTTGAGGCGGTTGCTGTTGTTGTTGTTGTTGCTGTTGATTGTCGTTTGATTGGCAATTCATTTCTTGCAGATGCTGGTGCTGTTGCTGTTGTTGCTGTGTGAAACCATCCCAACTGCTGCGCAGCGTTGAAGCTCGTGAATAATTTGTTATTTGTTGGAGTTGTTGCTCTTCATCATTAACTGTCTGTACATAGATGCCTAAACCATGAGGATATTTAGTTGGTTGCCGGCTCAAACCCACTGGACGGCCACTTAAATTTATCTGTTGTGGGTCATCGAAATTAAAACGCTTCTGCTGTTGTTGTTGTTGCTGCGATTCGTGTTTGGTGTCCATATAATAAATTTCTTTGTAATTATTTTTATTTGTTGCCATTAAGTTTTCCCTAAATTCATATTTTCCATTAAACGCGAAACTTTTTAAAGAATCTACATCAGTGAGTGTTCGGCTGACAATAAACTTTTAAATGTTGCTTTCAAAATTGCAACTACAAGAAGCCAAATCCAGGAAAAATCAGTATTTATAGACTTTGTTAAATATTTTGGAGAGAAAAAGAAAAAACTTAAATTTGTATTTTGTAAATGTCAATTGTGAGTTTTTAAAATTATTATTTTTTTTTTTTTGTTTTACATCAAATCCGCCTGTGTGAATTACAGATCTGATTTTGTTGTTTTCTACCGATGCTTGTTGAAGTTGTTTGTGTGTGAACGATGCGATCGATTACATAAGTTGCATGAAGTTTAGAGCAAAAGCATCTGTTGTCGTTTTTAATTCACTTGGTTGGCGTTGTTTTTCGTTAGCAATTTGTTTTTGCTTGGTGCATGCTGTTTTATGCAGGTTTGTTTATTTTTAATTTTTTCTTCTTCAGATTTGCGGTAATTGGTTTTGCTAGTTGTTGTTGTTGTTGTTGCTATTGTTTGTAAAATTATTAGATTTTTGTGATATTTCTTAATGTCAGATTCACACAACTTTTGCAAATCTTCAATTTGTCTTTGTTTGATGATGAGGTGTGTGTGCTGCTGCAATTGATTGTGAGTCTCGAGTTGTTGCTATTGTTGGAAACGCTGCAACCAAATGTAGACGGCAGAGAAAAGTACAGATTTTTTTATTTGATTCTTCTGTGTTTTAATTGTCAATAAAGTCAAATATGGGAAGAGAGATCTTAAAGATAATGTGTAATATTAGTAGACACCCTACGAAGCAAGTCTACAATTGTTGTCAGTTAAAAACAATGATTTCTAACGAAAAATAAGCATCTTGTTAAACTTAATATTTTTGTTTTTTGTTGATCTTGGTTTCGTATGAAAATTAATTCAATAACTTGGCCGCTGTATATAAGATTAAGATCCATTATTATAACTTGCCAATAGCTAAAGTAAGGATTTTATCGGAGAGATAAGTAGTTTTTCGTTAGAGATAAGTTTCGTTTCGTTTAGAAATATATTTTAATCTACATGTGACCGATAAGATTTAGCTAAAGTTACTTTTAACTAACATGTACTTTAGAAGCAAGTTATAGCACCGAGCCTAAATCTTGTTGTAAATAAATGAATAAAATATATAAAAAATGTAACCATATTATTACTGATGTTTGAAGCGATGAAATATGCAAATCGATTGTCAAAAATTTTCGATAAATTTTCACGTTAATAAAACAAATTACTTGCTGCACATTAAGGAATTATAGTAAACAAATTTATAAATTAAAATGAAAAAATATTTCAAACGTAAGAAATTTTAGTTAATTTGTCACATACTAAGGATTTTTTTTAATATATAATATACTGTTTTATTTTATTAATATTTTTCCTTAATATAAAAATTTCACTCGTTTGCAATTATTTTTTAAACATCTAAAAATATATACCACCCCGTTTAGTGGTGTTTTTCCTTTTTTTTTTACAAGTTTCAAGATATTTTAAAACATTACTAACGAACACAAATATATCTTTCAGTTGAGAGTAATCAGAAAATGCAGGTGTTAAAAATCCAGATATGAAAAATTACCACAATCGTGATAAGAATAAAACTGAAAAGAGTTTATATCCAACATCCTTGCGGATTCACCAAAATATCCTCCAAAATCAATGTCGAAAGAAATATAATTTTGTTCACAATAATAATCTAAAAAATATTTTTTAAGGGGCAAGGGGTAGTTTACTTACTCCCAAATTTTGTAAACGCTCCACAGGTCATACCGTCATATCAAAATTAAATTTAGTATGTGCCTTTGGTTTATGGAGATGAAGAGCCATATAATTTTTGGTCATAATCGAGAAGGGGCATTGGGTATGGCGGGTATGGGTACAAAATTTTTTTAAAACATTTTGGCTGATATAATTGTTCATTTCACAAGCTCCCTTAAACAAAGCTTGTAAATAGGCTATTACATTGTATAGCTGTATCGCTGCTTTGCTAACTGTCAAAATATATATAGAAGTTAGAAATTATTCAAATTAGTAAAAAAAAAAAACAATATACGAAATTGAATATGGAAATTGTTCGTTAACTTTTTATATTATTTTTACATAGAAACAATTTGTAATTCAAGAAAGTAATCGACCGTTTCCCACTTGTAAGGTTAAGGTGGTTGGTAGCTGTGCCGAGAACCTGATTGGCTAGTTAGTGGTTAAAGAGGACTAGTCGGTAACAGCTCCCCTAATCCACGGTGGAACAGCATACGCCAGGGATGGTTGGTTAAGAGGGTGCTTGGCCTTTAGTATGCGAACTCTGGATATCGGTCGACCTCCAGTTTCAATGTAGACTTACCCATGCATAAAGAGCTCTGTGTGGGTGGACAACGTTTTCTAGGCCTAGGGAAGAATTCAGAAGGGATGGACAGGAATGCCTCGCAAGTGGTGAACAGGTTAATCTCTAAAGGTTCTCCTATGGCGTCGAACCGGGATATTTCGATAGGGAGGGACAAGAAGCCTCGTTAGAGGTGGACAGACAAAACCCCTTAGGAACTCCGGTTGCCACTGGCAAAGGGAGGATATCGAAAGCGAATGACAAAGTAACCTCGCAAGGGGTGGACTGGTCAGTCTATAAAGGTACTCCTGCGGCTATGGAGGTAAATGTGGATGAATTGGATTCATCTAGCCCTGTGGGCTTAGGTAAATCCTTTTCGAAAGTAGGCACCACAAATCGTTTCTTCAACGTCGAATCGGAGTCTCTACAGCTCATGCCTAAATGTCAGAAGCGGAGGCAGAAGAGGAGACGGGGAAGGAAAGATGCTGAGACGGCAGCGCACATTGTGTGTGAATTTTTAGCACTGGCTAGCATAAGACTCAGGACCACCGGTAGAAGCCTGTTAAATGTGGATGCCATGGGGAACATGAGCCTTGAACAAATGCTAGCAATTACTAGAGACTGCGTGATGAGAAAGAAGGCTGACAGTTACCAGTCGACAGTCTAAAATCACTAAAGTCAAGAGTAAAGGCTGGTTGTAGCACGTGACTCGGTTGCCTGTACTCACAGAGGACGGAAGAGGGTCGAAAAAAGACCCATTATGAAAGTGGTCTGCTTCGATCTTCACCCTACATTAATAATAATCGACCGTTTCAGCATGAGCGAGTGTTGTTATTAAACGTCATGTTAGGTTTTAGGGGAAAATTTTCATGTTGAAATCAGGAACACTACATCAGAAATGCTGTCTAAATTTACTGGAAATCGACATATTTTATGATAAATAGGGTATTAAGATTAATACTCTTAAATTGTAAGCAATTTGCTTTAGGATGCCTCGGGAAAAGGTTTCTGTAGCGCGGTTCAAAAGAGTAAAAGCTTGAATTTCTCTGCTTAATATCGGTTAAATGTTTTAAAACACTATATGTTTCATTTCTTTGGAGAATTAAGGGTACTAGTTCGGGCTTTTAATTAATTTATTAAATAGAATTAAAAATATAAATTACAAAAAAACTATTTACGTTTCTTTTGACTCATTTACACACAATTCTGCATAAAATTATGATGCTTAACAAAAAGTCAGGTTGCTTAATGTATACTTAACCACAAAGGAATTGAAGCAAACTATAAAAACAAAAACCTCAAGCAAATTAGCTCAATTTGTCAATCTTCGTCAGCCAGTCAGTCGTCAATGCCACTTTTAAGCGATTTAAGCAACAGCTACTGAGTGAGTCTTTCTAAATCTTTTAAAGTGCTGACTTCATCGTACATTCAAAACTTTTTTAAGTTTGTCTCTTATATTCCCAACAAGAATTGTTGCTGCGAATCACACCAAGAAAAAACCCCATTCATTAAAAACGTTGCTTAAAAAGAAATGCCAAACGTGGTTCGCAAAACTAAATATCTGCTGTTTGGCTAATACAGATTTAAATTCAAAGACATGCTTTTGCACCAGCAGATACTCCTAAAGTTGTAAGTAAGTAGATGCCACTTAACAAAACAACCCATAAAATGAAATACTTGAAAATTTATTCGATGCTTGCAACATTAAAGATGATGACGTCGACGTACTCGAACGTACTTGTAGCTTTAAAGCGCACACAAAATCAGCTGAATTACTGAGAGCAAATGGCAAAGTAAAATGTGTATAAAATTACGAATTGTTGTGTATCTGAGTATACTATTTCGTGGTAGTTTGACCTTTTCATGGTAGTTAAAAACGAAAATAATCTTAGAAACACATTTATTACTTTGGTCACATTGGTCAAACGTTCACACAAAAGAAACAGATGGGGTTTTTCAAGACTACAACAAGTGAAGTGAAGTGAAGTAGTTAAGATTGCTGTATGAAAGAACTTTTTTGTATTCAAGACATGATCTTATTAAAAAAAAGCTTTACAATACATTATTTGGGATGATCGCGATAAATTGAGTTTAATGAAATCTCAGATTAATATTTTTAAAGACTTTTAAAACTACAAAAAGTATTTGTAATGCTTTATTGCTAGTTAATAATTAGATGTATTCCATTCTATGCAATAAATTTGGGAAACATCAGCCAACATTACGCAATTGAAAAGTAATATTTTGTTTGTGAAAAATACTAGTAAAAAAATTGGGCTTCTACCTCTGAAGCCTCTTCCAAGTAATTTTAATTCATTAAATTTCAGTGGCTGACATTATATATATAAAAATAATTTGCATTGTGTTAGTAATTGATGTTCTCTGGAATGCGTGAACCGATTTTGTTTCTGCAAAGTTTATATGAAAGGTGACTTCAATACCAAGGTTTTTATATACAAACGGTATCTATATGTGTATTGGTTTATGAGTTAAAGATGGCGTGGTACCGCCCATACAAAGTGAAAAATTATTATGGTGTTCCTGGCGTACTGTAATAGATAGCTCCTTGAAACTTTACAGAAGTAGCTTTTGTGCTAAGGCGCATAGTCTGCCAAAATACAGAATGAATTGGGACAGTGGGCGTGGTACCTCCCATACAATGTGAAAAATTATTATTGTGTATATAGAGAACTATAATAGGTAGATCTTCAAAGTGAGTATAAGTAAACCTAATACAGATGTGTATACTCTAGATTTGGGATAGTGAGCGTGGTACCCCCCATACAAAGAAAAAAAATATTATCCTGTATCTAGAGAACTGCAATAGGTAGCGTCTTGGAATTTTGCATCAGTAACCCCCATATTAAGATACACTGTGTTGAGAAAAACAGACTGAGTTTAAATGGAGGGCGTGGTACCTCCTATACAAAATGAAAAATTATTATCGAGTACCTAGAGAACGACATTAGGTGTAGTCTTTAAACTTAGCACAAGTAAACCTCACACTAATGTGCATAGTCTAGCAAAATACAGACTGGATAAGAATACTGCGAGTAGCACATCCCATTAAAAGTAAAACATTGTTATCGTGTTAATACGTATATATAGTCTATCAAAAAAGAGGTTGGATGGAAATATTTTTGACATTAGAATAGCGTGCGTTTTCGCGTTAACGGTTGGTCATACTTTTCTTCTAAGTGTTTATTGTATATGTTGTGAATGGGTGTATCAAAGCGCACCGGGGATAGCTAGTTAAATTATAGACCAAAATTGTATATATAAAAAAACTGCTTCATAATATCTTAGAAACTATAACAGATAAATAGGTATTGAACAGATCGATGGATCTAAAAAAATGTTTTATCTCATTTTTTACTTTATCATACGTGGTATAGGTAAAGTATACTGATGATGCAAAAAATCGATGTTGGGATTTCAGCGGATCTTTTCGTTTTGCGGTCTCCTGAATCTATTTTGAATATATTCGTGATGATTTCTGTGGGTGGTTGGTGTGTGTATGCCACTTTTTTTGTTAAGGTTCTATAGGTCATACCGTTTGATATATTAAAAAGAAATTCAGTATGTGCCTTTTGTTATATGGATCCAAATCAAAACTAATAAATAAACTTTGAACTTGTATCCTTTATGTAATATATCGATAATACAATATCTGTTTCCATTAAGTATGGTAATGTTGAGTGTAAGCCACCCCAGATTTTTTAATATACGGAAAGATAACTTCGACACGTCCTAATGTCAGATGTCGTTGCATACATGTAGCTTTACTATTTGTAGTATAGTACAAACTCTATGTTGCACTCAACGAGTGCAAGGTGGACTAATAGGTCGTGTGCTAGTCTATCAGTTTGGGTTCGATGTCCAACACAATGTGTCAGGAAGTCCAAGAAGAAGCATGGTTGCCTACAAATTCTTCACTACTGTAGTGACAGGTTACGGACTGCTAAGTATTATTTGGCCAAGTTAAAAATTGAGGTAAGACGATACTTGCAGGTTGTGCCGAGAAATAGGCTAACATAAAAATGGGCTTTGGACCACGGGCAGATATACTAAATGACAATGCTGTGAGACCTTAGCCTTAAGCAAATGTTAGCAATAACCTCTGTGATGAGGAAGAATGTCGACATGTATCAGTCGCTACAAGCACGAGACTCAATGAAAGTAAAGTATATAGGGGTCGAAAGGGGTCGAAAAGACACCCATGAAGTTATTGGTTTGCTTCGGTATCCGCATACAAAATAATAATATTGCTGTTTAATTACAATATTTTGTATTTGCAATTTAGCAGAACTACTTTCACTTCTCTTGCAAACATAGCAGGTCTAGTAAAAAACCTTACATTTTGCAAAATCACTAATAATAATCTAACTACTCTAAATTAACTTCTAGGAAATTCTTTAAAAAACTGGAGATATATTTACGCTGTACATTTTAATAGCGACGTTGGCGTTCAACAATTGGCTTAACTTACATTGGTTTTATAATACACAACACTGCTTTTTTTTCAATATCTTAAAAATCAGCTGTTATTATAAATTTGCAAAGTAAAATAATGTGTGAAGAATTAAATAAAATAAAATTTTGTTTCTTATGACTTGAAAAAAGTATTCTTATATTTCCTAGTGAATACCCTTAAGAACTTTAATAAATCAGTTAAATGAAAATTAAATTTTAAATAAACTAAACCCGCTGTGGTTAAAGTATATACCATTATTTAACAAACCAATGAAACAACATACATACATATTTATAGCAAATAACAATTTTATTTGACTTTCTACAATATTTGAGCCACCATTTGAGTGCACCCATCGATTTACTCCATAAAACAAAATGTTGGGAAATGCGATAAAATAATCTGCATTGTTTTTTTAAATTCCCTTCACAATAAAAATTCAAATACAATTATGTTGTACAATGATTAAATCCAAATGAAGCTTTCAGATAATAAACTGCTTAAGAGACTACAGCCAGTTTTTAACTTTTAAAATTTTTTTATTACTGAAAAGTAAATTATTACATATTTTTTTTTAAAGATTTCCCATAAAAATTAATGCTATTGTAATATATTATTTGGGATTATATCATTTATAGCTCTTTACCTATAAAGAAACTAACTGTACATTTTTGCTGGCAGTTTCCATTATCGAGTACTCGATACTACTCGATATTTTAATTGGAAGCACTCAATACTTCCGTTTACATAATAGTGACGGATTTTATCGTCGCAATAGTCAAATATTCTATTGAATTATTTATAAAAATACTACCCGAAAAGTTTCTCTTAACTACTTTAGTTTATTGAGTAATTAAAAAAAATATCAAATGCGTGTACTCAGTTCCCACTACTCAATACTTTGCCAGCACTACTGAACATGAAATATTTTCATACAAATGAATTTTGAAGTCGTTAAGTTCGTTATATACCCTCTAAGTTTAAAGAATATTAATTACAAATTAGGTGATTAATTTTGAAAAAAAAAAATTGGAAAATAATTTATACATTAACAGAATGTAATGCATTTTTTGGATCCCTACATCATCTTCATCTTCAAGATTCTTTGCATCTATCTGCTTTGGGAGGTGTTTAATTGTAAACATCATCTATTTAACTAACCAAAATCAGATAAAGGAATACGAGATAAAGAAATATTCAATCATAATCGTCAGTTAGTGAGATGGAAGTCTACCATGGTGGGGATAAAAAACACCAATATTTGGCATTTTTGTCTCTCTCTCTCTCTTTATCTGTCTGTCTGTGTCCGATCACAAACTACTGGATGAATTTGGATAAACTGTTATTGGGATGAGGAACCTTAGTACCTCGTTGCAAATAAAGGATACTTTTTGTTAGTAAAGATATCTTATTTCTAAGAGAAAATAGACATAAAACCCGCATGTATACAATTTTACCGATTTAGATGTTTTATATGTCAACATCGTGGGAACTGCTATTCAGCGATATTAATAATTATTGTCTTCTTCATCAGCAGTATGTGAGGACTTGTCATTTCGATTTTGTATGAAATTTTTATTGTAATCATGTTTAAACGTTGACATGAACTTATCAGATCTATAATGTCAGAGCTCTAAATTTAGGGTATAATCTACATTGAAGCACATTGGTCTAACTGCTACAGAATGCCTTATACGAGTACAAACGACATTAAATTCTTACTATAATGAAAAGTCACATTTGAATTGTATGAGGTGGTGCCTTGGATCTTTCCAAATTTATCCAGTTATTTTGACCCAAAATACAAAGTCCCTGCAACGTTTTTTCTTCTACTTATTGAATCTTCTAAAGGTTTTGTTGAAAAAATCTGATTTATTTTTATTTTTTCTGCATTGATTTGTCGTAGGATTTGATTAAAAATTTGTTGATTTTTTTTCGCTCGTGATTAAAAAATGCCCAAATCTGAGTCAAACTATTTTAATTTCTTAATGTCTTCTAAACAGTTTTGAAGCCTCTCAAATTGTTTATTAAAATTTTTCGTATGTGCTAATTCATCGAACCATAAAACAATTCTATTTCCATTCTACTTATTACTAAATTATTTAAATTCAATATTGCACAAGGAAATGGTGTAATTGAGGACTGGTGTTATAATGAATGGGCGGTCATTAGAGTTTTATTAAACGTAGATGTACCGATTATTGTAACGATTATAATTTGCAAAAAAAAAAGAAAAACAACAAATAATGTACAAAAATAATGTTTTAATTGTTGCTAATTTATGTTTTTTTTGTTTCCTTTAACATTTCGTGTGATTACAAGACCGTGTAAATTATCTCACTACATATTTTAAAAGCAAAAAAAAAGTTCACTGGCTTTATTGCAACATTTTAACACATGATTTTGATTTTTTTTTTTAAATTATTGAATAAAATTGAATTCTGTTTTGTCCATTATTCGATCGATTATCTATGGTCTTTTAAAAATCATCAGAGCTTAAAATTTTATTCATTTGATTTGCCAGCACAGACAATTAAAATTTTTGGCAATAATTTTAAATTGCAACATTTTCGTATACTTTTTGCATTTATTTTTTTTAGATTTATTAAAAAAATTTGGCATTGATGAACAAATTAACATGTTGATTTAGAATTAAACAATTTTTGAATGTACTTTTTCATAAAAATTGTTTCAAACATTATTAGATTTGTATTTCAGTTATTATTTGATTTAAGATACTTTTAATGTTTTATTTATTTTGTTAGCGATTTTTAAACCACTTAAGTTGTGTTTTTTATAGAGTTTTTACCGAAGATTTTTGCCGCGTTTATGTACCGTTATTTAAGCTAACTCAATTGCAACTAAACCTTTAGCCAGTCTTTTATCGATGCAAAACTATTTAATATGTTTTTTTTTAAGTTTTTTCTTTTCTTGTCCCAACTTCATTTCTCAGTTTTAAATTCTTTCAAAGCCGAATGAATGAGCCAAACCAAACCAAACCAATGCAAAGTAACATGAAACATAGAAAAACAAAAAAAAAATTTGTTGGTTCGATCGTTAACATTTTAACGATTAATGCCTCTGATACATTTTGTGTTGTTGTTTTTTTCTTTTGAAACATTTTAAAGTTCAGCTCAATTCAACTCCAACTCTGACTTACTAACTTACTACTTACTTACTTACTTGCTGTCTGTATGTGTGTTTGGCAGTTTGTTTAGCTAAGTCTGGTTGCTGTTTGGAAGACTGATCGTATTCGTATGTAACCTGGGACTGTGTCTCAGTTTAAGTCTGTTGATTTTTACAGTTTCTCTGCCAAAAGTTTCGCTTTCGTTCGTACGTTTATACATTCGTGTTTTTGTTACCATTTTTTCATTATTTTTTTTCTTTTTTTTGAATCGTTTAAGCTCTCTGCTTACAAAGCCAGGCTTTAAAATGCTGTCTTTATACTCTCCTTGCTGCTGCAAGAAACCAAATTTGTTTTTGTATAAAATGTTATAGTTGAATCAACATCCCAAAAAAACATTAATAATTTTAAGAAAATGCAGGTCTTTGGTTTAGTATTTAAATGGGATTTGGGACAAGATAAACTTCAAGAGTGTCTTTAATCCTAAAATGTAAAAAGGGATAATATTGTCATCGAAGCCGACAGAACGAAATTAAGTAAAAGTGCTAATAATGTTATGTAGCGAGTTGCTTTGATTTATTGTGTTTTATTGAATTAAATTTCATTTAAAATTAAATTTTAAATACTCAAAAAATTATTATTCGTTTAAAAAAAAATATTGGGTGGTGCGAAAACTTGTGGGCGGAGATGGATCATACTCGATCTGTGGTTATTCATACAGCGCGTTCCATCTTGTGGAAATGATATACTGGGTAAATTAAGAGCTGTTAACTCTTGTCAAGATCAATGGTGGGGATTTTAAATTTCTTCCGCCTTTTTTACAGTGTAATTTGTTACTTTTATTGTAGATACATAGATATAAAGCCATGATAATATCTTTTAAATATCTGCATGTAGCCAAGTTAAGGCCCAATGTGCACTTAACTATATAATTTTCAACCATGCACTGCAACAGTTTTACAAAAAACTGATTTTTTATTGACGTTAACGCTTTAAGATGCTGCACACTTCTCGTGTCTTTAAAATTCGAAAACACCAGTGGTTTAATCGGAATTGGAGTTCCTTACGAAATACAAGGAAAGTTTAATATAAAGCACGGTACTAATATGTCTGTATATTTTTACAGAGCTGTATTTAGATTTATTTATTTTTATATTGTGTCATTGGTGAAAAGAAAAGGTGGTTAATAGAAAAGTTCTTCTAAATTACTATATACGTATTTAACGAAATATCTGTACAAAATGGTACTGTACAATTAACATCAATACTGATGGGTTAAATAGCTTTTAAATAATCATTTTTTGATCAGATCGGGGTTCTGTTCTGACTTAGTATGAATGGAAGATCAGGGTTCTGTTCTGACTTAGTATGAATGGAAGCCACCCATACCTAGCCGGCATTGTTATTAATGCGACAGTTTTTGTTATTGATGAACCCACTTGTTTTTTCGATAGGTGTCCTCTTTAGGACCAAATTACCAATCCACACGGTTACTTATCGTGGAGCTTCAATTTTGCTACACTGGTTTTTGATGAGTACTAAGAGAAAGTTACGGATAATATCATACTTGCTTTCTGCTAAGACAATTTTTTCTTTAGCAAAATACGTTTAAAGGTTAAACGCAATTTCTTTACCAGTAAGCGAAATCATTTTCCGTTCATGTAAATTGAAACTGTTCGTTATTTCGTTAGTTTGGCTTTTTGTTATTGTTTGTGAAGTTTTTCATTATTATTTTTGAGATTTTGGGAAAATTTGTAAAGATTGTTTTGTTTTCTTTACAAATTTGGCAGAAAAAATGTTTTTAATGAATTTTTATGAGGTTCATTGGAGCCTGAATCTTTAAGATTGTTGTAGTGTAGATTACTGAGTACATTATGGGGTTTTTCGGGGTTTATGTTTGTACACATAAACATAATAAAAATTATTTGAACTCCGGATTTTTTCGGTCTAAAATATTTTTCAGTTTTATTTTTTTACTTACACTGAGCCAAACAAGCAGCTGGATACGAATAATAATGGTAAAATACATAATCAGAAGCGGTAAATGTATTTGCAGAATTTGTAAATGTCTCTAAACAAAAGACATTATCTTGACATCTTATAAGCTCAAGTGCTCTATAATTGGCATTATTTCATATACTGTGTACCACAAGAATTTAAATGAAATTTAAGATGTCTGTAGTATGACAACGACCATGTTTTCAATTCATAATTTCATTATAAATTGTCGTAAATATTAATCCTAATGGTTTCGGTCAAAAGCTAACATTGGTTTTGATTTTTGCTATTTGAACAAAAAATTCTTGCTGCTTTTGAGAAGTTGTACTGCTATTTTTTGTTCCAATGAAATTTTTTATTTTCTGACTGTTGACACTGTCATCGTCGGTTGTATTGATTGCAAAATCGGCAACGAATTAAAACTTATAATTTTGATATTTTTGCCTGTTCTCTTTAGTATTTTCAGAAAAAATTAAATGAGATTTAAAATTGTGTAAATATTCTTCAACATTTTTATTTGTCTTAAGTAGTTTTTATATTTTTTTTATTTACATTTAAATCTAATGATTGGGTTCTTCATAATGAGAAAAAAATATCAAGAATGTATTTGCTGACTCACTGGCATTGTCCGACTAAAATGTCAATGTCAATTATTGCCAACAAATATAATAAATTAATGTATTTCTGATATAAAAATTATATGTTTAGTTGTGCAATAAGTGTCTTTATACTTTGCTTATACACGTAACTTACCATCAATGTTCCTGACTTTATTCGTTTTATATTTAAATAAGGTGACCAATTGGTTTTTTATTGACTCAATGTGCTATTTTTGCATTATAATTTTTCGATTTATTTGCACTTTATTTGAAATATATTTATGTAACAATAAGTTTTTGAAACTTATTTTAAAAGCCAAGGTTAGGGTAACTCAATATAACGAGCAGTAAAGGAAATACGCCATTCAGTGTTTTACAATGAACAATTCTTTGAGGCGATTTAATCTTTTTCAAAAGAAAGGGAATGTGAAGCAATGCATCGAAAGGAGTTGCAATAATAAACCAAATCTAGGCACTGACTTTGTACCTTTTACAAGTTTCTAGTACCTTTTACACAAGTGAATGCTTTAAAAATGGTTTTTGCAGTAGTAATTGTCATAGGTCGCTCACTAATTGTTTTTATTAAGTAGGACGTTCGGGTAAATATACAATGCTTTGTTACCTGGGAAACGTAAATATTCAGTAAATACCATTGGACGTTTCAACAAGATTCGGCTCTATACTTGTGTTTTGAGAGAAAAAGTTCATTATAACAATGGTTACCATAAACCTAATGGATTTTTTAAAAGGCTACATTCTGGAGGCCAAGTTACAACAAATATATGGAATTAAAGTTTTAAAGATAGCTCTTCAGCTACATCAGACCACATTTGTACAGATTGTGAAGTCTTTCCGCACAGACTTCATGTTGTTATCCGCGCTAAAGACTGCCGTAACGAACACTTACAAACATTTTTTAATTTTCTTAGTGAATTTTGACTTTCCTGTACATTTTATTAACTGTACCAGATTCTGGAAACCCCAAGTCCTCAACAACCATACCGATTTAATATTCTATTATTGAACTCGCGCTGGCCACCTTACAAAGAAAAAATGTCGATACAAGTTTTTTTATGTAATCTGTTTCTATTTAATGCTCATATTATTTAAATGGTTTCAAGAGCAAAAAATCGTGTAAATGAATATTTGTATGAAACTTCGTAAATTAATCTTTAAAAATTGTTAACAGCCGCTACCACCAACAACTTTTCACGCTGTATTTAGATCTCATTCACATGCCAATAAATTGTTATAAAACAACTGAAACAACAAGATAAATTGCAACAAATAGAAATAGATGGAAACAAAAAGTAAAAATATTCCAAACATTAAAAAATCAATCGATCAGAGCAAGAAATAAAAATAAAATTCAACAAAAAAAAAATCATTTCTGTTGTCTATTGAAAGAATGAACAATAGAATTTTATTTGAATGGTTAAATGCAATCAAATGAGATTGCAATAAATATTAGAAATGTTAATATGATTTACATTCAAAAGCAACGATTTTATGTCTTTATGATATTTAATCCACTTGCTGACTAGATGATATTAACTATATTTGGAACATTGAACGGGAATATAAAACTCTTGGTTTTTGGGAAAAAACAACTTAAGTTGAATGTTTCAACTTTTAATCAAATGAAAAATGTTTATGGCACGTCCATTGGTCTAAGCGTCATATTTCTACGATCTTAATTATAAAAATATTATTTATGTCATTTTAAAGTATCTCCTGTATTATTTCGCATTTAAAGAAATTTCTGTTTCCCTTCAAGCTGGGCTAGTTGTAGAAGAAATGAAATAATAAATTATCAAATTATTTTATAGGTAATATCAAACGGTCGGCCCCATTAGGCCTATTGTGATGCCAGAAGTCCGGCAACTTCCTATTACTTCCTATGACGCCCTAGGGTTTCTGATTGCTAGACCAACCAGATCTTCCCAAACATTAGCTTAGTCCAGTCAGTTTGCAGCACCCTTGGGTCAGTGCATATACTGAAGGAGCGATGGTAGGAGGTCGAGGAAAATTTGTTGTACCAACTCTAAACTGCTCCTAGCGTACTCATTACAAGGAAGGCTTATAAGCTCCGACATAAATCGCTTCATGCAGTGAGTGCTTTGTAGAGATGCCCATCAACAGACATAACATATCAAATTTCTTCCACGGGTAGTAAGGGCCAAGGAATACCAAATATTTTGAAATTGGTAATCATAGACTATTTGCGTAGCGTCTACTTAAGTGTTCATTCTGTGAGCATATTTTACAACCTAAGTAAATTTGGACGCCGGCCGTAAGTCGCCCAATAAAACATTTAGTTAATTTAGTGTCTTAATACCTCTAAAACTGTATTAACAAATGTCGTTGTTCGGCGCCCTCTATAAAAGTCTTATCATACCCAGCCTTAAGA
Source organism: Phasia obesa (assembly GCA_949628195.1). Classification (NCBI taxonomy): domain Eukaryota; kingdom Metazoa; phylum Arthropoda; class Insecta; order Diptera; family Tachinidae; genus Phasia; species Phasia obesa. Next base: position 1,025,774 of record OX451216.1, read on the forward strand.
ACTCTAGAGGGAACCTGTTTGAGACCAAGAAGTCAAGATAAGCAGAGACCACGAACTAGTGTTCATCGGATTTAGGCTAGAACCTATTTCCTTCCAAATTTTTACTACACATACGGGTAACATCTTCGTTAATACCACGGCAGTGCCGTTATGTGTGTACTTCTTGTTGAAAAGTATTAAGGGCTCAATTTCAAAAAATATAATTTTTTTTTTGTTATTTGTGTGCAGTTCCTATATTCCATTTGAAAAAATCGTCTAGAAAATTTGAATGAAAAGCACTCAATATTCCTATACAAACTTTCTAGACGACTTGTTCAATTGGGTTACTTAAACAGCACATTAGTTTTGTTTAGTTTTTAATTCCCAGCAAAACGGAAAGATTTGAATACTCGCCGTACATCTTTTGAAATCGTACAATAAAGTATATATCACATACTCGTTTAATACACTATACTTACTAACGAATAGAAAGAAACTTCTGCAGCAATTCTTCATACATACTTTACCACTTAAGTAGCTTTTTATTAGTTGAATTCAAATGATTAAAATTTTTTGCATCGCTTTTAATTTTAATTTTTGTTCTCAGAATTAAGGAGTTTTAATTTATTTGCTGGGAACAGAATGGCTATAGTTACGTTTAATTAACAGAGAATTACTTTTTTATAATCGCTAATGAATGGCTGTCTGAAAAATAATTGAAAACAAGGCAACATTTCAGTGATGTGTTTGTATTTAAATAAAATCATAGAAAAAAAAAATAGTGCCTTCAAACTGTATCATTGAATTAATTTGATTTTGTTGAAAAAAAAGAAACAAATTTTAATCAAAACTTGTTGCTGTTTTTATTTTTATGATTAATTATATTTATTTTCAATTTTAAGTTCAGGTTTAATAAATTGTTTATAAAAACAGTTGTTCATGTGGATTTACATATATTCATAAACACTTTCAAACGCACTTCAACGCATACACGACCACAAGGGGTAGTTGTGGCAAAGAATTCAAAATTTTTCGAATTCACACAAATGCGAGTATTTTGCACTATTTTCTGCTTGCGATCCGTTGCGCTCATGCTGAACGAATACAAGCAGAATTAGTGTTTTTTATTATGCGGGTTTATAGATTTTGTTTTTTGTAATGTTTTCCGATTAATTGGTTGTGGATACAATTTTGATTATAAAATCTTCATTTACAGTAGCTCAACATTACAATGGGACAAACAAAAACTTGTATATTTAGGGATTTGGGGAATCTAAAATTTTATGGCTAATTGACCTTGATTGATTGAATTTCTGTTGTTATAATTAATTATTATTTTGAAATATTAAAATAAACACAGCTTAAAGTAATAATGGGACAAGTGGACCTTAATTAATTTTGCGGTTAATAACGATAAAATTTACAACTTCATTTTGTCTAGAGATTGTGGAATCTAATATTTTAATTATTTATAAAAAATATTTCCAAAATATATCACATACTTGGAAGCCCACCACGAAAAATATCTAACGATTCTCTCAAGTAAGAAAGGATACTGTTCCTTTCGGATGAATACTTCCGGAAATTTTAGTTCAGTAAAAATATCATGCAGCTAAATATTAAGTAACTAACTGTGCCCGCCACTTCGTAAGCGTCCTTGCCTTCTTTTGTTCGATTTTGCTTTGAAAACAATCCACACCAAAACCCTGTATTTTTTAGTGCCGCCTTAAACTATGTTTCAGTTATGGTTGTGTATTTACTTTATAAAACAACGCCATCTGTTAGTGGTTAGTGCTTCAGTTATGGTTTATGTATTTACTTTACTACTAAAATAACTGCGTACTTTCACTGCTTTTTTTGCACATTCTCTTGAAAATGAGATATTTTTGCGGAAAATATCTATGCCTCCTCACAAATTTTTGTTTAAATCCATCCAGTAGTTTTTACGTGAAAGAAAACCAGACAGACAGACGGAAATGAGTTACTGAGTTAAGTTGCATTGTGTTAGTAATCGTGAACCGATTTGGTTTCTGCAAAGTTTATATGAAAGGTGACGTCAATACCAAGGTTTTTATGTATAAACGGTCTCTGTATGTGTATTGGTTCATGAGTTATAGCAGGAATAGTTGGCGTGGTACCGCCCATACAAAGTGGCAAATTATTATCGTGTTCCTAGCGAACTGCAATAGATAGCGCCTGAAAACTTTGCAAGAGTAGCCTTTGTGCTAAGGAGCATAGTCTGCCAAAATACAGAATGAATTTGGTTAGTGAGCGTGGTACCCCCCATACAAAGTAAAAAAAATTATTATCCTGTATCTAGAGCACTGCAATAGGAATTTTGCATCAGTAACCCCCATATTAAGATACATTGTGTAGAGAAACACAGCCTGAATTTGAATGGAGGGTGTGGTACCTCCTATACAAAGTGAAAAATTATTATCGCCTACCAAGAGAACTACGTTAGGCATAGTCTTTGTAAAATACAGACTGTATAAGAATACTGGGAGTGGCACATCCCATTAAAAGTAAAAAATTGTTATCGTGTTAATACGTATAGTCTAGCAAAAAACATGTTGGATGGGAATATTTTTAACTTCAGAATAGCGTGCATTTACGCGTTAAAGGTTGATCACACTTTTCTTCCAAGTGTTTATTGTATTTTTTATGGATGGGTGTAGCGAAGCGCACCGGGGATAGCTAGTATGTATATAAAATTAATTAAATTCTTTGTTCATATTTTTGATAACCTTTCACATTAGTAGAATTAATTCCTATTAGCAGTAATATTCTAATATATATTTGAAATAATATTGACTTTTGTGAGTGTCCCACTATAATATTGAGCCACTGTAGCTGCTACTAGATTGATGATGTTGTAATTATTGTAGTTTTAGTCTGAATGTGGTCAAACTTGTTTCATTAAGAAAATAAAAAAAAACTTATAGTTTGAGGTAATAATCATTATTAACATTTAAATTATCATTCATACAAATATGTATGTCTACTGGTTTAAATTCATACACACATCATTACTCTACATTAGTACATTCAAATACTTGTATGTGTGCATATGCCAGCGGTATGTATGTAAATGCACTTCAAATTCATGCAATATTTAAATGGTGGGTGCATGAGTGCAAGTCCTGTTTTAAAGGTTTTATATAAATAAATATTTTGCATTCAATGTGTAATGTTTACTCACTATACCACACTTCAGTTTTGAAACCACTTCTGTTTTCCCCCCACTAAATGTTTTAGTTCCGCATATCAAAGATTTGTTTCTTTGTCTTACACAACCCAATAAATGTTTTATTTTTTTAATATTTAAAATAATAAAATTGCAAAAAAAAATAATTTTAATGTTATATATTTTTTAATTGGTAAGTGGAATATTCCGAATACTTTTGCTGTTCCACTTCCGACTGTTTTTGGTTTATTGGGAATAAAAATGTTTGTGTAATGCAAAATAATTTACTTTTTTAAACAAAATTAAAAAATTAGATATTTTCTTTACATTTGCGCATTGTTTTTTTTTAATTTTAATTGCGAAAATACCAAAAAAAAAAAATATATTATATGTAGAACACAAAATTTTTTTGATTCTGAGTGTCTTCAAAATTTCTCCCGCTTTCATTTTTCGAGGAACGTACAACAGAACCGTTAAATATAACTTTCGTTTCGGTAAAATTTTCAGATTTTCTATCGCTGTTGTTGTTATATACTGTTATACATGTTACATACTGCTCTTTTAGAAAAAGAGTGGTTATAGAAACTCGATTTTGGTTGATACTTTTTGACAATACATAATTAATAAAAGATTTTTTTAATAATCATAAACTACCTACATTTTGCTTTAGTGTCCATAATATTTCTTTTTAAAAAGTAAAAATTGCACTTATTACGCATGTTAAACTTGCTGTAACAATTTCTTAATCTCGATATATTAACAAGGACTTAAATCTTTATCTCATTGCTAATGGAGCCAACAATTTTTTACATTATATTTTTTATCCCTACGAGGGTTGCTATTTAGAAAATAGATTCAATTTTTAAAATTTCCTATTTTTCAGTTTTTTTCTGCTAAAAAATTATTTTGGACCATTGTGCATTCTACAATAGAACGTAAACAATAACAATTTTTGTTTATGGTCAAGGACTGTATTCAATATTCGTTTCCGAAGTGTATAATTTGCTTAATCTGTGTTAAAAGTTAAGTTTTGTTTAAGTCGTTGTTTAACCATTTAATAGAGCGACTCAGTCAAATTTATTGTCCTGATGAAAATTTACGCTTTGGAAACAAAAATTTTGATATCTGATGTTAAAATGGCTTAAGTTACAAAATATATATTTTTAGAATTGCGAATTCCTCAGATTCAAAATTTTATTTATTAATTACATGGCACTTATTTGTATTTTACATTTTGCTACAAAGGCATATTTTCAAAGATTCAAAGGCATTTTAATGGTAAAATGTTCAGTGGGTTTTGTAATCAAAGCTTTCTTAAACTTGTTTTATTTTTTGAAGCTAACGTTAAGTAAACAAAATTAAAATAGACCAACTGCGGATTATTACTTCTTCATGTTACTCATACAAAAAATCGTATCAATTTGTCTTGATCTAACAACAATATTTTTTTTTTGTAAAAGTTAAATAAAAACCAAATTAAAACCAGCACAAAAAAATCGTGTAACCTGCCAGTTAAACAATTTTATGAGGCTTTATTGTTACCCTGGCATCTTACAACGTCAAACAGGCTAAATAGGTATATTTATTTTTTATATATTTCTTAAGTTAAGGATTTATTATCTATAAACGATTAGGCACTTAAATATGGTTTTTTAAAAATCCGACGCGTTTTAAAAAGTTTCTTTTTAGCTTATGAATCACTCAAGTTTTTACACCGTTACAGTTGGGACAAAGAATAAAGTTGTGGTTTATTTAAAATCTATTAACATACTGACTCTTTAATAATTCTTCGATTACTGTGGAACACTACTCACATACAAATCTACAGGCTAAAGCTAAAACTTACAGTCTTGTTTGTAAAAACATAATAAAAAACACTTTATAATGTTCGAGTAATCGCACTCGTATGGTGATCTTGGTTTTTATTTTCATTTTTATTCTGATGCTTCTGGCTGTGTTTTGTGTTTTTGGTTTTTTGTTTTGACTCTAATGACTTTATGCTTAAAAAATACAACTGTCGAAAAGTATGTATGTTCAGCACTTCGGTATTATGGAATTCTAAAGTAGAGTTGAGAGGGTGACCAAATTTTTCCCACTTATCAAAAATCTTTTTTTTGGTTTTTTTAGAATCTGCAGGTAAACTTAATTTCGTGGTGTTTCTTCTTAAGCCGCGTAAGCGCCATTTTTTCGAAATTGAGTTTTTTGGTTTTTATGGTAGAAAATAACATTTGCCACCAGACTACATTCTTATCTTAACAACTGTATATGGCAACAAAAAAAAAATAAAATAAAGCAATTTGCATGACATTTGCATGCAAAATGCACTGGTTTTGATATTTCAAGTTGGAAATTTTAAAGTCTCAAACACTAAATTTTTGGTAATTGAGATGAAAAGAAATTTGAAGTATTTTTGGTAAAATTTAAAGTTTCTTCTTGATAAACATAAGATTATTAATCTAAATTCAGAAATTTGTGTTTTCTAATTTGAAAAAAAAACCAAAAATAGCTACAACATTTGCAATTTGCTGTTGGCTCCAAAAACACAAAAGCGACAGATTTGGCTACAGTTATTTTTAAGTAAAAATTTTTTAAACAAAAAGTTTTTACACCCTTTAGAGAATCGCACAGACATCTTTTGCAAAAAATATTCTATTGAAACCCATATTTAAGTTTTTTCGTTTTCTGAAAAATGATTGCTTGGCGCTTACGTGGTTTAAGATGAAATGCGACGATTTACAACCTGCAATCAGTATTTTTTTTAATTTTTTGCACCTTAACTGGAGAATCACGCGTACTTCTCTAGTTATTGGCCTCTCTTTCTGTGTGCTTTTTTTGCAGTTGCAATATAAAATTATTTTTTTTCTTTTAAATTAACAAAAACTTTGGTTGTAATAAATACCTTTGAATGATTATTGTTATAAATTATTAGCAGTAAATGTTTATTGGGGTAAAGGTCGAAATGTAAATGCTCTTTAAAGTTTGTTTTACAGTATAATACTGACTACTAAGACTTAAATGTTATAAGATAGTGTAAACGTGTGAAAGCAATATGTTATGAAAATATAAAATAATAAGCAAAGAAATTTGACATCCCATCATTTTAAGATTTTTTTTAATATTATAATTTCTCATTTCATCAGGGTTGCAGTTTTTCCACAAGCTAATATCTAAGCCAACTGTGCAGCCGATAGAGCTTCACCACCAATTGCTCTTTGCATTTCATCTGCTCAAAATTGTCTGAAAGGCAGACCTTTTTTAGTTTTTCGTAGCAGAAAGCATAGAAAAACTAAAAAAAATTTTTTTGACAAGACATTTAAATATTTATTTTTATTATCATTTAAAATATTTAAATTTTATCTTCATTTTTTGGGAATCGAACCCACCCCCCCAGGCTGATGGACTTTCGCACTACCGATCAGTCTATAGAGCCAATTATATTGGAAGTAGTATTCAATTAAATAAAGGTCAAATAAATGAACTTTAACAAATGAGAAATCTAAAAATAGTAAATTATATTTTCGCTATACAAAACAAGAGATATAAAAATAGAACATCACGCTCCCCTTCTTTTAGAATAACTACATCTTTTAGAAGGGAGAGCCAAGGCCTTCTAAAATTCTTTCTTTGGAAGGTACAGAGAAATGAGGTTCGAAGGGAGTGAAGGTCTAAGCTTGCATTATTACGGCCTGAACCGAGAAGGCCTTTTAAGTTTCACCACTGGATATTATTACATCTAGATTGTTAGTTTTACTCTTGGAATGTTATAGTTATACATATTTATGTAAAATTAGCTTAAAAATTTTCGAAAAAAAAACGCGTATGTGCGAAAGCAATGACAGCCATTTGCTCGATGAACTACACGATTTATAACCCTACCCTGTGTACTCCAAGACTGGACAAAGAACTAGGGAAACTAGTGAAAAAACACTGTATTTTCTATTTAATTTATTCAGATATTCCGAAATAAATTAAAAAATATATAAAAATAAAAAAAGGATCTCTAAATGTCACGGATAATTTTTACACTTACATTAAATTTTTCATTATTGGGTTGCATAGCTGTTGATAAACTTAATTAAAACTTCTATTTGATACCTCAAAATTATTATTTATTGAGCATAAAATAATCAAATACAATTATTTTCTTTAGTTGAGAGGTTGCTAAAGTTTAGTTTTATTTATTTCTTATGAATTTCTGATGCAAGCCGCACCTTTTTTCTCTTATTTAATTTTTGTTTGTCGTGTATTTTTTATTCACAGTAGACATGAACGATTATTCGAGTACACAGATATTATTATTCGTAAGTCTAGTATTTTTAAGTTTGAGTTTAAGTGGCACGAGAAGAAATAGGACTGGAAAAAAATTATTCAATATTTTTATGCATGGACTATGGTGTTGCCACTAAGTTTACCAAATTTTGTTTGTTATATAAATTGTAAATTTTACACTACACAAAATGACAGAAACCACAATGCGGCTCTTAATCCATTTATCTTCAACATTTTTGTAAGGCAGTAAAATTTCTGTTTACTTCTATTATAATTGGATTGTACCTACATTTATTTTCGTATTTGCATTTTATTGCAATATTGTTATAAAAACATATTCCACTCGTACTCTAGTGTTAGCGGCATATTAAAGTGCAGTGTGTGGGGTGTTTTTAATTTTGAAAAAAAAAAACTATAAAAAATACTTTGTATTTTTATAGTTTTTGCAATTTTGCGGTAATAATTATTGTGTTTATTGTTGTGTGTTTGTACAAAGAGTTGTTTCAATGATGTACAAAAGGAATTCACAGTGGCTTACATTGAACTATTTATGGGATATCAGATTTAAAATTTGTTTGAAGTTAGAGCGATATTTATTAAATAGAAGTGCATTCGTAAAGCGCTGTGGTATGATAAAAAACTTGTGTTATTTTCATTATCTGTTAAGGGTAATTACTGCCCTTGTTTTATCAAGGTTAGTGCGCTATTCTATCAGTCTAAGGGTTGTGGGTTCGATTCCCGCCAAAGACTGCGTATTTTCTGCAGACAAGCAAATAGCTTCGCAGGTTGTAATGTCTTAACAAAAAATAGATAGATGCGAAGAATGGTGAGGAAGAAAATCCATTACATTCTGCTGGTGATGTAGCTGTAGCTGAAGTAGTTATCATGTGGACTACTAAAACATATAGAAACGAGTTCGATTGTCAACCTTGGCAACATCGAATTTTTTTGATTCATATGTATTATTTTATATTCGAAATAGTACATATCACGGTGCTCTTCTTCGCCAATGTTTTGCATTAAACCATCGACCAAGTCAAATAATTAACAATGACTGTACTTGCTTTAAATGGGGGTTACCCAACTTTTGCCTTCCAAGTTTCAATAAACTCAAACTCTGATACCAATACATAATTCCATAATTTCAATTCCAGAGAAGATGCAACATTGTTATAAACATAACGTGTAAACGTGTAATTGCAGTGTGGCCGAACGTCAAGCTTTACTATTTACTTTAACCATCTCTCTCTCTATCCCTCATAAACAAGTAACAGTATTAAAATAGGCCTAAGTGTTACTTTTATTAAAAAAAAAAATTCCATAAAAGTATAAAAACCAAAATCGTTTATTTTTAACAACTTTATCTGGTCTGGACTTAAAACAGATCACCAAAAAACAATTGCAATCAGCAAATGTTTGCTATATTTACTACTTTTTTTAATAGTCCCAACAGTCCAAGTTACCAACAACAACAATAACAAGAAACATAAAAAGTTTACAAAAATATTGACATCGCCTCCACTTGATGAATTGTTTTAAGACGTTTGATTTATTTCACTGCGATATGAATAAGTGCAACGTGTCCGTCTGCATGTGAATGTTTGTACAAAAAAAAATTAACTAAATGAATTGAAAATAGCACGCATGAGATACTTGCATCGAAAGCTGACTTTTGCTAGTTTGATTTGTGTTTTGTATCTTACGAATGCACACAAATAGGAAAAACTGAAATAAAAACTTCAATTTACTCAAACATTCACCCTCAACTCATTTACCCATTCAGACAAACATTACACACAACTGGAGGGTATTTCTCTTGGACCATGGCAAACTAAATATTATTTATTTAACGTTAAAACAAAACTTTATGTTATAAATAACTTCAACTTCCTCAAATTGTTGTTAAAAGGAATTGAAACGTATAACATTACTTTTGGAGGCTTATAAACGTTTTTTTAGAGGCTTATGAAAGTTAACACGAACAAAAGCTTTTTTGTGTTAAATATTTGCAAAATCAGTTTTTGTAAAAATATCACATACTCTTTAAATGGAGAATTTTTATAATCGACACTAAGTTGCCAATTAATTTTCGAACAATATTATAATTAAAAAAAAAACAGTTTCGAAAATATTTAATTTTAATGCTTCTCTGCATCTGAGTTTATTTTGATTTTCAATTGAGTTCAGCATATCTTTATGTATATCTTTCCTATGTTTAAGTTAAAAATTTCAACAACTACTGGTGCACTACATTTTCCATACTACATATACCAAAAATCATTGTAGTCCATAACCTATGGCAACAATGGCCACAAATGTCATAAAGATATGTGTTTGAAAAGAAAATACCCCAGCGGTAAAACTAAACAGCTTTTCTCATATCAGGCCTTCTATAAGGCTTGCTTAGATCTTTTCTCTCTCTACGATGCCCATTTTTCCGTTCTTTCCCAAGAAGGTTTTTTAGAAGGCTCTCCCTTCTAAAAGATCAAGTCAGTGTTGCCAGGACCAGACTAAAAAAAGTTACGAATTACGTTGTAATTCGTCTTTTGTTTCGAAAATTTGACTGTTGCGTGGGACCTTCAAACGTTACAAAAAATGTAAAAAATGTGACCAAACGGTATAACTGAATCTAGTACACTCTCTTGCTTCCCTTCTCCTAGAAGAAGCGAGACAAATACATAATTTTCTATTTTAAAAGTTCTCAATTTTTATCTTTAGTTCTCGTTATTTAAATGAGTGCTTCTTGCCATTTAACTGCATCGATAGACTGATTGGTAGTGGGCTAGTCCGTCGTGTTGCGGGTCCGATTTCCAAAAAAAAAAAATAATAAAAAAGTTACAAACATGTATGTATAAAATAAATTCAAAATGCCTTATAAAATTAGGAAAACAATAATTTTGTCAAAACATCTATATTTAGCTTTTTGAAGGCCTTCTAGCAGACAACTATCGGAACATCTTCTAGAACGCTTGTCGTCAGAAGCGAGAGGTATGAGTTTCGAATGCAATTAGAAGGCCTTGAAGGCATAAAGGGGCCTTCTATAAGGCCTTCATACTCCTCCTTTTTACCGCTGTGAGGTTACACGTATGTTGTACAATGATCTCTATTATAAAATTAAATAACATTACTGGATCTAGGTCTAACGTTGCATGCGAATGTTTTTGCTGTTTATAATTTGGGTGTCAAGCAGTTTGTATGTTTGTCTGTCAATCATTTAGTGTTCCTGTTTGTTAAGCCTCTACTGAGACAATAAACCAAACAAATCATGGTGTTGCATGACAACCAAAAACCCTGTAATGAAATATTACAACAATTGCCAAAAGTGGCGTTTTTACAAAATTAGTGGGGTATTTCTTAAATTGTTTCTTTTCTTGCTGCAATGCCCGCAATTAATTAATTTATATATTTTATTTTAATAACTCCTAACTGAACACTTGCTTTGTTATATAAATTTATTCTACTAAAGTTATTTTTTAATGTTATTTAGGAAAATCCGTCATTTAGTTTATTTTAACAATTATTTGGTTAACACAACTTTTAATCCTTTTGAACTTCGTGCTGTCATACATTTTCAACGAAGTTTATGGCACATCTGCACCAGTGTTTCAGACTTTTTACAATTGGTTCAACGAGTTTAAACGTGACCCTAAAAATATTGGGTCACGATATCGTTTGAGATGAAAACGAGTCTTTCACAACTTTTATGTTCGGTTTGTTAATATTATTTTTAACACTTTTTGTTCATTGTTTGCATCTTATAGGAAACCAAACTACGACCCTGATCATTTTGAAATTTTGGACAAAACTTACTGACGATCCGGAAATTAAAATAGTAAATTCTTTTTAAGGGAAGGGTAATACCCATACAAGGTAATAAATTAATTATCCAATATCTGGAGAAATTTAATACAAGCGACTATGAGAATATCGCGGATTTTCAAGTAAAAGCTTGGTAGTATAAAACGAGTGGGAAAAGTTCGACCCATACAAAGAAATTTCCATTTGTCCTATGTCTAGAAATAAAATAGTGACTCACTCAAAATTTGATATAGGTTATTCTAAAAATATCGTGCATCTGGCGAACTACAATAATTAAAATATTGATAAAACAAATTCCTCTCCTTACAAATTAATTATCCATTATCCTACAATTGAAAACTACATTAGTATCTGATGAAGGGAGTTGCGAAGCCCACCGGGTATGGCTTGTACTTATGTTTTTAAGTACTTCTCTTTTAAATCATGTAGCTGCCTTCTTAGCTGTCGTATATCAATCACAATTGTCTTACTATTGTTCAAAAGAAAGTAAAGATGATTTCAAAATGTTGACATAATTTTAAAGCTAAATATATTGCGATGTTTTATTCATTAACATTTTACATTGATGAGCTTTATTACTTTCTTTTCGGCATATTTGTACGTGATTGAATAATAAATCGTCTACAAATTGTTATTGAACATGAAATAATTGTAATTGCAATTGTGCATTCTCCAAGAGATCAATGTCAATGTGAATGTTTGCGAAAACACTCGAGTATATGCTTTTTCATTTTACACAAAATTTCGTTTGTTTTGCACAATGCCTGCCACTGATTGTAATTAATGATTTCTTAAAATTAAGAAAGTTGCAGAAATATTTGAGATGTTTCAACGCTGAAACTTTAAAAAATTTAAACTTACGAAGCTAAAAACTAAACATACATACATACATACATATATACATACATACATATGTATGTACTACGCAATACATACCCAGGGGCAGCATATTAACTCTGTTATTTTTGCAAGCAATAATCAAATATGCATACAAAAAAAAAATAGGTTTTAAAAAAGAAAATGGAATTCGCGAGAGCTTTAAAAAACTTGAACAACCCTGATAATTTCGAAAATTGCAAATTGAAAAGCCAAACGAACGACAAACATTCGTTAAACAAACAATTCCAAACCCAAAGGGTGTAAACTGGTGGCAGGCACAAAACAAAAATAATAGGAAAAATATGATTAATTAGGAGATGTACAAATTTTACATTAAAGAACAAATTTGAAAAACACTTCTTTTATTCTTTTTATTATTTTTTAACTTGCAACAAAAAAAAAACGATAAAAATAATCATACTCGCATCTAGTTTTCATTTCATAATCATTTGAATAAATAATTAATTTACGATGCTTTGGTATATTTGTTCTAAGAATTAATTCGAATAAATCAAAGTGATAAACGATGTACAATGACGATCAACCAACCAACTGGACAGTAGTGACCAGTTGTGCCAAAAATGTTTTAAAAAATGTTTGTTCAACAGCGTTACACCCTGCTGTCTGCTTTATTGTTTTTTTTCTGTTTTTTTTTGTTTATTTTTGTTATTAATGATTTCAAATCAGTAGCCATACTGTGTCTATAGGTTTGGGATAAACAAACACCTCTAGAGCATAAGTTGACAAATGATAATGATTCTCATTAACATGGTGCAACAAATCATCAGCAAGTAATGTATTTAACTGACGATTTATCGATGTTATCAGCTATTAGCTACTTTTCCTATGCGCATATGTTGTTTCTATTGTTTGTTTTAGCGATCATTTTAAAAAAGTTTTATTTCTGCAAATAATTTAAAAATCATTTTAAATAAAGATTAAGGATAAGAATAATATCCAAATGTCGATGTTTGAAGAGTGGTAACCAAAAATATGAACGTAATTTTATATCAAAACTAGCTGTATCCGCCACCTCGTGGGTATCCACACAATATTTTGTTCGATTTTGCTCTGAAAGTAATCCACACCAAATTTTAAGACGCCTACTTTTTTAGTGCTTCAATTATGGTTTATGTATTTTGTTAATTAGAGGTACACATCTCTGGATAAAATTATAAAATTACCGTGTTTAAAATATCCCGCTAACAAAAAAAAGGTTCTGTCAAATTACATTTTAATAGGTAAAATTGCATACTTTCACTACTTTTTCTATATTAGAATCAAGATACTAAGGTACCTCCTGACAAAATTTTAGTAAAAATCATTCAGTAGTTTTTACGTAATACGAACACGGACAAACAGAAAAAATTCTGAAATTACTGTTTTGTATTCCATTTCGATTACATACTATCTGAAGGCGTAACAAAGTTTTTTTTAATAAAATAAGTACAAGAATTAAGTATAATTTTGAAAATATAACGCTGCTGGTAATTGTTTAAAAAGTATTTCATCAACATAATAAATAACTAATCGAACCTGCGACTCGCTTCTGTAACACGGAAGGTTTTAAATGGATTCAGATACACGTTTGATTAATTTTTTAATTGATTCAGTTAAATAGGGTGTCCGCCTGGAACCTATACTACTTTTTTTTGCTGCCATTTTGGTAAACATAAGTCTTAACAGTTCATATTTGGCAGTCGTAAAGTAGACACGTGGCAAATTTTTTATGGAAAAATATTCTATAAAGCAACGTGTTTTAATCGTTAAAATAGTTCGCCCATGACAACCCCGATTTTCATGAAAAAATCATAATGAATGGATATGTGAATAAACAGAATAGTCGGCAATTCTGCATCAGTCACCTTTGGATCCATTAAAAGTAACAGTCTGGTGTGTAATTTGGTTATTCTTTGAAAATAAAAACGGCGTTAGGGTAACTGTAAATGGGGAGTAGGGTTTGGGAGTTCCCGGTCTTTTTCACTTCCCCGGAATTCCCGGGAAAAGCAGCTCTTAAAGAAAATAACTTTATTTACCGAAACAGTATTTAAAAATTCATAGTTTTATTAGTATTAACAGTTTATAAAACTTAAAAACAGTTCAGGAGACAAAAATAGTAAGATATAACAAATGAATAAATTAATTATTTAGGCTTAAGTTCTTAATTATAAAGATATAAAGAAAAATAGACATCAGCAGAGTGGAATGCATTTTCTAGACAGCTACGTCCGTCTACTGGCGGGAATTCCCGTTTCCCAAACCCTAATGGGGAGCAACATCGTGATATGATTGCATGAACTGCATGATTTGGGTTTGATTAACATGTGGTATCAACAGGATACAGCATACAGCCAGGATTACAATGGAAACAAACAAAACTTCCCGGCGGACACCCTGTATATATAATCAAGAAAGATTGTTAAATAAAAAATTGAATTAATTTGAAAGTTATTTAAGTCGTATCCGAAACTAATTAAAGTTTAATTGGAGAAAATTATTTTTTCTGTGAATTTATGTGCGAAATTTCTCACTTGAAATAATTATAGTCATCTTATTTTAAACAGGGTGAGCAAGAGATAACACCGAACTTTTTCATTGTCTTATGTTAAAAAGTTTAGGATTAGCTGTGAGAAAACCTGGAAAAACAGGAAGACTTTTATATTTTCATGTGAAAAGTTTTTCACTTTAGTTGCAGAAACGAACTGATACGTGGAAGTTTTTTATTACATTACAATGCAGAAACTGAATTGCTTTTCTCTGTAACCCTTTTTCATGCTGCATCAATTAATAACGGCGAAATGGTTTCGTAATAAATTTGTTTTCTAAACACTGTGTTACACGTTGATTTAAACGCAGGCACATTATATTAACACTTTTCAAACTTCCATTATTGTTTAGTTAATTTCGGTGCAGTTTTGTTTTTCCTTTTAAGCATGTTATTGCATGCCAAAAGGCGTAATGCATTCAAAGGATTTGTGAAATGAATCAATCAATTTTCGTTAGAATATTGGCTAAATTCCAAATGGATGATGAATTCATGAATTGAAATGTGAAAATTTCCCTCGAACATATTATTGGCATTGCTCTCAAATCATTAATCAAATACGTCTAGGGAAAACCTATCTTTTAAACCAATGTTTAACATGATCCTTTTAATTTAGTTTTCCTTCTACTGTTACAAACATTGTGTTGTTGTAGGATTTAATAAAAAATTTGAAGGAAGAGTAAACATCCCTTTCTTTCTCAATCTCTCAACTCCTCTAAACTAATTTATGCAAATTCCAAGTGTTATATTCATCATTTGTAGTTTACGGCGAGCGAATAAACTTGACTATAAAATGCTGAATATCTGTCTGTCTGCCTTTTTATTTAAATAAATTTTTTAAAAGCTGGATAGGAGTATGTAAAACATAAATATCGATGTTAAATTATTCCATTAGATCAATCCATTATTTCCAATTTCATATTTGCATTCATTAATCCTTCGCCAACTAAGAGAGTAGAGTTTAAGAATTTTTAAAATTAGAATTGATAATTAGTTAGTTTTCCATTTTGTTTTGCTTTTTCATATACTTTATTCACTTAATGAATTTTATCAACAGAAAGTATTGAAAAGGCAGGGGAAAAAAGCAAATACAGGCTAAATTTTGCCATCATTTTCTGTGAGACAGCAAGTCTATCTAGACTTATAAATTTTGCTTGCTCATTGAAATTATTAATTTATTTTTTGTTTATCATCATTTTGTAATAATTTAGTAGCTTTAAACGACGGAGCCAAAAAAGGACATCTTCCTTGAAGGTCACACATAGCAAATGTTGGTTTATTCAACTGATTGTATTTGTGTATTTAATGAAAAAAGGAAATTAAACTTTTCTTTTCTTTAGCAAAACAACAATGTTATTTATTTATATTTGAACTAGCTTTTTAAAGGCGTCAATGCCCGGCTGTTTGGGAGTTTTTAGACAAACTAAAGGGTTGGTTTGTTGCCTTCCAATTGAAAAATCTCGCCTGCTATTTGCTAAGACTAAGTAACAAAATTTTCAATTTTCTTAGATTCGAATATTTGCTTAGTCCTTAATCTGTGTAGCATTCAGGAGTTTTAACATTGGGTTTGTCTTAGGAGTTAAATATTATCTTTCTCCTCCATCTTCACTGCTCCTAACACAAAGATTTTTTTTGTCCAGAACAAGCTCCTTTTTCATTGAGATTATTTTTGGTTTTGAATTTTTTACCTTGTATTTGTTCAGAAGCCTTTGCACACTTTTCAGAAGGTACCAAAAATCAGCCTATTGGTTTTTGATGTACACAGAAAGAAACATTTTCACTAATTAAAGGTTTTAATTGGTTTCAGAATAAATTTTAATTAAATATTTAATTGATTAAATTATTTGTTTAATTAGGAATTTTTTTGTTCTGTTTTAAACAAATATATATTTGAATCAATTACAAAATCAATTGAACTTTACTTTAAAATTAATTAATTTGTTTTCACACTTGTTTGTTTCGATGATACAAAATGTGCTAATCTACCCGATTTTGGATTTTTTCTGCTGAAACCTTCCCTTTCTTCTATATTTAGTGGATATACTCGTCCAAAGTTATATTTTTATAGATGTAGCTTCTTATGCTGAACGAGGATTAAATTCCTTTATATTTATGTGAATCAGAATTAAGACGTGTTCTTATTATGCATGTAGCCGTGAAAGACGACACACTGTTTAATAGTGATTAGTGTGATAGTGATTATCAGAAATCACACTTTGTTCAAAGCAAATGTCTGTAAATACTTATGTACGAATATGAATTAATAAACTTAAGTTTTATTAGATTTTGTATTTTTTTTTTTTGTTAATTGTGTCTGCTTTTTAACTTTTGAAAACTTCTTTAGAAAACTTCAGAACAAATTTCTTGTACCCCAGACATTAATCTGTCAAATAGTAAAATTGTTTGAACAAAACTTTTTTTAAATAAACGTGGCGTAAAACTGACTCAAATTCGGATGTAATATTCAGCTATGAAAAATACATTTGAAACTTTTTATAAAATATATACCTGGAAGTTTAGGATTTTAACACGTCGAGCCTTTGTTCCGATAGACTTATAACTCAAAATTTAAAATTTCTGAGTTGTTCACGATTAGGTTGAGGGAGGATCACAATATTGATCAATAGTGACTCCTCTTATATTCTCCACTATTTATAGCTCTGGGGTCTAATCACCGCATTCGATATCGAGTAAATTCTGTCGTAATTTTTCATTTTAATATCATGGTACTCGATATCGAATAAAAAGTATCGTAATTTAAGATGATAGCATTCGATATCGAGTAATAAAAAAGTTTGATCGATCAAGTTTTCATTCGATACGTCTATACTAATCGTATGCATATAAATTTAATTCTTTAGCGCCAAAAAGTTATTATATTTTGCTTTACAAGTTTATTTAACACAAAAATAATTATTAAAAAAAAATCATTACCATAGATGTAATATGCAAAATATTATAAATTTTAAATTTGACAAAATATAAATATAAACCATACGAAAGAGGAATTGGAAAAATTAATAAAATCTTGGAAAAACTTAGATTACATTTCCTGTATGACATGGATTTCAATTGTCGACACTGTGCTTTGTCCAAAACGTTCCAAGTAATTATTAACCACACTATACACTGGCAAGCTAGAGTCAAATGTGAAATTGTGGGCATTGAGATTGTCGTGATTTGTGCGGCCGTTCTCCTGTATGTATGGGCTGTATATGATAGTCTAATAAACGTTTGCGATTTAAGGATCTTACACATACATACATATGTCGCATTTATGTAACTTTTAATTCAAATGTATAGGTTTCTTGCGACGGACTAAATTTGTGCGCTGGGAAAATGCCAATGTAGAAAAGTCAAATTTAAACGTCCTTTCGCAGGTGAAGAGTTGTCACAAATACGACAAATAAATGGAATTTGCCCTGAGTTTCTGATTTTATGAGCTTGAAAACTATGCTGTAAACATCTTGTTGCACACGTCGCATTGGAAGGCTTCAATTCTGTTGGTTAAGATTTTGCTGGAAAGATCACACTGTGCTATGGACGCAGTCGTTCTTGATGAATTGAGAAACTTTACGACTGCGAAGTTTAAATCCAAATATTACATTAATTAATACATTTAAATATTTTATTTTTCGTAAATGTTTTAAACCGTATTTTTATTTGTTAATTTGTTGACAAAATGAAAACATATGTTTATTAATCTATTACAATTTGATAAAAATTACCATACGATACATGTCGAATGACATAATTTGCTTACTCGACTCGTATCGAAATGTTATTCGATACGATACTTTACTCGATATCGAATGCGGTGATTAGGCCCCTGTTTTAATTAATCTTTTTAATTAGTTTCGTGAGCATCGTTAAAGATTTATTGCGATAAAGCAGGACACATAATTTGTAGATATCATCATCACAAAATCGAATCTTTTTAACAAATATTTGAGATCGTTAAGTCCGTTATATAATACCTACATACATTCTCCCTTCAGTCTTACTCATACGTAACAACTTATTCCGTTCCCCATTACCTTTTTCCACCAGTAAGGATTTTGTCTGGGTACATCTCAATGATTGTTTTGGCAAACATTGTTTTGGCATCACGTCTGAATTTTTCTTTTATCCACCCATACATAGAATCGAGACCAAGGTATATGTCTAACGAACTTCTTAGTTCGAGTCGCTTTTGCTGCAAAGACGTGACAGGTATAAAATTTTACTCAATTACAGAAATTCTTTATGCTCTCGATGATACATGAATACATATCATTTACTTTACTCCCTGTTACTTAACCACCTTTTGCCGAATTGTAAACAGAATTGCCCAATATACTACCTTGAGACCCCCGAATTCAATGGGCTGAAGCGATCCTAAAAAATCAAGTTATTGAAGTATAATCTTTTTACCATTTAAATAGTTTATTATTAGATTATACAAGTTTTTGTCAAGATTTAACTTCCCCAAAGGACTTTTTTACTACATTAACAAATCTGTGAGTTTGTACGATAATACTGTTTCTTAAAATCCGAATTGATGATTATTAATAAATTCTCTCTTGCTCAGAATTGGGTTCAGCTTAATAGTTAGCAGTTTCTCAAATAGTTTTGATATGTTTAATAATGATATTAGGGTCTGTAATATTCTACCTTTGTGTGATCTAATCTGGGAAGATTTCCTTGGTTACAATGATATCAAGAAATGCTCTGAAGGGACACTTCAAATAAGATCTTGTTACTTGTTTTATCAATACCAGGTTATTTTTTGAGTTGAAACTTGTCTCTTATGGTTCACACTGAATGTCACATCTCAGGAGGATTAGCGACTTTTAAAAATTGAAAAAAAAAGATGTGAGTGAAGCTTATAATTGATCTAAATCAAGTATTAAAGTAATAATTCTGCCCATTTAACTACAATCTACGCTTGTGTGTTGCGTTCCAATTTTATATGAACCGTTTTTATTTTTTTTATCCTTTTTCAAACAACAACATTGTGACAGTTTACAAGAGGCAGACACTTTTTATAAACAAGCAAGCGCACGTTTCACTCAAAATTGTAAAACAATTGTAAAAAACTATAAAAAATTATTCTTTAATTCCTAAAAGATACTATTTAAAAGACCGCCTGGGTAAAGCATCCCTTAAGTTTCAATAGTCGTACATCATCATACTCATCTCTTGTATGCGTACGGCAACAGACATTTTGGAAGACGCCAGAGGACAACAGGATCCGATACACAAAATTTGACATTTCTGACACGAGTTCATCAATTTTAAAAACTCCTTAAACAAGTTTTGTTTCCCTTTTATTATAGTTGCTGTAGTTTGAATGAAAACTTAAAGCCAAAGGCAGACATTCTGTTGATGAATATTTCCATACAAAACCAATTTGTCATGCGTTTTGGCATTACAGAGCAACACAATCCATTACAATGGAATATAAATATAATACTGATCTACTTTTTTTTGTTTTCGTTTTTTACAATTCGTCACACTTGTCATTGCGGTACACGTACCGCAAATGTCGTTGTGTGACATTAAACTTGCGTCTGAAATATCACTCCTTTCAACACTGCGGTACGTACCACGTGCCCAATCTTCTGTGTTGTTGTTCGGAATTTAATTTTAAAATTTAAAACTGATCAAACCTAAAATTTGATGAGGATGATGTTTTATATTACGAGGCATCAGCTTTCATTAAAATCACAACGGACGGGCAACTTTTGTTGTTGTTTTAATCTTCGCTCGGTTTATGAGTTTAAGTTGAGCTGAAATTTTTGTGATAATAAATTGTGTATTAATTGAAGTATTGTTTTAAAATTTCCTTGCGATATTTTAATTTACATAAAGTATTTTAAATTTTATTTTACGTTGTTTTTTCTTTTTTTTGTGGAAATTATCCAACTATAATTAATGTCGTTTGCCCTGTTTTGTAAAGTAGTGACTGCTGGTTTTGATTCGTGATCAAATTTCAATCAAAATGTAAATTAAATGATTCTGTTTTCACTAAAGCGTGGTAAAACTTTCAACGAACTGAATTTGGCAAATGTTAAAATTATTCACCGTCCGATTTGATTGAAGTTTTGAAATAGAGTTTAAATAATTTCACAAAAAGAATGCCGCCAGATAAATATTTGATATTTTTTTAAAATAAATTATAAATAAGCAACATTAACACTAGTACAGGGTGGGCCAAAAGAAACCAAGGGCTCTCCAAAAATTTGTCTTAAAAGTGCCATTGTGTCTCGGGCAGTATGGGCAGTGGCTCCGTCCTGCTGAAACCACATACCAGGTCTGTTTTCAAGAGCAGGACGTAAAAAATTTTCTATCATAAACCGATACCGCTCTCCATTTACGGTTACAGCACTTCCATCTTCATTCTCGAAGAAGTAGGGCCCAATGACATTTTCAGATGTGATCCCACACCATACTGTACACCTGATGGGGTGCAATTGGCGTTGATGAATGGCTCTTGGATTTTCAGAACCCCAGAACCTACAGTTCTGCTTATTAACAAAGCCATTCAAATGAAAATGAGCTTCATCACTCATAATCAAATTTTCAATAATGTCGGCGATATGCTCTTTGCGTTAAAATAATTGATCTCTGGTTTAAATAATACAATTCCAAGTGTTGTCTATATAATCTGAAAGAAAAAATAAAAAAAAGTTAATAAACAAAAAAGTTATTAAACTTTTACACCCCTTGGTTTCTTTTGGCCCACCCTGTATAAATACGATATAGCTTGAAAACTATAACCAAAATTTCACAAAAAACGAGATTTAACTAAAAAGAAGAACCGAACAATCAAGTCTTCTTCATAGATCTTAAATTCACTAAGTATCGATATATAACTTAAATATCTCGAAATGTCACCAAAACTACTAATCTCTCAAGAAATATACGTTACTTAACTATAAAATGAAGGTATTAATTTAACTATTTTATTTAAGCTTTAGGTCTTTAAATAATTTTAATTTTTATTTTTTCGATATTTCGCTACTCCTTTGTGTAGCATCATCAGGAAAAATTAACAAATTAACGTTATGATGATGCTACACAAAGGAGTAGCGAAATATCGAAAAAATAAAAATTAAAATTATTTAAAGACCTAAAGCTTAAATAAAATAGTTAAATTAATATTAACAAAAAGGTCAAATAAACTATATAAAAATAATATAAAATGAAGGTTTAATTTTAATTAAATGCCATTTTTACAATATAATTGTGTAATTGAAATACTTAAGAGCATAAAATAATAGTGTAGTGAAGGCTTTATGTGGTCCATGCCGATCTTCTGTATTTCTAAGTAATAATCAAAAAATATTTTAAATTATAAAGTTGGTTAAATTCAAAGTTTTCTACGCAATTGGTTGTCATAGTGTTAATACGATTAGTATTAGCAAAAAAGTCGTAACATCTTTTATTTCTTTCATATTTAAACAAGCAAAAACATTAATACTAATTTAAATAAATTTATTATTGATTAATTTTTGTTTCGCTTTTTTCATTTTTTTATGGGCCGCTTACAGCAGTTGACATGTGTGAATTCCAAACTTAAAAAAAAAAAATATTTATAAAAACTGATGCTGTTAAAAACAGAAGTTGGATTGCGTTACAAACATGACCATTTAGAACCGAAAAATTTATTATGTTCGACCATGCAAGCATGTTGCCGGCGCAAGGTGAGTTAAATAAAATTTATTGTTTGCTTGAAGTTTTAAGGCACAATTTTAAAAATTCAAAAGAAACAAAATACAGTTTAATTTATAAAACTATATTTTAAAACCAGATGAATGATTCTAATTTGGCGTAAGTTCTTTGTTGTTCAGAAAGAAAATTTTTCAAAAAATCTGATCCATCTGTAAAAAGGAATACAATTAAAACTAATCTTTTGGTTATTATATAATAGTTCGGTAAATAAATATTAAGACTATTTTTTTTTAAATAAACTTCATATTATATGTTTATTTTTTGTATAAATTTAAATAATTTCACAATGCAAGAAATAAAAACTCTTTGAAAAACACACGAACTTGAAAATATAGGCTCGATTCTAGTATCAAAGGGTAGTAGAATGATTATAGTGTTCTACTATGTTTGGCGAAATTTTTGACCAATTTTATTTATGGGCCTCGAAAAAAAGGAAAATTAGTGGGCCCTTGAAAGAAGGCGTTATCAGTTTTGCTTTATTCGGCAATAATGTATGCCAAAAAAATAATTTATTCCTGATTTTTTTTTTAATAAGAAAATAAAAAAATATTTTCTTACTTTTTTCATCATAATTTAGAAGGACTCTTAAATTTTTACTAACTATATACAAGAGGTAGGTACGGTAAAACTGAATAACTTTTGTGAACATACCAATACAATCTAAGCATGGCTAGGTACCCTAAATTGCTTCTTAAGATCACTTTTTACTTTAAAACTTAAATTTACTGAGAATTTTTTGAAAAACAACAACAAAATAACAAAAAATCCAAGAAATACAACAACAAGCAAGGTTCAAATGCAAGAAATGTTTAGGTTAAAAAAAGCTATTTAAGGTGCTTAGTGGCTCCAATTTTCCCATACATTGTTATTGAAAACCTGTGTTTTGGAAACCCTGTAAGTTATGCTAAAAAGGTAAAAAAAATATTCTTTTATTTTCTTATTCAATAAAAAAAGTACAGGATAAATTGGTCACTAGTTTCGACAAACCGAGTGTAGGTTTTAACTACCCTATGGTAGTAGAATTGAATCTATACTGTCAGTTCGTTGTACTCTTTTCACTGTTACATTGTGTTATATATCTACAAATCCCAACCACCGTTGCCAGATTTGCTGATTTCTCTGCATTTTGCTGATTTGCAGATTTTATGAAATGACTGTGTTTAGGTCACACTCATTCTTATTGATCTTTGTCTAATACACTTCGTTTAATAAAAATTCTTCGGACGTTGAAACTTTACCTTGTACAATTTAATAAAATTTAAATATTATTCGAAATAAAACATCTGAACATATTGTATCCCTGACAATCAATTGGCTTTGAATCGGAGGCGTTGTAAACTGTTTAGTGGATATAATCGAACTATCAACTATTTATTAGTGGAAAACGTGGAAGATACAACTTAAATAATGTTAGACAGTTTTAATTAAGATATTCCATCAATTGACTCTGAATTTAGAGACTCAGAGATCACTTCATTTCAAAAAGTTGGTAAATCAATTGACACTAGTACCTTGCTAGGATTTTGAAAAATATTTGTGAAATTTATTGATTCAAGGATTTTATTTCTAAAATGTTTTTTTACATTCGTCCTCTAATGTGGAACAAATGTTTAGCCAAGTTTGTCTTAACAAAACTAAAGAAGACTTTATAAAATTAAATGTAATTTTTTTTTGCAGTGTAAGAGTTGCGGGGTCGATATCCGAAAACAAGCTTCGTAGATAGTGTTGTCTTTAAAAAAATTATTACGATTGTTGAATTCTTCGATTTTTTTGTACTGGTTTCAAATAATGTATTTATATATAGATTAAACATACTTATTTTTTTCTGTTGAATATAATTAAATGATTTTGTTTCATTTTATTAACCGACTTCCAAAAAAGAAGGAGGTTATCAATTCGTCTGAATGTTGCTTTTTTTTATGTTTGTGCCCGCAGAACTCAGTCATTTCCGAACCGATTTATAAAATTTTTTTCTTTATTAGAAAGGAAATGCTTACAGATTGGTCCCATTTTAAAAGAAGTTCAGAATTTTGAAAATTAAAGGGTGTCCCCATACAACATACGTGTTTTTTACGTGTATTATGAACCGTAAAGGGCATCCTTTTGAAATTTAAAAAAAAACTGCTTATTACTATAGCTGCCAATAATAGAAATTAATAAAAAAATAAACTTAAAAATTAAAGGGTGTCCCCATATGTGACGTCAATTTAAATATATGAACCATTTGAACCATTGTAGACAATCACTTGAAAATTGGACAGAATGTCCAATATTTATAATCAGAAATTAAATATTTATAATTAGAAGTTAAAGGGTGTCGCAATAGTTGATGTAATTTGATGTATATTGCAAAACTTTAGAACCGTAACAGAGAGACGGTTGAAATATTCAAAGAACCTGTATATTTAAGTCCTTTATAACATCAAGTATATAATTTAAATTTGGAAACTAAAGGGTGTCCCCATAGTTGATATAATTTTACCTATCTAGCCCTATCTTTTAAACCGTTATAGACAAACACTTGAAAATTGGACAGAATCTCCACTACTATGTCCCGTATAATAACATTAATAAATATTTCAAATTTTAAAGGGTGTCCCAATAGTTGATGTAAATTGATGCATATGACCAAACTTTTGAGCCGTTTTAGACAGACATTAGAAATTTACAAAGAATCTGTCCTTTAAAATAAGTGTTTAATTTAAAATTGCACATTAAAGGGTGTCCCCTAGGTGATATTGTTTAAGCTATATGGCCATATCTTTGGAACCGTTACTTTTTATTACTGTGTCTGTAATAATAAGTGTAAAAAAATAAAGGGTGTCCTCATATCTGACGTAATTTGTCGTATATGGCTTTATCTGCTTAACCGTTACGGATAGACATTTGAATGTACAGAACGTATAATACTATGTCCGTTAGAGCAACAAGTATAAAAGTATTTGATTTGAGAACTATTTCTTACAGATTACTTCCTTTTAAATTTTTAGTTTAGAATTGATGCACATATATTTGTTTTGTAGTCGGTTTTTTTTTTTGGAAGAAATATTTCACATGATTTTGTAATAATTTTCTTAAAAATATACATACAAACATTATATGTGTGTTTTGTTAATTTACGAGATTTATTGCTGATTTAAAAAATTGTATGCAGATTTTGCAAATATGTTAGCCCATTTTTTAAGATTCTATAGGTGTATTTTCTGGCAACACTGATCTCAACACGTATCGTGATCTTTATAAATATTTTTAAGTGTAACTACTTCTTTGGATTTATTTACAACAAAAAACTTCAGTGTATCAAACAAACTACGTTGGACTTGTATTGTGATTGCTATCATACTTGTGTTAAAGCTAGCATCAAACATGTGTGTTGTATGCTTCATACGTGTTACAAAGTACTTGTAACCTGATCTTTGTATAACATGCTCCATATATAAAATTTTAAAATGTTTCGCTAACCCTTTTTCTCTATAATTTAAAGGCTTTTACTTTTACCATAAATCATTTTAGTACTTTTTTAAACTGATTCAAATGTCATCAAAAGTGTGTGTAATATTATGAACTGTAATTGGAAAAGTTTTAATTACAAGTCATGATCATGACTTTTTAATTGTTTTTCAAAGTCATCTCTTTCATTTTTAAAGTGTATGTATTGATACATTCATCAGGCATCAGTTAATCAACGACAAAAAAGTTATTGTAACAGAAATTTATTTTTTGTATTAAAAAATAAGAATTATAAACTTAAACCTTGAGAAGATTTATTATAAAGCTATTATTTACGTTTTTTGAACGATTTATTTTCAAGCCTTTTTCCTGGGTGTAAACACAGCAAATCTATCAATAGAAAAATAATTAACAACAGTTTTACAAAAAAACTAGATTCTGATTTTATTTAAAAAAACCTTCTACAAAGCAAAATGAAAAGTAAAAAAAATTGATTTAAACAATGATTGACTAAAACGTTTTCCTGTCAATGACTTTTTGTTAATAAGCGAACAGCTCAAATCCAGAACCCAATTGAAAAGATTAAGAAAAATTTGGTGGGTAGGAATAACAGAGGAAAGGATGGATATACATGGTATACTTACAAGTTGTATTTAAATCATTTCCGGTTTGGAAATATTTTTGTGTATTGGTTATTGGAAATGGTTATTTTGTGTATTGGTTAGTATTTATGTATTTATTAAGAGTTTGCAATTATTAGCGCAAAAGGGGAAAACAACAACAGGCTTTTTATTTCTATGCAGCAAATAAATACTATTTTAGTTTTTAAGCTGTTAGATTCTTAATATCAGCTGTAATATTGCTCCTTTAATACAACATGGTCGTATTTAAAAAAATCAAAACTTTAAAGATATTGAAGAAAAAGATTTATTTTTAAGTGCCTTGTTTATCTGCAAAATAATGAGAATTATATCTGAACTAAACCGAAGTTGTATACATTTATTACATTTATTGACTAAAAAGCCAACATTTTAAATTGCATTTCACCAAGTTTGATTTTTTGGAGATGAGACTAAGTTGTATTAAAGGAGCGATATGGTTTTTTTATTGGATTTTGTACTCTGAGAATTCCAAATCATTTTCAGTTGTACGTAATCTTTATTTGGCAAAATATTTAAGTAAAATAAATTTCACATTTTTTAATCAGGCTTAAATTCGTATATTTTTTTGGATAAATTTTAAAACAGATCAGATAAATTTTAATTTGACGACATGACTGGAATGCAATGCTTTTCTGGATCCCTACATCCTACTCCATATTTTTTTACACTAATGTATTTATTGCTATCAGTAATAAACTAAATATATTTAAGAGACCAAAAAGGGTGGGAAGGAAAATGTGATATTTCTATTTGCTCTTATTCAAATCAATGATCTTTCGTTAAATTAGTAAGAATTTGAACGGACGTGAGTTTGATGTGAAATGGCTCATTTGAATTTTAATTCTATAAATTTCGTCACTTATATGGTAATTAATATTCTTTTAACTTAGAGAAAATAAAACGAATTTAAGCCCAGTTTATTGAAAGTCATAAAATACATTTAATTTTGTTTAACTGATTCCGAATTATGTATCTAAATGCCTAAGTAGCACTCTAATTCCTTCTACCTTAGAGCAATTTAATGTAAGTAAATTGCCTTAAATATTTTTTTGTTAATTTATAATGACAAGAAATAAAAGTTTATAATATTTTTGCAATGTAAAGCTTTCAACAGTCTACTTAATTCATGTTCAAGAATATCATGTCAATGTAAATTGCTTTCAATACACACAACTGTTAATTTATTGGCGTATGGTCACTTAAATAAAAAAATAAAATCAACGCCCGCATTAAATTGCAAATTTGTCATTTTCCTGCTGTCTTTTCTTTTTTAATGGTGCGGTATTTGCTGTCAGCAGTTAAACCCCGTCTATTAAATAAAAATATATAATTTCCATTAAATAAAAGTTTGATAGGGAACATAAAATTATTTTATTTTATTTCGTTTCGAATTTCTTTAATATTTATTTGTGATACCGCAATATGAATTTGTATATCCTGGATCCTCATAGGTAAGTTATTCTATTTAACGATGATAGAGATTTTCTTAGGACCCCAAATAACGCCCGAGAAGATATAGCTAAAATAAAAATTCTAATAAAAATCAATAAAATCAATCTATAAATGGTGAAAATCTGGTGTAATTATTGTGTTCGTGTTGTTTGTTGGCTTTGTTGTTTTCAAAAAATTAAAATTTTACCAAAAAGTATAAATTTATCCAAAACTGAAACTTACAAAAAATAAATAAAAACTATTTGTTAGTGAACCCTCACTAAGAAATAAAAATTTCAACAAAAATTCTAATTTTTACTGAAATAAGCCAAAAAGCAATATTTTTTAGTTTCGAAATCTTTTCATAAATCGAAAATTCACAAAAAATCAAAAAAGTTCGTATACTCTCTAGCTAATCAACAGAGTTTAAAAAATAATTTTCATGTTAAATTATATAAAATTAAATTTCTCGTATTCCTTTTTCTGACGTTTACAACTAAACACTATCCAAAATATACGAAAAAAACAGAATAGATATAAATCGATGTAGTTTTCTTCAAAAAAAATTTTTACCTAATTCTTCTAAAGAATAAAAATGTATTTTAATGAATTTGCTGACTAATAAATATGTATAACAGTTAAATATACAAAATGCTGACTTTTTTACTTTATTAGTATCAATGTCACATTTTATTGAATAATTTTTATATAATAATTTGCAAAGCTGGAAACAAAATAGTAAAATTCAATACGGAAACAAATAGCGACTTCACTTGCCAATATTACACTAAAACTTCAAAATTTCACCAAAACTTAAAAAATTTTAAATCTTTAAAGAAATCAAAATTGGACCAAACAATTCCGATTTCACCAAAAAACTAAAATTCACAAATTATAAATTTCACTAATTGAGCTGTCACCAAACTTAACCCTAAAACTGAAATTACGCTAACAACTCGAAAATTCAAAAAAAATAGAAAACTCGCAAAAGGTAACTTAAAAAGATGAAAGCTTTACCATGTTAATTTTTACCGAGTCAGTTTTTCTATATAATTGTATAAATTAAATTGGAAAAGATAAGGGTTTATGAAGGGCATATAAAATTCGGCTCGGCCTTGTATACCATTTCTTACTAAAACAGTATTTTTGCTATTATTTTTTTTACTCTACGAACCAAAGTAGATTAATTAATTATTTTGAATCATACGATTGACATGAAACCGCCACCACCTCAAGCCAATATTGGTTGATCGGTATTTTGAATTTGTTGTAAAACAAAAAAAAAAACAGTAAGTCTGAGCCAACATGTTTCAAAAGTTGCGCACATTAATATATTTTTTTATACAAAAAAAAGTTAATAACAAACAAAACAAAAAAAAACTGCACAATATATCAAGGTTAAAAAGCCGCAACAAGTGCACCCAACCCACGAGTCAAAAATATTAAACGATGCCGAGAAAAAAGCAACAGTAATAACTCACATTACAAGGCACAAGGTGTTATTTTATGGACACAATAACACTTTTATTCTTTTCAATATTTTTTTTTTTTTTTTTTTGTTGTACATGTCCTTTGGAAAACGAATAATTAAGGAATTAATTTTATTCATTTGAATTACTGATCTTATTTTTATTATTTATTCCTTGTTAGCTGTAAGTAGAGATAGATTTTTTTACATTTTCTATTTAATGATTAAGTGAGTTTTACTAAACTTTGAGTTTTTAAACACTTTAATGTCTTTTAATGTGAGTTTTGAAAGCAAGTTCTAAATTAACCAGTAAACAAATGAACAAAATGTCTTTTAAGTTTTATACTTCTACTTCTACTTTTAGTTTTCATTTCCTTGATGGATTTTTCTAAAGGGGAAAACAAAGGAAAAAATAAACGAACAACCCTTTAGCAGTTCCCTTCAGCTGTTCAACTGTTGCAAAGCACTCTTCTTACTTTCTGGCTGCGTATCGTATCAAAGTTTTAAACAGCAAAAAGTTTGCTCAACAAGAAAAACTGTGTCACAGGAAAATCTCATTGTTTTTGAAGTTTTCCCATTGTTTGTATGCGTAAGAAAAATCATTGTTCTTATTCTTTTTAACCCTTTTTCTTTTACGCTGATTATTTTGTGGGAAAAGTATTGAGAAAGAAGTGTTTGTTAATAGTTTGCAAAGTGTAGGAAACTGCTTTTCTGTCTTTGAGTTGAATGGCTGGCAAGAAGTCGATTTCAAACAATTGATTGTTTCTTTTTGTTGAATTCATTTGTATTGACTTGTCATGGGAATATTAACAATTAAATTTATATTCATTAAAACTTAAAATAATTTCTAATAATTTCATTTGAAACATTTCATATGATTTTTACATAAATAAATGCATGCGATTATTTGATACAACGCGATGCAATGCGACACGATGCGAGTGTGTGAAAGAACACAATGTGGTGAATTAAGAAACAAATTTGATTTATAGAAATTTAAATTAGCAACAACAACAACAAAATAAACAAACAAACAAAAAATAGAGTTTTGACTTAAATTGTAGTTTTTGATTGTTAAGCACAGTGGGATAGAAAATTAGTGATCATGACAAAAGGGTTGATAAATTTGTTTTACAAATTATGCCGCATACATACATACATATGTATGGCAGAACTTGTATTAATATATTCAACCTCTTATTTTAACGATTGTTGTTGTATCTACATATAAAATGACGAACTTTGTTTATAAGTAGGTTCGTGCACTTAGTAATAATACTACAAAGAAAGTTGTGTATATACCTCGTATTTGCTTTAATTATTATTGCGTTAATTACACAGTGCAAAAAATAATAACTTTTGAAAAATACGCGAACTTGATAAAATAGGTTCAATTCTACTATAAAAGGTTAGTATAACCCTATACTCTGTTTGGCGAAATTGGCGACCAATTTTTATTTATGGGCGTTTATTTTTATTAAGTTTAATTAAAGGGGTCAAAGGACAATGTTCAGATAGGTGTTAGACCTAACCCCAACCTTTTCAGTGCGAGTTACTATAATATTATTCGAGCACTAGGTAAATGGTCTACTTATTAACACTTGAAAATCAGTTACCTGATGTGTTCCCTATTCATCAGTGATCCATAACTTTTTGAATCATTGCTTATTTGACTAGTCATGGAATGTGTACGATTGCATCAATTGTCACCAATTTTCCGCAGGAAACTAAAAGATAAAAGAATAAAAAGGCAAACATTAAATTCAATCCTACAAAATCAGTTGAATAAAGAAACAGTAACAGGCCACATGTGTAACGTTGGTAGCAGGGATGCCACTTTGGTCTAATCGGACCAAAATTGGTAGTTTTTTTATTTATAAACGATATGGTAGTTTGGTTGGTTTGTTGCATCTTTTCTGCATTTTTGGTAGAAAAAATTGTTTGTCCAATTTGAATATTAAAATTATTTTCCAATAAAAGGTCTTAAAAATTTCTATAGGATTTACTAAAACAATCGGAAATGCTATTTGTAAATGTGCTCTTTATTTACTTACAAATGAAAGACAATTTAGTAGAGGCCAGGAATCACTATCCTAGACGATCGCACGATTCAACCACAAAAAATTTAACAGAATTCTCGCCTATCCTACTCAAAAGATCGGTTCACAATAGCGTCGTAGGTGTCACACTATCATACAAAAAAGATTTTGCAACTCTAATCGCAAAAATAAAAAAATTTTAAATATTTTATGAGTTTTTTCAAAAGATTATCAAATTGTACAGACCTGTCAGAAAGTCTGCCACACACATACATTTCTAATTCACACTATCATACTTTTTTAGTGCCCATGCTATTTTTGACAGATCGTACGACTGAGTATGATAGTGAATTTTTAATGACATTATAAAATCATAGCAAACAATATAAAGGATGGAATTAATTTATTATAAAAAAAGTTTTGGTAGTTTTTTAGGTTTTGGTAGGATTTGGTAGATTTTAGGGATAACTTTGGTAGGAAAATATTCTTCTTTGTGGCAACGCTCTATTATATTATATGCAAGGTATGAAAGGTTATCTACCAATTGCTCTTTGACATTTTAATATTCGTTTATTGTTGTCATACTTTTCGGTGAAGACCGTCGTCATTATTTTCTCTCATTCTCAATGCGTCTTGATTTCCTATGAACAATTTCTTAGTTAACCCTTAAATGGCAATCAAATTAGCGTGGGCACATTTCTTAAAGGAATATATAAAACTATTATTTTACTTTTAAGTATTTTTTATATTTTAAGTATTTAATTTTAAAAGCAATAAATATCGCAAATAACGTTAAAAGAAAAAGATTAGGCAAAAAAAAACTCTTATGATTTTTTTAAACTGTTGCGTCTAAGAAAAGAAAGTATCACAATTGTCAGCAGTTTTTGTAAAAGAAAAACATGTTGCCACATAAGTTTGCCGTATTTTTTTTATTTTTAATTTTTTCTATTTTAATTCTGGCCCTTTTGTAATTTGCTTTACCCAAAACAGGAAAACACAGAAAAAAATATTAACATTTATTACTTAATGAGATCATTAACGGTTACACCCCAGTTTTATTTATTTTTTCAATTCTACCTTAATATATTTACAACAATTGTGTTGCATTATTTTGCACGTATGCAAAAATCACCCTCGTGTCATGAATAAAAATTGTCACTATTTTTCTTTAGCGGAATGAAATGGGACGCAAACTGCTTGTTGTATGTTGCCGGCTTGTGCCGCAGCAATAAAATGCAGTTTGCAAAATATAAAAATGTGTAAAAAAATCTGTCATTTTTCTGTTTTAAAGCTATTTTGCATATCAAACTCATATTATAACAATGACAATGATGAGGCTCATGATGATGATGATGAAGAAAGTGAGGGGAATTTCGCATGCAAATATTTACGACTATTTTATTCAAAAACGGTTTTTTATTTAGTGTTCCCTTTTACTCCATTTGTTCTCCTGTCATTGTTTGTCTTGCTGTGGGTTGACAGTTGAGCCATAAATTCAACATTGGCAAAGTGCAATAATATTTTTTAGAGTCCTTTTTATTCACTCACACTGTGTATTTTTTCCTGTTTAGGTCTCTTTTTCAAAAGTGGGCATGCAAAATTAAATTCCTAATGGTTTCAAGGACATTTAATGCTGCATTTTTTATGAAATAATAAATGGATAATGGCTAAAATTTACATATTTAATTACACATTTTCTTTGGTTTGCATTCAGCTTAAGAACCGTAGAAAATTAAAAAAATTTATGTATTTGTAGGTCATGTATTTGAAAGAATTAACTAAGCGAGTCATAATAATTTACAATTAGAACATTTGAATATTTTTTGTATTTGCTTAATTGAGTTAATAGTACAAAAAGTAAATTTTTTATTAGCACTGTCCTCTTTTTGATTTAAAGATCGTCAAGAGTATTAAAGATTCGTGTACACTGACAATATTTTGTTCGATTTTGCTTTGAAAGTAATGCACACCAAATTTTAAGACTCTTACGTATTTACTTTATATAAAGGTACCCATCCCTGGATAAAATTCTAAAATTTATATATAAGTCTGAAAATTAACGTAAAGCTCTGTAAAAGCCTTACAGTAATAAGTGTCTCATTATTTAAAACAGCGCCATCTGTTGCGCAATATTAGTAAAATATACTGTTTTCAAAAATGGAAGATGCCTTAAAGTATGCAGTACTTTTAAATCGGCGTATTTTTACGGCTTTTTCTCCACTTTCTCTTGGAAATAATATATTTTGCGGATATTGGGATCAGGATACTAAGCTACCTCCTCACGAAATTTTGTTAAAATCCATCCAGTAGTTTTTAAGTGATGTGAACACTAAAAAGACATATAGACAGACAGATAGACAGGAAGTGAGTTACTGTTTTATTATATACTGTTTTATTATATAAACAATTTTATTTCCGCAAAAACCTAAATTTCTTAAAAAATCCAAAATTTTACAAAAATCTAGGACCTCAGGTTTTAACAACACGTTGCCAACTGATATACAGTGATGTACGGGTCGAAGAAGAATGGATGCTATATTTTATACAAATCTGCTTAACAGATATGTGATGTCTTACGCAAAATGGAAAATGCCGCTTTAGTTTGTGTTTCAGTAAGACCCGAAACACACATCGAAGTGGGCAAAAGATTGGTTTGAAAAAATGGGGTTGATGTTTTAAGCTGGCCTGCCTAGTTTCCAGTTTTAAACCCATTGAGAACTTGTGGCGAATAGTTAAATTAGCTCTTAAGGGAAAACATGCAACAAATAAAGATCACTTGTGGGCGTTAGTAAAACGAGCATGGAGTAATATTCTGATTGAGCCATGACAAAAACTTGTTGCCCCTACGCCAAAATGGTGCTTATCTGTTATCAAAAATAAATTATATTCCACTTAATACTAAGGTAATATATAATTAAAATATATTATTTTATTCATCTCTTGGAATTTTGTGTTTTTTAGATAATTTATTTTTCACACCTAAAATCTTGAATTTCAAATATTTACGTATATATTCATTATACGTATATACGTATATATTTAATTTTAAGTTTTTTATCAAAATAGGTCTATAGTAATTTAGTTTGACAGTTGTTTGGTCTCACAAAAATAAAAACCTTAAAATTTTTATGAAGATTTAGTATGTGTTTTTCTTTTTCGAAATATGTAGTAAAAGATGGCTCTATTTTATGGAACACCACTGTACGTCAGCAGCTAAAACAATCGCGCTACTACGCATCGAATTACCAGGCGGCATGAGATCTCCACTCGACAATTTCTCCCTTTCGAACTAATTAAAAAGTAGAGTTAACGAGGGCACATCGAACACGAATGCAGAAGTGAAAGAATAGATACAATTCAAAATAGTTGACATCGAACCTGCACTCTGCAGAAATGCTTTCGAACATTATGACGATTGCATTACTTTTTCCATATATAATTGTAATAAAATGAAAAGAAAATTTTAAAGAAACTAAGGGATTATATTTTAACGAGCAAGACGCTCAAGTTGTATAAATCTTTGTATTTTAAAAACAAGAAACTTGTATTTTAATAAGGGAAAAATGAATAAATAAAAACGTATTATTTAAAGACAGTTATCAAAACTTCGAATTTAAAAACTTGGGTACCTCATAAATTCTACTTAAAATCTTGAGATAAAGGTCGTCCATAGGCTCATTAGTAGTGCGGGTTCGATTTCTTCCGACAAGCCAGAAGCAGATTGTGTTGTCTTAAAAAATCTATCACAATCTTAGTTTAATAAAATCTTAATACTAAGACAACAACGAAATGTTGGTTTTGCATCTTAAAGTTTAATTTCCACACTTTATTTCCTTTTGTGAAATTCAGACAAAAACAATATTTCATAACTTGTTACCTTTACCCTTTAGTCCTTCAAGTTTTTATTTTTACAATTTACGGTCTTTCAGTGCTTCATATAGAAAATTTTGTTTTAAGAATAAGAAAACGATGCTTAATAAAGAAACTGAAGTAAAAAAAAAACAAATAAACAGTTGAAATATCCTTTTCAGACGTCAAAATGTCTCCATTTGAAAGCCACCCTCATTTTACAAATTTTAGCAAAAATAAGAAAAAGGAAGTTCTACATAAATTTATTTATTTATTTTTTTTTACAGAAAAACAATCTTCCTTCTAGTGCTTGTGACCTTTTTGAATTCGCAACAGTTTGTTCGAAGAACAGGAGAAATCAATATTTCTTTATTCTGCTTCGATGTGATTCTTTATTTTTACAATAGTGAAATCACAAAAAGTAGTTCGTTTTCTTAAAGTAAGATGTCAAATTGATAAAGATGTAAGTCGACGGGTATATGAATGACTATATGAGCGTGTGTTTTTCTTTTTCGGATAATCGCAAATAAACATACGCCACTTTCTTTGTGCTGGCGCCAGTTCTATTGTTGTACTTGTTTCCTTTGGCTCCTTTTTATGTAATAAATACTTTTAATATTTTTTACGTCTTGTTTGTTCCCTACTGTGCTCAACTTATGTTGACATCTACAGCTATTTATTAGTCGTTACTGCTTTTCAGAGCATCGGCCATTAGTCACTAGGAGACGTGATTTTGCGTATGTATGTGGGTTCATAAGAGTGTGTGAGTGTGTGACCGAGCTTCATTTCATTTTATTAGAGGAAGTGCTTGTTTGTGTTACATTAACCCATTGTCATATTTCCGTTGTTGTTTCTTTTTTATGATTTATGTTTGACTAAAAATAAGTGTTATAAAAAGCTTATTTTATAAAAAACGATTTTAGGTCATTTTATTTGACAGCATCAGCTGAATCGAACGTAACAATATTAAAGTGGTAAAATAGGTTTTGTAATGATTAAAAATTAACTAAAATACAATTGGAAGTTCCTTGTTATATTGTTTTAAATTACATACAAATATATGTTTAATTTACAACCTATTCTTAGACTTAGGGGATGTCAATTACAGTTTGTAAATAATTACACATGCAATTACGCAATTATATGTATGTAATTATAATTGAAATTTTTCAATTACAATTATATTCAACTATTTGTAATTGTAATTGAGATTTGTTTAATTACGAATTACATGTAGTTTGTAATTGAAAAATTACAATTACTTGTATGGTAAAATTACATGTAATTGTAATTGAAAAAAATCAATTACAATTGCATATAATGGAAAATTTTAAGTAATATAATAGAACTTTGTTCAATTGAAGGTAATGATTATTGCCTAATTACAATTACAGTTACTTGTAATTGACTTTAGTGCCTGATTTAAATTTCAACTATTTGTAATGTGGAATTGAGATTATACAATTGAGATCATCCAATTACACATTACCTGTAATTTAAATTGTAATTGATATGAAATTGAATCTCCCCATGTCTGTTTTCAACCAACTTAAAAAAGAATAAGGTTATCAATTCGGCTGTTACTTCTGTAGTCCGTCATGTCTGAACCGATTTTTATTTTTTTAGTGAGGTTCATAAATTTAATAAATTAAAAAACATTAAAGAGTGTCCCCACTTGCAGGCAGACGCATATAGTTTTTAAGAAGTAATCAAATACTAAACGTATAAATTAAAGGATGTCCTCAAGATTGACGTAATTTGACTTATCTTTTAAACCGTAATAGGCAGACGCTAGCTATGTCCGCTATAACAAGAAGTACAAACAATAGAATAAAAAACTAAAGGGTGTCCCAATAGAACAAGTGTTATTGACGTATATTTCTTTATCTTTTGAACTGTAATATGTCACGTAGTAAAAACAAAAATTTAAATATTAAAGGGTACCCTTGCGACGCAGGATATGCTTTTTTATTTTGTAAGGGGGATACCAAAGCAGACCACTTTAACTTCATGTGTCCCTTTCTGACCCCTTTGGTTCCCCAAGGATTTCTGGTATCCGACTAGAAATTTATGAATATCTTACTTTCATTGAGTCTCGTGCTGTCAATTAGCCTCTTACTCTCGACTGTAGTGATTTCAGACTGGCGGCTGATACATGTCGACATCTTCCTCATCACAGTTTCTATGGTAATTGCTAACATTTGCTTAAGCCTAGGTCACCACAGCATCTTCATATAATATGTGCCTGTCCATGGTCCAAATTCTATTTTTTGTGTTAGACTTTTTCAAAACACAATCTGCAAGTATCGTCTTACAGCGATTTTTAACTTGGCCAGTTAATACTTGAGAATCCGTGGCCTGCACTAATGCAGTTACCCATTTGTATTCACCCAGATTATATCCAAGCTACTTCTTAGTTTTCCTGCGAAAAATTCTTTGGTGGGAATCGCACCCACAACCCGGACTGATAGACGAAGACTATCCCAGCGAGGCACCCTCTGAGTATGCAGTATGAAAAGCATAAAATATAGTGGGCCCTATTCAAGATCTAACTTTTACGTCTATTTCCATCTTTTCTTTATTTTTTTTTTTTTTAAATAATGGTTAATATTAGATTTAATGTGAAGATTTATTACAATAGTTGTTAAAATGATGTTAATAATTTATGTAAAACAATTATGCAACACTACAACATTGTTCCCATGTTTGTTTTAAACTTTTTTTAAAGGCGAAATGAGAAGAATTGAACATTTTGTATTTTTCATTCACATGATTCAACGGACAACTTTATTTTTAAAACTTAAGACTCACAAGTCTTATTCTACTTTTTATTAAAGTTACGTGTTCATTTTGTTTTCCTATATGTAAAATACCTTTGTTCTTCTTGGTACGATTTATTATTTATTTTATTGTTATAAATTGAAAGAGTTTTGTGAGTGTAGTTAGATACTTTCAGTTTTCAAACTGTTTATTAGTCCTAATATTTTATATGGAATTTATTACAGTAAATGAAGATATAAAATGTAGCCTACATTTAGGTATAATCAATCAAAGCTGATAATTTAATCATAATCATCATTCTTTAAAGATGACACTATCTGACGCCTTCTTCAGGCATAAAGACTTTTCTGATAACAAAAGAAACTGAGCAGAAACAGTTGTTAAAATACTCGTATGTATGTATTTGTACGCACCGAACAAAAGCAAAGATAAATTATTAAAGATATTCTTCACAGCGTGTTTATATCCCTTATCAACTGCCAACTGGTCCTGCACACACACACAAATGATTTTCATTTCAAAGGAATCTCACCCACCCATCAGCCTTATGGTCGACATGATAAAAATAATTAAAGCTGGATTAGAAGAAATAAAATGTTAGTTTTAATTATGTATTTGAAAGATATTAAAGACAGCACATTTGTTGTAGTCGTGTAACACTTTTATTCATTCGGTCTACAAAAGAAATAAAGTCACCAAGTCATTACCCGTTATCATTTCGAAAATGAAAAGTGACCAAGAGGCATGTCTCTGCTGTTGTCAAATGTCCAACTGACATTTATTTGAAATCTGTTTTATGGAGTCGAAAAAGAAATAATCAAAAAAAAAACAAAACAACAAGAAGTTGTAAATAAAATTAAAACACAATTTAACTTCAAAACGTACTCGCATGGACATAAATTGAGTTTTCTTAAATGTCATTTCATTTGTTGTTTGTCCGTAAAACTGTTTGTCTATCTGCATGATCATCCGTGTGTCTGTCTATTCATCCGTGGTGTTGCAATAGTGCGTTTACGGAGGAATTGAATACGCAGCTACCAACCAACCAACTAACGACATGCTACCGTATTACGACATGCTGCCGTCATTAAATGAGTTTTTTTTTCTTTTTTCGCTTCAGCTGTTTGTTGCAATTTTACATTTCTAATTGAAGCGTTCCTTTTTTGTTTTATTCAAAATGTTGCAAGCGAGCGTTGTTGTAAGAGTAGTTTAGCTTTTGATTTGCATAAGCGTTAGTTATTAGTTGTTTTGACCAAGAGGTGACAATGTTTTTCTGTTGTGTTTTATGTGTTGCTTTCGTGTGTTACAACCAGCAGACGACATCTTTTATGTTACCATCAGTGGACAGTTTAAAATGACATTCTAAATTAAGTACACGCCAATCATGCTGTTGTAAGTAAAACATTGGGAAAACATTTTATTGAAAAGAAAATTATATAACTTTTTTAGTTATACTTTTAAGCTTATTTAGCTTAGCTTAACTTGCTGCTGTTTGACCCAAATTTCTTATTTTATACAGTCCTTTAAGATATAAAACGATATAAGTCTATAAGTGATAACTTACAAAAATACATTTCTTCGGTTGATTTCCTTTTATTTTTCAACACAGTTTTCTTTTATCTCGAAACACTTCATCAAAGTTTTACTTTACCTTACGTAGTAGTGAAAAAAAATCGATGTCGGGATTTCAACGGATTTTTACTTTTTGAAATCTGTTGGTGAGTGGTAAAATGCATGGACTTGACTATTATCATTTCTTTAATTTCTGGTGTTTATGATATACATACATATATACATTATCCTTTATTTTTTTACTCTATGTCTACAATGTTCAGGCCAAGTTAATGATAACAAAATTTATATATTTAAATTTCATTTTCATCAAGATTTTATGACGGATTTTTTCCTCGTCTAACTTTTCTAATATTTCTTCTAATTAATGCAATACAAATTACTCGTGCTTTTATTTTAAAACACACAGTTTTCTTATTTAAAAAAAAACACATGTAAAATGTGGCACAGTGCCGCGGGTTTAAAACTCATTGAACTAAATTTGTGCTGCGTTAAAAAAATATAAATTACGACAACTTTATTTTCTTTTACTTTTTATTATTTGTCTTCTCTATTGCAGCATTAAATAAGATCTGTTAACACTTAAAAACACACACACAAACAAACTTAAGCCAAAGACGACTCCTTTCTTTAGGCCACTTACGTGAGCATATACGAGTGTGAATGTAAATGCTGACGATGATTAATTTGTGCCCACTAATATACAACTACAAAGGGGAGCGGGAGCTCAAATGCACACTTAATTCCCGTCTAACTTCATGTACAAGACGTTGTTTCACATTTAATATCCTGGAGGATAAAACCAAATTAACAGCTGGAACATAATTTTTCATAACGTCTTTATTTTGGAAATTAATCGTGATAAGAAAAACTGCACACAAATTAAAAGGAAAACGTTTATAAAATGACAAAGTAAAAACTATTTAAATGTAAAAAAACAACAGGAAGAAAACAATGTCAATTTATTTTACAAGTTGTTAGTTATTTTATTTCGTTTGTAGCACTTTAAGGAACGTGCCACTTCCTCAATTAGTTAATTGTGTTTTTTTAAGGTTTTAATTTATTTTTTTCTTTCTCATCATCTTTTGTGTTGCAAGTCGTAAGTTCTTCACCACCTTATTTTGTTATGACTCGTGTCCTTTAGATTTACTTTCACTTATTTTATCTTATCGTTGGAAGTAAAACGAAGAATAAAAGGAAAATAATGAATTTTGAAATTTTGTTCACTTCCTGTTTTTTGTAGTTGTTGCAATTACTTTTTTATGTGGATAGATGGCTGAATGGATGGATGGATGGAAGAATGAATGAATGAGTGAGTGACAGTTGTTAATTAAGATGTTGAAAATTTCAATTTAATGCGACTTTTATTAACACACAGTATTAGAAAAAGGATTTGAGGACTTTAAAGTTCTTATGGTAGGTGTCATTAACTTATATAAAATATTTAGAAAGTGAATAGTGAAATATTTGGAAGTCAATATTTTGTAGATGCTTTTTTTTCTTGTTCATATGCAAGACTATTTAATTTGTACGAAGTCAAACAGCATTTAAAAAAAATCATGATTAACTGTAGCTAACCCTGGGTAAAACAATATGACTGTATTAATTTCATACGGGAAATTGCTGTCTTAAGTTACAGAAGCGAGGCACAGAAATGTTCCATTTTTGCTCTTAAGGGTTAACAACCACATTGTTTCTTTAAATGTGCGTGCAGCAGACACGTTTCTTGTTCATTAAATGAAAATTATTTTGTAAACTGAATAAATGGCAATTTTGACACTTTACAAATTAATCACTTAAAACATATTTGGTCCCACCTTTCAAGTTAACAAATGAAAAAGGTTGCTTTATTTTCTTGTAATTTGTATTTCTAATTCTCAAAGGTTGTCTCTGGTTTTACAAAGTTGCAAATGTGAGAAGTGGTTTTCATTCTTGAAAACTAAGAAATATTAATAAGAGCTCTTCTTTCATATAAAAACATGAAGTGTGTTTGAGTCGTTTTTTTTTGTTTAAAATTTCTTATCATCTCAGTAAATTACTTTGGAACATTATTTTTCGTTCATTGTTTACAATTTAAGCTTTTTTTTATCAGTCATTAAAGTCGCCTTACTGTCTGACAAATAATAACTTGTAATCTGAAGTGCAAAAACAATAATTATTATTTAAAATAAAAGCTTTAGCTGCAGTTGTTTCTTTTTTTTTGTAAAATTAACTTTTGAAATTTTACGAAAAAAGAAACAACTGAATGAAAATAAAAAGTTACGCTTTTAACCACATATTATTGCAATTTGTGTAGTTTGCAAGTGACGATTTCTTATGTGCCGTAGGAATCCTATCTCGCCAACAAAAATAAAATTAATGGCATGAAATAGCTGTTATCCATTATAATTAAAGTTTTTACAGAGCAATTAATTTATGACAGTCCTTTTTAATATAAGCTTTAAGTCAGTTAGCGTCAAAAAATATTTTATAATAAATAAAAGTAATTAGATAAATTAATGAGTAATTTGAAGTTTAATTTATTAGCTCTTCATGAGTCTTACAGGAACGATTAATTATAACTTACGCCCTTATTTCAAAGCACTTAAAAGTGCAGAGGAATAAAAAAATTTCAAAAAATCACAAAAGCATCAGACCACAAACGTAGGCGTTTTTAGAGATGAAATAAACGGACTATGCGTAAACATTGGCGCACATATCAGACGATTTTCTTTTATTTAAACTTTTTAAAATTTCTTTTTTGCTCAAAAATATTCAGTTGGATCCGTTACTGTTGAACTGGAAGGTATATAGTTGTATCCGTAGATTAATTTTGTTAAAATATTGGAGTTATGGTACTTGGTTTTGTGATACTTGAATTATATTTTCCTGAATGTCTTCATATTCCTCCATTCTATATTTTAATTATTTACATAAAAAATAAAAATTAAAAAAATAATTATTTCAATGCAAAATTTTCCAAGGACTTAGGACACCTACAATAGACGGTGAATTGAACAATTGCAAACTAAAGCTGAAATCTATACATATAATAAAATAATAACAGTACCATTTTTGTACATAAAATATTTTTTTAAAATTTTGTTGCTGGTGCAGATTGTAATCTAAATGGAATTTTAATTTTTAAAATTTTTTTTCCGCATCACGTAAAAACTACTGGATGCATTTTAATAAAATTTTGGGAGGAGGTACCTTGGTACCTTGATATAGCGAAAATAATTTATTTCCAAGCGAAAATAGAATTTTACCGATTCAATGGTACTACGAACTTGGCAGTACCTTTATTTTTGAAATCGGGATATTTTAAACACTATTTATAGAACTCTACAATAATTTTAGAGCTTTATATAAATTTTATATAGGGATGGATGGGTACCTCTATATAAAGAAAATATATAAGAAAATATATAAACATAACTCAAGCACTATAAGAGACTTAAAATTTGGTGTGGATTACTTTCAAAGCAAAATCGAACAAAATATTGCCAGGACGCCCACTACGTGGCGGGCACAGCAAGTTAGTAAATCAATATGATTAAAGCATATTACGACTGAATGGAAAACAGCAGATATATCTAACATGAATCAATATTTGTTGCTAAACTGAAATAATGATATCGGATAAAAGATTCTGGTTAAGCAGTGCCGATGACTTGGGAATGTGCATGGAATTTATTATGACAATTACAGCTGTAGCGTCCAAGGATGTTTGATCACAAAAACTGGGAAATAACATACAGAGCGTTCGGATACACATAGGTGGGTTGAAGCCTGTTAAACCTGTCTAATGTTTTTTTCTAAAATTTGAAAAAGGGATTCCCGAAGAAATGGCTAAGCTACTAGTGAAATACTAAGTAGCTTTTTCAAAAAAAAAAAAATAATAATAATAATAAATAAATCCCTAATGTTATTAAAAGAAGAATCTTAAGTTCCGATAGTAGAAAAAACATATTTGTTTCAAATAAAAAATGTGTCAAAAATATGGATCATAACACCAATATTTATCCAATATACATATATTTATATATACATATATATATATATATATATATATATATATATATATATATTTAGCAAGCCGTTGCAAGCAATTTTATTCGAAAAACCGAGTTCCGCTCTACACTTAATGTGAATAATTAGAAGAAAAAATAAAAACTACATTGAATGTTATTAAAACGAAACCATGATTATAGTTGAATATACAAACTGCAGCAAATACAACAATGGCAAGATAATGAATGGAATAGGAAAAACAAAGTTTTTTTTTAACGACAAGTGGTCAAGAATTGAAGAAAAAGAATAAGAAATAAATGTAATTAAATTATAGTATAAAATAATAAAAATCATACATGGGTACATGTTTACATACTTGTGCGAGTGAGTAGTGAGATCTCGCATTAAACACTTAATATAAACAATTTTTTATAGGAAAAAAATTATAAAATAAATATATGTATGTATAAGTTATACGGTATTTTGTTAAACATTTACTTACTCACAGAGAGTGCATCTTATGAGTTACAACAATGTGGTTTATCTTTAACGGCAAAAAAGGAATCTGTAGAAGCTACAGCAATTACTAATCGAC
The DNA here is from genome assembly GCA_949628195.1 of Phasia obesa. Taxonomy (NCBI): domain Eukaryota; kingdom Metazoa; phylum Arthropoda; class Insecta; order Diptera; family Tachinidae; genus Phasia; species Phasia obesa. The sequence continues at coordinate 1,070,008 of OX451216.1, forward strand.
TTACAAATTCACTACATAGTGAAAACCAACTTTTTTATCACATATTTTCAGTATTTTGAAACCATAAAATAATCTTTTCAAAACATTTTACATTCTTAACTCATGAATTTCAATAAAAATAATTATTTTCCACATTCAAGCAAGAGTTCCGATCCAGAAATTCAAACTTCTAATAAAACTTATCGAACTTCGAATATTGTGTAGCGAAAAGAACAAAAAAACTTGTCGTTCACTTTTTATGTAATTACGAGTATAAAAGAAAAAGAATTATAAAATTATAAAATTATAAACAAATCTGCGACGTTTTATTGCAAAAACAAATTTAGTAATCAATTGTAGTTTGTGAAACTCGTATGAGTTACAGAAAAGAAAGAACAAAAAATATTTTATAAAAATTAAAAATATCAAATTATAAGGAACACAGGACAGAAAAAATAATGAAGTGAATAATAACAAAAAAAGAATGTGGATGTGAAAAAATCAAGTGTAGAATTGGTTAAAACCACCATGTCCTCTTACCACACCCTCTCTAACACAATGTTTGATTGTGAAAATCAAGTGCATCTCCGAAACAGCGGCACTTTACACCGCATGTTTAAATACTGGCGCAATAGTCCCAAAAAAACGGGCCTTAAGAAAAGTTCTAGTTTTATTGAATATCGAAAAAAGCAAACAAATGTCGTCTATCAAAGATTAGAAAGTTATGATGAATCAAAGTTGGAAAAGTTAAGGTAAGAAATATATGTACATATTTTACAGTCGGCATTATTAAAAAAATAATCAATAATTCTGCTTAAATATATCTTAGTCATTGTTTTAGTAGCTTTTTTGTTATTTTACTTGTTAATCATTGAATAATGCAACTGTAAAAAGATCAACTGAGTTGTATATTAAATTTTCTTACAATATTTTTTTTTTATTTTTACTATATTAGGAAAATGGGGAGATTTAACTAAAACCTTTGCGATTGTACAAAAAATATAACTACTGATATTTAAATCTTCATTTTCTTAAATTATTTATCTATGTGTTTTTAGTTACGATGCATTTTGTAGTAACATATTTAGCTGGAAGACGAAAAGTTCAAGTTGAAAAAAAAAAACAGAGACAAATATTTAAGCTTTCCAATAAATAGCCTTTTTGAAGACGATTTCATGCGATATACGATTTGGAGCAAGGCGAATTATAACTGGTGATTGCAGTGGCGAAAAAACTCATCATAAGTTTAAAATCGAATTATAAGGATTTTTTTATACCTATGCGGAGTTTGAAACTTTCAAGGGAAGGGAAAATGCCATTCAGTTAACCGCCTTATTTCGATCTTTTAGTAAATGAATTATATTATTCGAGGTGTGGCTTGCGGCAAGAATGATATAAGACAAGATTATGCCTTTCGCATTTTTCCCCTTAGATGACGTTTTCGGCCAATGTAAGGTTGCCAACTCTGTAATCAACAAAAAAATTACGTACAAATAAATCTATGTAATAGGCAAACATTAGCAACGCTGCAAATAAACTCTCATATTTTATAGTTATACTCCCAAGCAAACTTATTAGCCAATATGAAGACAGTTTCGTGACGTCATGAGGCCGACATGCGCAGAAAATGTAAATTTTATTTTCGGGATGGAGTATCCTTGTCTGCTATCATTCTTGGCATTCAGCATCAAAATGTTATTTATAACCAGCTGTGCCCGGCACGTATTGACGATATTTTACTCGATTTTGCTTTGAAAGTAATCTACAAAAAATTTTTTACTTCTATAGTGCTTCAGTTATGGTTTATGTATTTACTTTATATAGTGGTACCCATCCCTGTGTAAGTACTGAGGAACACAGGCTTTCTATAGAATTCAAACATTTATTTAAAATTCTAAAATTGCAGAGTTCTGTAAATAGTGATTAAAATATCCCGCTTAAAAGGTGCTGCCAAATTTGCGGTACCTTTAAATTAGTAAAATTATGTTCTTTTACTATTTTATCCCTTTTTTCTCTAGAAAATGAGATATTTTTACATAAAACATTTACATAAAAAAAAAGTATTCTATATTTGAGCCGAAATGCTAAGGTGCCTCCTCACAAAATATTATTAAAACTCGTCTAGGTAAACACAGACAGACAAGGATTTCAAAAATTGCTGTTTTGTATTCCATTTCGATTACTATCTGCACCAGCAACAAATTTTTAAAAAATATTTTATGTACAGAAATGGTCCTGTTACAGTTTTATTATATGTATAGATTCCAATCCAATCCACCAATTATTTTATATATTAAGTTTTTTTAATAATTGGACAATTTTTTGCTTTGATATTAACTTTACGAAAAAAAAATTATTTTTTGTTTGTAGTTCGCAGTTTGCTTTCATGATTAAATTATGTTTATTTCACTCACTTTTGGATTTTGTATATTTTGTAATAAATATTTTATAAGAAACCATTTTCCAATTTTTCCTCCTTGATGTTGTGACATCTTAGAAAAGCGCAACAGCTGTATTTACATTGTAAACAGATTAATGTTTCTAATGACTGGTTGCTTTTACATTGGAACTTATCTCAAATTCTTTTTATTATTTTCTCCAATTATTTATTTGAACAGGCCGCCTGGAACAGCATTCGTGTTCGCTCGCTTTGGCTTCATTCTATTCAAATTGTTTAATATTTAAAAGTGTTGACAAGTAGATTATAGCATCTTTCCTTTTGTTATTATTTCTTTTACTGCTGCTGCTTATTGTTAATTACATTTTTTCATGTATAATGCTATTTAGACTCAATATTTTAACTTGAATTTTTTTTAAAAAGCCGCTGAATAAATATATTGTAGATTAGATTTAAACATTGTAATAAATAAATAAACCAGTTTGTAAATAGTAACTGAAGACAATTCAAATAAATAAATATAATTAGTTAAGTAAGTATGTATATATTACTTGTTTATTAAGCTCTAAAATCAAATAAGATAAACTCCCACATAAAACACTGTCGGTGCACAAGTGTCTAAACACTATACAGTGCCTCGCAGCTTGTTTTATTCAGTTCATACTCTCCACCTAATGGCGTTGTACAACCGAAACTAACAATATTTAAAGAAAAAAATTTATAAATAATTAAAGATGACGTTGTTAGGCCAAATTGTTCAAATAAGCACGTACAAATAAATCTAAATAATAGACAAATAAACTCTCATCATTTATATTAAAAACTCTCATAATTTATTGTTATACTCTCAATCAAAATTATTACACAATAGGAAGGCAGTTTCTTGACGTCATTAGGCCGACATGCCCAGATAATTTCCTTTTTGACAATGAAATGCCCTTTTTCACAATTAAATTATTAAAATAATTCGGTATATGTATGTATTTATGATTGTATGTATGTATATAGATTCCTCTAAAGGCATTCCTAACAACAACATTGTTGCGTATTCAAAAAGCAACACAAAAAGGTACAACCACCTCCCTCCAAAAGCGATAAAGTAAATTTTAGCTCATATTAGATAACGACGTTTATCATCATATTTTCAACTTTTAAAACAAAACAACGTCCCCACATGTGCACTGCAAAAATACAAAATAGAAAAATACAACTGAGAAAGGGAGCAGAAATTTACACTTAAACAGCAATAGGATTGCCATAAGGCAAAAATTTGTCCTATTAAAATTTTCCTTTTAACATTACAAAAACCAATTTAAACTACCATTTCTTTTTGTTTAAAGAAATTGGTGTTTTTTTATGAATGTAATCAAAAATGTCTATTGTCTACACAAAAGTAACTGGATTTTCTTGAATTTTGAAGGGCTGTAGCTGGTGTTTTTGCTTGAATATATACAATTTTTACCCCTTTGTTTTGCAAACTGATTAAATAACGACTTTCCTATATAGGAAACTCAGACCATTTCTTTTAAAATTAAACACAAATTTCTTTACAGCAGCCGCATTGGTTTTTGTTTTGGTTCTACATCTCAAACAAGACGTTTTCAAAATACCTCTCTTCTCCTCTTTTTTGGTGCAAAAATTGCGTTATTAAAAAAATTCTAGTTAAAGCAAGTTGGTTAGCCATCCACCAGTTTTTGTAGAAATTACAAGGGACAAGATTTGATCCAATCGGGGAAAAGTGGCAGCCCTGATTCAGTAAACAGAATATTGAGAGAAAATCGAAAAGAGAAAAAACTTTATATTGGGGAGCATATAAAGTTGGAGACATGGCAAAAAATTTTAATTTTGGTTAGGTTGTATCCACTTGTTCAAATAGCATCCACATAAAAGAGAAATGTTCTCTTTCTATTTGGGCAAACAACAGCTTAGTTAATGCAGCAGAAATATTTTCTATAGCAAATATTATTTTCCCTCAAACAATGCACATACATATGTACATATAATTCGTTTAATTTTCAACAAAAACTAAATTTTAAATTCATTTTGAACACGAAAATTAAGGTAAATTTTTAAAATTTATTGGTTAAAGGATTTTATTTTTTCAAGAGAATTTGTTGCGAACTAAAGGTTGTCTAAATAGATCACTAGCCATATCATGTGTAGATGATACCAAGAATGCTGAATGTTGGATGTAGCGATGCAGAAAATGCATTAGATTCTTCAAGTTTCTGAAATAGATTTTTTTGTTTTATTTAAAGTTTAATCACCTGATTAATAAAAGTAATTATATCAACTCTATGCATTTATTAGAAAATATACGAACTTAATTCGTAATTAAATGTAAATCCTCTAATAAGTTAAAACCTATTTTTATTTAGTCTTAAAGTTTTAACTTAAATAATAAAAAGTGAAGCAATAAATAAAACAACATTTATGGATCAATGAGCATAGTAATAATCGAGAGTTGAAAATTTTTGAACATCTGAAACTAAAACATAATCGTTTTTTCGGCATTAAAAATGTTTATTTATAATTGCGCACACATACACCTTTATGTATATAAACTATTAAAAATCGAATAGTTTTTGTAGCAAAATTGTGGATTTATTTATTTGTTTTTTTCATAATTTTAATTTTTGTATTTTGTTTTAATTCGGCTTTTCATATTGTGTTTCTTATTTTCCTTACCTCTCTCCAGTTGTTTTCTGTAATAATTTCACATAAAATACTATAAAGTAAAATATAAATCGCTAAAATCAAAGTGTTCACATCTGCTAAGCAGAGTGTAAATACATGGGGGTGGCAAGAACTTGAATTCCATTAAAAAAAAGAACAAAAACAACATTTAGCACAACAATAATTATTTATTTTAATTTTTGTTTACATTTCTTCTCCTTCAAGTGCGAGTGGATTCGTAATGTATTGCGCTCAAGGCATACATCCAAACATAAATGCATACACACATGTATAAATACTTTAATGAAACTTACTGCAATTTTTTGAATTTTTGTTTACATGCTCACGTTATTGTCAAACATTTTTAGATACATATCTAAATACACAGTTAAACAGTGGCGTCAAACACAATAGCATCTCAGATATACAATATTTTATTTTTTTTATATTTTCTTATTTCAACACAAAGTTAAAATTGTTTTCTTTATATTTTTTGGATAAAACATATTTAATTTTTAATATTTTTGTAAAATTGGATTTTACAAACAGACAATATGAAATATAAATTAAATATAACAGAGGACTCAACTTTTCCATACCATTAAAAGTTCTTTTAGCACCACATTTTACAGTTTTAATAGCGAATCCTATTGTCTCTTATCCGAGCCAAATCGATTTAAGGTAGGAATCATTGCAGCATTTCTCATCAGACTAGAAGTTTTATAATACGGTGGCGTTTTGTATTTTCTACACAGTAATTTTATTATACAACATAACATTTTATACTGTTGTCATACGTTTCGGTGAAGACCGAATAATTTTTTTTTTTTACCATCACCAAAAACATGGAAAGGCATTATACATATTATATGTAATCCGCACCATTACTTTTAATGCCTAAAAAGTATTGTACTGATTGTCTTGTGGTCGTACTAACACCTAACGTTATGATCGCCCGTTAGAAATAATCGATAAAATCTATGAAATGATATTGCACGATCGGAGGTGAAAAAGCTATCCGCAATAGGTACCGGCATTGTTCACATCAGACCAAGGATGCAATCACGTGGCTACTTCAGAAATGGCTGTTAAACTATTTGGTTCAAACGAAGCAGTCATTGTTGCAAAAAAATGCCTATTTAGAGGACTTTGAGAAATGCTTTTATTTACAAAGCAACACAACAAAGCTTTTAGCTTGTCTGCAGAAAACAACTACAGTCTTTGGCGGTTTTTATTGTTGTTTATTTTTTACCAAAAAATTTGGTACCTTTTCACCCCTTGGGTACGGAACCCTAAAACATAATGTTATAGATTGCAGTATGTTTTTTAGGGCGGGCTATTTATGTTGGCGCCACTGTATCTTTCTTCATAAAAATGTACATAAATGTTTTATTTTGTTTTAATTTTTAAGAAAGAAATAAAAACAAAATTTGAATGCCGGTTAATCAGTGTTGCCAAAGCCGATTTTCAAAATTATTCACAGGAAAAGACAAAATTACACAATTTAAACAAAGATTCTCCAAATTTGTTTCTCAATATTTGCTACACTGAGAGTAAGTAGGTATAAAAGTATTTTAAATCAGAAATAAATAACAGCATTAAAAATCTTTAATTAATTATAGATAAAGAAATTCAACTCATTTTTTATTTACAAGATTTTACTCGCTGAAACTGAACCAAAATACATAAATATTTACATATGTATTAACGTTTTGTTTATTGGAAACGTTGACAAAAAGAAAACAAAATAAAAAACGAATGTCTAATTACAACCGCACCTGAGATCAATTATCTGAGAATTATAAAGTAATACTCAATTTAGGTGTAATTTGGCAACACTATCGCGTATACTTTTGTTTTGAAATTAATGTCTGTGATGGATTTGAAGTATGTATGGAATTGCTGTTGTTGTTGTGGAACATATGTATGAAACCCCTTTTTGTATTTGCTGCTTTAAACAATTTTGAAGAGATTTGTTATTTATTTAAGAGAAGTAGGTATATTAAATCTCAGTTGAAACCATTGCTGCCACATTTTTCATTTTTCCCATACAATTGGGGAATTTTCATAGATAAATGTGATGTGTGGTGTAAAGATTATAATGAAATCAAACATAAACCTTTTTTTATTAAATCTTAATCAGCACTTATTAAATATAATATGTTAAGTAAACCTTTCTTAAACAGAAGATTATACAAACTTTGGGGTTCTAACAAGCATTTGGTGACTGTGTCCATGGGGGTTCGACTTTTTCAAATCAAAAGACATCAATTTTCTCCATATGACGCATATTACCTTCTATTCATGCAAGTGTTACTTTATTTTCATTGCTCTTTTGATTGATTTTATGTACTCTAATAAATCAATTCCACTGACATGAAAAAACTCACTTAATTTATAGCTTTTTAATAATTTTTATTAATGTAAGCAAGTATTTAATAGATATTAATTTTAAGACAACAAAAACAATAAGCGACACAAATAGAGAAATCTACAAATGTATTAAAAATAAATAAATTTGGAGAATTTTTTCTCAAATTTAGGAATGACAAAAAGAGAATCTGGTAGCCTTTGTTGTTGGAGCTTACACGTTGTGTTGTTGATTTTTCCAGTTTCTTTTTTTTTTGTTCTGTTTGATACAAACAATTTGTGGTTGCATTTAAATTTCCTAAGTTAGCAACTACTAGTTTTCATTTAAAAATCTTTCAGAGTAGGTGGATGGTCGGTTCAGTACGTGAATTGGTTTTGGAAAAAAATACACGCAAATAAATAATTAAATAAAAGTTCGTTTAAAATAAATAATATATTAAAATAGTTAAATATTTAAATAATAAAGAAAATTTTAATTGAATAAGTGTAGAAAAAATCGTTGAACGATTATTCGTTAAATAGAAATAAAAAGGCTGTTCGAGTAAAAAGAAATAACGGTAATGTGCAGTGCAAATCCAAACGTTTTTATTGTAAACCAAACGTCTACCGGTTAGTAAATAGCAGTAATAATAAAAAATATGCGAAAATATTTTAAAATTATTTTGTTGCTAAAGAAAAATAACATAAAACGATTTTAGTGTTCAACAATTAAACTGACCTTACTCAAGTGGCTGCGCTATGAAAGCATTCCTATGCACAACAAATTATTCCAATAAAAAAATAAAACGAAATTTCACCGGTCACTCACTCAACAGTTTTAAAGTTATTTAATATACAGTAAAATATGGTTATAACGAAGTCGAACACGGAATTTTTTACGCAAGTTAATATGCCAGCTGCATAAAAATATTAACATATGTATATACATATGTTAATACTAGGCGCACATGATGCAACTGTCGCAGCAAACAAGTTTTGTTGTTGAATGCACAACAATCGGCGCTACCTCAGTTATGTGTGTTTATCCTGTGACATATACATGTCACAGGATAAACAAACTTTCGATAAAATCTTTCCAAAAATAAAAAATCTTTATGTTATATTTGTAATAATGAAGTTGAAAATCATAAAAGTAAAAACCGAATGTATATTATTGTGAAATTGGGAAACATAACAGAGTAAGGGAATAATTAACATTACTATGGTGAAGGGTATATAAGATTCGGTATGAACGATTCTAGCACTCTTACTTGTTATAAGTCATTTTAATAACTTTTTCAAGAAATAGCCAACATTATTTTATATTGAGACCATAATAATAAATAATTTTTTTATGAACATAGCAACCCAAAGTCAAACTTTGTAATTGTCGTGAATCGAGAAATCGTTATAATCGTGTTTTACTGTAATGTCTCCGTGCAAAAACTTTTGAATAGTTTAATTGTTCATAAAAAAACTCAATAAAACCATTTCTTAAAGTGTGTAAAAAGTTGCAAAAATATCATTTAACAAAAACAATGCAAAATACTGACGGTAACAACAAAACTGTCAAATGCAGTTCATTAACCATCACTACCGCAAAAATTTGTTATTGAGAAGAAAGAAAGTAAAAAAATAAAAAAAAACTCATAAATTTACATTAAATGATTTGTTGTCAATAACGGTTTCATATTAATAATAATAAAAACAACATGAACAATCGTAAATAAATTACAAAAATTGCAACAGCAACAACAACAACAACAATATTAAAATAACTTGATAGTGTGTGTTTCTTTTTCTTCGTCGTGTCTTTTTGCATTTTCATTTAAAGTTTATAATTATTGGGTTTTATACGCATCTCGCCGTCATCATCATATTCTTTCTCTTTAACATTCCAAACCAAGGCATATTACACAAGGTGGTAGCGTAAGGGAGAGGAAATTTTTTTAATTTTTTTTATATGGATTTTGACAGTAATATAAATTATTCTCTCTTAAAAAACCTGATTAATGTCAAACTCCATATAAAAAAAATTGAAAAAATTTCTCTTTAATATTAGCTCCGCCTTGTGCAGTCACCTGGTTAAATATGCCTTGTTCCAAACTTTATTTGCATTTTTAAGCACATGAGCTGAGCACTCACTCATGTGCTGTGTTACTGTGGGCACTTGAGTATAAGTGCATTTTTTAATTGGTCTTTTTTATTTGCTTGTAAAAGTGTTGTAAATATGTAAGTGTACTTTAAAAATCGAATCTGGTTTTATATATAAAAACAAACTTTACTCGTACAGTGTAACGAAATAAGAGAAATAGAAATATATGAATTAGTGAAATGGTTTTAAAATCAGAAAAATGTTACTCCTAACACTAGTACCATGTATGTAGATATTGATAAAAATACACTTCGGTACTCGATACGCTTATCGTTAGTCAGGCTGTTATGATCAGTTTACCACTTTATATTACTATAATTAGAAATTTTCTGAAAAATTGGCTCTTTCAACCTGAAGATGTACATATGTATGTATGCATATGTACAGTAGAGAGCAAAAGTGAGTACATGTTTGTATTTTTCCATTTAAAATATTTTGTATTTTTAGAAATTCGTCCAGAGCCACATTTATTTTGTAATACACTATTTATGCGTTTGGACATACTTTCAACCACTTTTTGTGGCGCAAAAGTAATCCTCCTATCCGAAAATGCTATAAATTTTGCGATTGGCCCCTAATGTCAATTCTGTTTTGACATTTGTGTAGTAAACACTTGCGAAATACACGTTAATAAACAATGTTACGCTACACTGCTCCAGAACGCGGAATATTGGTGACTATTTATTTCACCAATAATCGGTCGGTGACTTTGGCACAACGTGAATTTCGTCGCAGATTTCCTGGCCGTCCACCGCCTACTGGTGAAACACTGCGACGTTTAGCCGCTCGCTATAATTTCATGTGGATTTTTCTCCTCCTCCAGCTGAAGACTTTGCCACAACTCGATTAAGTTAGGTTGAGCTCTTCGATATTTTTCCGATCTTCGTTTTATAATTGACGACAAATACTGAACTGATTTGCGGTCGGGACTTTGCGGAGGCCACGTCATCAATTGAAAATTTTACCAAGTCGGACATTCCTCAATGATTTTTCAGGTGTGTTTCCCTACTGTATATGTATGTAGGTATACATATATAATAATATGAATGTATGTATGTATGTATGTATGTATATATGTATGTATGTATGTATGTATGTATGTATGTATGTATGTATGTATGTATGTATGTATGTATGTAATCTATATCCAAATGTATATATATACATATATGCAGTATATACTCAGGTATGAAATGGCTTTTATATACATAAATGCTTATCATTTGGACAGGCTTTACAAATGCAAAGTTTTATGTTTCCTTCTGTGTAATTTTCCGATAGATAGCTATTGAAAAAAAAATTAGAGCATAAATTAATATATGTTAGGTGTATTTGAGAACATATACTATATACATATATACATATGTACATACATCTATACATGTGTATATGAACATGTTTGAATGCCAACATTTTCATTTCCCAAATGCTATGCGCAGCCAGTTTTTTCATGTTTGAGATGCTTAAAAGTTATCAAGTTTTATTTCCAAAAAAAATCTTTTTAGAACTTCACGTTTGAGTTTTACCAGTTTTGATTTAAAACTAGCTGCACCCGCCACTTCGTCAGCGTCCTTACAATATTTTGTTCAATTCTGCTTTGACAGTAATCCACACCAAATTTTAAGACTCCTACTATTAGATTAATTTAATAGTTCAATCGACTTATTTTCCATTTTTAAATATATATACGTACATAAACACCTATAAATCTTTTGGAAAAAGTAAAATATTTATTTTGTTTTTTTTTTGCTTACAAGATTTTTTACAAAAATATCCTTTTTTGCTGCAAAAATACACAGTGGTGATGGGTAGCAGTACAATGTGAAAGCAGGTGCAAAAATCACATTCCATAACTCAATAAAAATCTATCATTTTTGCAAATATTTTGCAAACATGAAAACGAAAAAACCAAAAAAAAGCCCAAAATCCAGATATTCATGAACTGCACAACACAAAATCTTAAAAATCATAAACAACTTTCTGCTTTTGTGAGAACAACAACAGTAGTCTGTGTCAACGACAATACCTCTGCTTGGCTATGGGCCAATCATTAAATATGTTGGCCATAAAATAGAGAAGAAGTGGCGGTGGCAATAAAAACTAAAAGAACTGAATTCTTTTATGATTTTTTAGCCTTAATTAAAGAATGGAGGGCACGCAACATGTTTCTATCAGCCTGATGAAGAAAAACCGCTAAAGTCATTAATTAAATTCGCATGTTGGTTGTCTGCTTACTACATGTCGTCGCTGCAATAGCAACGAACATTGAAACAAAAATCTATACGAGTTTTTTCCTTTTAGATTTGGTGGGCAGAAATGCTTTTTTTAATTATGACAACATTTCTTACTCGGATGAGTTGATTTTAAATGATTTTTCTATTCTACATAACGCATCAGAATACATACATATGTACATATGTATGTATGCATAGATGAATGGGCATTAGAGCAAATCTTTATTCAAATCAGTTCAAAAAATGCATTGACAACTTTGTTGTTTGAAATTAGAAATGTATTAAATGTCGTTGAACGTTGCTAACGGCAGGCGGTATTTTGTCTAAGGTGCCGTTCATGGTAATATGATCAGTAGAATGTTGGCTCTCACATTCGTTTTTCAATTGAGATTATTTATAATTTATTTAAAATTGACCGTTTTCAATAAATTTATAAAATAACAAATAAAAATATTATTTTCTGAGGTCATCTCCAGTAAAGGTTGTTAATAAATGATTATGTTTGTGGTTAAAACATTCTTTAAATAATTGTATTTTTAGATATTGATTTTAATTTTAATTATTAGTGTGATTACGAAATGAGTTAACTAAAATTAAAAAAAGTCAAGAATAAAATATATTGAATATATATCGCACTTGATCAACAAGAGGTAAAAAACTATTTGTGATTACATTTTAAGATAATTAAAAAATCCGAACATATTATAGTAAGCAAATCCCATTTAATAATATATTTACACTAATTTTCTTTTAAATTTTTTGCAATTATTGCCAAATAAAAATAATACCTTTTTGTTGATATAAATTTACTCAAGACACTATCACGAAAATGGTCTCATATGCGGGTTTGGAGATGAAAGAGTAATCAGAATACGTTGAAATTTTAACAGTAGATGGATATTGATGTTGTCTGTTGATTTCTTGCAAAAGTGAAAATTTAAAAAAATTTGAGTTAAAATACCCTCTTGTTGATAAAGTACGATATGAAATTCAATTTTATTTGAACTATTTTTAAATGAATTAATTAATTAGGCTTAATTTCTTGAGAGTGTAAAAAAAATTCTATGAAATATAATATAAAAATCTGGAGTGGCCTACACCCAACTTTACCATACCAAAAGGAAACAGATATTTTTATGGATATAATACATAAAGAATATAAGTTCAAAGTATATTCTAATCGAAAAATTAATTATTTTCGGTTTGTGGTGATAAGTAAACTTCCCCTTTCCCATTATGCATAAAATTTACACAACTCTTCATCTCCATTTTCGTTTTAATATGTCATACGGTATGATCTGTACAGCGTTCACAAAATTTGCGGGTAAGGAAACGATTATGCCCAAAAACTATACTGCTCTTTATTGCCATATACCAAAGGCACATACTAAATTTCATTTTGATATGTCAAACGGTATGACCTGTACAAACTACACAAAAATAGTAGCATACACAACCATCCACACACCCACCCACAGACATCATCGCGAAAATAGCCAAAATAAATTCAGGAGACCTCAAATCTTATACATAAATCCCTCGAAGTCCCGAGCTCGATTTTTTTTTCACGATTACTATACTTTACCTTATACTACGTATGGTAAAGTAAAAATAAAGATTTTTCTTTACATAAACAAATAATTTTTTGTTGGAGTTTTTAAAATATAACTTTTGGATTGCATGAAATGAAAATGAAGTTATTTAGTTTATTTGTATGTTTTAATCACTCAACTTTCAACAAGATATGCCTAAGGCGAGTAAGAAGGGGGACGTTTGTTTACAATAGATCATTTTAATTTGTAATATTCCTTTTTTTTTCAACGGAACTTAAACTAGCATGTATGTAAATGCAATACGACCAGATAATGACTACATACTTTGACAGCAAAAAACAATTTTCAACATATGTTACCAAAATATATTAGATATTTCCAATAAAAGACATTCCATTAAATTCAAAAATAAGCGTTGTATCAGATAAACGTGAAATTAATGAATAATGCATCATTGCATTGATATCCACTATGGTACTTAATGACCTAAAATAACGAATATTCCAAGCAGACAGATAATGTACACACACAGCCAAAGGAAAAGAAAACATTGAACCTAAGACACAAGACAATGCTTCAACACATGAAATAATATTTACTTTGTCGACACTTTGATGAACTAATTTTTTTTTTTATTTAAGAAAACGAAACAGTTTTTTTAACAGCTCAGTCACAAAAGATAGAAAAGGTATCCGTACAATGATAAAAAACTGAATCTTTTGTTTGGGTTTTAGTTTGCTTAAAAGCAGTTTTGATAAAATACACGCACTAATATTTATCCTACAAATATTTAAGCAGTTTTTTGTACGTTTAACACTGTAATCTTATCTAAATTGTTTTTTTGTCAAATGACCTTCACATACGAGCATTTTTGATATTTTGTTGTTATTGTTATAAACAAAAAATGTAAAAAAATAAGTATCTTATGAGAATGAATTGCTTAAAAAGTTTAAAGGAATTCACATAAATAAAACACTCTTCAATTTCATCAGCTATTGCTCATTTAAACTAAATTTTATTTGCAATGCGGAAGGAACAAAATTAAATAAATACAATTTTTCTGAATAGAAAAATCATAATGTCAAAATTTTTGCTGTAAAAAAGGCAATTTGCTGTCTCAATTTCTTTAGACACCTTTTTATACATATGTATGTGTAGCTTAAAACTTTACTTTATTTTGATCAGTGTATTCACATCCAACTCAATTTGATCACCTGTTTTATTACGTGTGGGTTTGTGTGTGTATATTTTATTCAATGTAGTTTGTAGTTCATTAGTAAGAATAAATTTAAAATTATTCTACATTTCCTTTTAATTTGCACTATTAAAGTCAAACGGAAACATTTCATTTCCCATGCTCTCTTTCTGTCTATCGTAGCGTCTATCGTGTTTGTTCTGACATTTGTTTGTAAACGTGTGTGCAAAATCAGAATATTAAATTTTTTCGTATTTGTTATTTTACTGTAACATTTTAACACAGTTAATTGACACCAGCACCGGCGTAACTAGACAACTTTCCTGGGGAGGGGTTGGATTTAGCCCTCCAAAGAGCAAAACTGTTTGTCTTATTTCTTTTAGTCTATTTTTCATTCTAGCAAACAAATACTATTTATCTACAGATAACAAAAAATATCTATACATCTACACATATTTAAAAAACTATAAGAGGACCATTTCTGTACACATGAAATCTTTTTTGGAAATTTTGTTGCTGTTGCAGATAGTAATCGATATCGGATACAAAACAGTAATTTTAAGAATTTTTGTCTGTCTGTCTGTCTGCCTGTCTATTTGTCTATCTGTCTGTCTGTCTGCGCGTCAAGTGAAACCTAAGGGATGAATTTTAATACAATTTTACCGATTAAAGTGTACTGCAAACTTGACAGCACCTTTTATTTTTGAAAGCGGGATATTTTAAATATTTATTTACATAACTCTACAATAATTTTAGAATTTTATATAAATTTTAGATTTGTGTCCAGGGATGGGTACCTCTATATAAAGAAAATATGTATGTAAACCATAACTCAAGCACTATAAAGGTAAGAGTCTAAAAATTTTGAGTGGAATACTTTTAAAGAAAAATCGAACAAAATATAGTCAGGACGCCTACGATGTGGCACAACTAAAATAAGTAAAAGTAACTTTTAAAACCAAGAAAAGTTAAAATAATATTTCAAGCTTTTATCAAATGTGATGACTAGTAAACTAAAATAGAATAAAACAAAACTATAAAGTAAGTGTATCACCATAAAATCAGTTTTGTGTGTTTCTTTCTGTATTTGTAAAATGTATAGAGAATATCATCGTGTTCGTATTCAATGCTTTTAAAATCATGTTTGAAAAACCGTGCCGGCTCTTTGTTGAACGAAGCCATGTTCTTCGTTCTTCTTTCTTTTTAGAGCCAAAAACTTTGTTCCCATTCCAGCTAGGCTATTTGGTATAGTATAGATAGGGAAACAAATTACAAATACTATTTTTTATGCTGTTATATAAAAATATTAACAGATTATTCTGAGTTCTCATAGATCTTTTTATTTACCTGAGATTCCTTAATAAAGTAAAAATCAAAAAATTTAATTGTCATTCTACAAAAGAGAATTTGCTGATACGTAAAGAATCTGCGGGTGGCCAAACCCTTTCGATAACTATTTATCTACGCCAATGGACACCAGACTACGACTTTAATTTTCGCCTATGATTATTTAAGTGAAAGAGAGAGAGAGAGCTAAAAAGTATCATTCATTCAGCACTTGAAAACATCTAATTCATATCAAATCGCATACTTTAATAAAAAAATAGGAATCAGGGATGGAAAATAAAATTTTTTTGTATTAAAAATTTTTTTAAAATTAATTGTTTTTTAAATATTATTTTTTTTCATCCCATTTTCCTTCAACTTCCGGAATATCTTCAAAACTATTGTGCAGATATAAAAATTGTTATTTTCGAAACTTGAAAACAGTTTTATCAAACACAGAGTTATCTGATTTTTTAACTGGCCCACACGATTGACCCGTTTTGAATTAAGCTTATACGTGTGCTGCGACATCCTCAAAAGATCCATACCAGTAAGGAAATGATATAACAGTTTTAGTATGATTTTGGATTGGTAAAGCTTTCGACGTGTTGTTCTTGCAACTATAGTTCGTACAGTTCATTGCGATTAACAGCAAGAACTGGCAAAAAAACACAAATAAAAAGGTCTGCAAAATTGACAATTGATGTTTAATTGTGGTAAATATGTTAACTTATTTTTGCACAAGAGTGAAATTAACTGAGTTGTATCAAATGAGTCAAGTATCAGTCAAAATATCATCAAAGTACGATCGTATAAATTTTTCCATCCCTGGGGAGAATGAACGAAATTTTAACAGTCACAAGTTGACGATGATTTGTTAGTAACATTGTATGGAAATACTTTCAGTTGTTGATTCGATTAAAGAGGAACGGGACATGGAAAAATATAAAGAAGAAACTGATTAAGAAAAATTATTGATAAGATAATAGAAGAGCAGACACTGTGTAAATAATGAATTCAGATTATGCCAGAGTTTCTTTAAACAGGTCCAGTTTTAAAAAAATATAGAATGCGATAAAAAAGTTTTCCCATACATTTAGTACGTATTCTGTACAGATTTTCGGAATTTTTTATGAAATATGGCTACAGTTTCAAACCCTTCCATCTCATGGAATCAAACCTGGTTGTCATTTTTATAACATTTTGAAAATGTGACAGCAAAAATTTCTAGTATATGAGTTCTCTGGCGGAAATAGCCACTGTGTCCAAACCCTTCCATTTTTTATAATATTTTCAAAATGTTATAAAAATGTTCACAAATAATTTTGGAAAAAATTGTCTTCACAATTTTTTTGATAGAATGATCTATTGTCATCCTTTTCCAACAGGTTTGATTTTTGCAATAGAAGGGTTTGGACTCAGTAGCTATTTCCGTCAGATAACTCATATAATATAAATTACACTAAGTCAAATTTTCAAAATATTATAGAAATGTTCACAAATACTTTTGAAAAAAAGTGAACACAGTTTATTTCTTAAAAAATTCCGAAAATATGTGCAGAATACTTACTAAATATATGGGAAAACTTTTTTATCGCATGCTATATTTTTTCAAAAACGTATTTTACTCGACCTATTTATCTTCACGCAAATCCAGTTTTACTGTATTAAAACTAGAAAACACGTTAATTTGTCTTTTGGTATAGTTGTACACTTATTTCGTTAGTTTTTTACATAACAAACAATAAAAAATTCCCTTTTTCTTTTTCTTAAACAAATTTTTATAAAAAACCTAAAAATCACCAATACGGTACATATTTTAATTGTTTATGTAGGGCATCAAAGCCATATGAAAACAGTCTTAAGATATTAAACAACCAGATATTTCGAACGCTATTGATGTATGTAATTGGTTAGCGTCCCTAAAGTTATGCTATTATTGCTTGAAAATCTACTTTTGAAATTTCAGTAAAATTTCTTTTGTCCGCATTTTCTTCCAAAAATTAAAATTTAAATAAAAAAAAAAACATTTTACCCAACAATATTATTGTTCTGGCTTTATTAGTAATATTTATTAATGGCCTTCTTGTTGTTGTTGCTGGTTAACGCAACGAGAGCCACAGAGTCTGGCAACGGATTTTATGCTCTCCATTTTATTTATGAATGTTGTACAGAAACCAGTAACAAAATATTGTGAAATTGTGAAATTATAAAAAAAATTAAAACGATACAATGACGACCGGATTGTGAGAACATGATTCCAAAATTAATTTATCTATAAAAAATCATCTGCAAAATAAATAAATAAAACAATGTTTGAATTATTTATTAGTTTAATTTAAGATGAAGAAAGTATGAAAATAGATTGTGTTAAACATAAAATTTTTATAAAAAAATAAATAATATTTAAATTAAATCTAAACAAAGTTAGCTGTAATGAAAGATTAAAGAAATAATTTTGAAAAATATGTGTTGCAATAGCTGGCCATCGTTGTGAGCATTGGTATTTATAATTAACGTTTTAATTTCACATAAACCAAATATTACGCCAAAAATTATTTTTAAGCTGTCATCACCGTAATCTACAACACAGAAATTAGAAAATAACACAATGTTACAAGTTCAAATGATGGAGCATCAAATTGGCAACAACGATTCAAACCGAGATCGTGAAACTACTAGTGTTAAGCAGCAGCAATCGGAATCAACTTCTCCAAAACGCATGAATGGCAGTGGTAGTATTTTGACTAAAACACCCACTTCATCACCTCTACATCATTCTCATCCAGTGCCGCAAAGGCAAATGACTACTGGAAGTATTAAGTCGGCTAGTCAAGGTTCATCGCCTGCAGGGTATGTACTAACATTTACTACGACTTAAATATTTTTATATCATCAAATATAGTAATTACCTTTCAATTAATTTATTTCTCTTCATTAAAAAAACATCTTTTGGAATTGTAAAAATCAAAAATTTAAGCTTTGTAAATTTATCCAAAATGATGTGGAGTCATTATTGTCAAGTCACGTTTTAGATAGTAATCTTTAGAAAATTCTCAGAGATACGTACTGTGTCTCTTCCTGAATTTTGGAAGTTGTGAACAATCTAAGATAGAATAAGGGATGGTACATACCTCAGTTTTAAGGTAACGAATCACAGATGTTAAATCCATTAATAAAAAAATGTCTTTGAAATATTCTAACTTAATATTGCTCTGATTCTTACAAAACCAAACTTTACTAATAAAAACAAGTAAAAGTGCTATATTCGGCCGTGCCGAATCTTCTATACCCTTCACCACGGTGATTTATTATCCATATTGTTGACTCTTTATATAAATTAAAATAAGTCATATGAAAGAAAACTGATTATTAATACTTTAAAGAAATAGAATACAGCGGCGACGCAGATAAATGAAAACAAATTCCGTTGGCTACAGTTGTTGCCGTGATGTCAGCTACTTAATGATATTCAGGACGACAGCTACATCGTAAACTCTGACATTGTTGTAGAAATACTTCTTTTGCTTTTATAAAATTAAATAACTTTTTTTTTAAATTATAAATATTTCCTTCAAATCTTTTTGTTTCTATATGAATTTGTAATTTGCAATTTTGTGACATTTTCTTTTGTTGAATAAAATATAAATTAGCCTAAGTTTACGACAGCCACAACGGTGGTCGTGTAGCCATGTAGCTATAATGGCTTTAAAATAAATAAACGTGTGTATTTTATTTTTGACATTTTGTAGTCGGTATCTTGATGTTGACTATGTGTTAAATACATCTAAGTTTTAAAACAGAGATCTCATCTATTTAAAAATCAAACGCATTTAAAAAAAATCTTACTCTATATACATACATACATATGTATATTCTTAATATTAAAATATATTATGTTACAGTCATGATTTTCATTTGCAGAGAAATATTGAAATTTTTTTTTTAATTTTTCAAAAATTTTTTGTAAAAATATTTTTTTGAAAATTTTTTGTAAAATTTTGTTCGAAAATTTTTTGGAAAATTTTTGTCGAAAAATTTTCTGTGGAAATATTGATTTAAAAAGGGTTTGTAAAGTTTTTTGTAAATGTTGAAAAAAAAAACATTTTTTAATTTTTTTTCTAAATTTTATTGAATTTTTTTACCAGTGGGTACCTGTGGGTCAATTGGCTACCTATATGTGTATTGCTCTCTATAAATGTCTTTAATACAAATCAAAGCAGAAAACCCCTACCAACCTAAAAACCAACAAAAGTCACCCCTCGCAGGGGGTTATTGACTTCCCGAAATCTGTATGCACTCCTTGCGATCTACCTGTTGCGGTCTAATATTTATTTGACAAAAAAAGCAAAAGAGAATCATTAAGCCGAAAAAAAATTTAAAAAAATTGTGAAAAAAATATAGGTGGGCGTGTTTTTTTGCCCGCAGCCTCCAAAGGAATGATCCGATGTTGCTAAATTGCAATACCAAAATTTTCGAAACTATGCCTGACAGATTGGTGTGCTGAAATTTTTTGTATCTCTTCTGGTGCCTTGGAAAATTACATTTCATCCCGAACACGGACAGACGGCGATGTCAACTTCTCTATGTATAAGGATCCAGAATATATATACTTTATGGGGCCGGAAATGAATATTGTAGAAATTACACACGGAATGACAAACTTATATATACCCTTTCCACCTGTGGTGAAGGGTATAAAAATTTGTTACCCAAAGAATAAAGAGAAAGCAAAGCTGTATCCCTAATCTAAAAACTGAGAACTAAAAACTTCTTAAATATTTTATTTAATTATTATTTATTTGGGGAAACGGAGTATTTTTTTTCTCTTAATTAATTTACGATTGAAATAAAACTACTTTATGCCACGAAATTTGAACCACTTTAACGAACTAATTACTTAAATTTGTAACCAAAAATTATAAAAATTAAAATAAAAACGATTTGTAATTCAATCACCGCAACAAACATTTGTTGAAAATCTATAAAGATCTAGACACTTAAATAAACAGACACGAAACGTTTTACTCATTTGAGGGTTTTATTTCTTTTTCGTTTTTGCTTTACACTAAACTATTTTCAGAAATTCCCCTTTTAAGTTTTTATTTAGGTAAAGAATTTTCACGGTAAAGGATTTATTTATTGTGACATTTGGATTTTAAAATAATCAATGATTGATTGTTTATTCGAATAAAAGAGAAAGTAACTCGTGTTAAGGTGTTTGTTATAAAATACCGCCTTTCTTTACATTAGTTTAGCTTTCATTTTTCTTTCTTAATAATATTTGTTGTCATTTTTAATTTTAATCCCTTAAGATTTATTATTAAGATGAGATGGAATTTTCAAAGACAGGCGAAATTCAAAGTTTTTTCCACATTATGATTTTGGAATATCTGTTTAAAATTATAAATCAATAATCAATAACGCAATTTATGAAAAGGTTACTAAGCAGACTACTTCTGGGTTTGGTTGTTTTTTCTCAAAAATGTGCCAGAAATTTTGTATACTTCGCAAGCGGGTTTAAAAGGCTGCACCGATTTCATTCATTAAAATTCGTATTACAAAAAGATCTCTATAGACCATATTTCTTTAAAATTGTGGACCACAATGGTTTTCCATATGGCTTCCTTTATTTACATGGATTTACATTGCATTTTTAGGTAAATCGGCTCATTTGAGGAATAATAATAACAAAAAAATTGTTTGTGTGTTTAAGTAAGGTCTTCTTAGTCTCGCTAAGAAGAAATAATATTTTTTACAATTTCCAACTTTATACTTGTGATAGCGGACATAGTAATATACGTTCTGTGTTAATACCAAGCTAGTGTCTCTATATATCTCTATATATATATACAACAAATTTAAAGAAATATGAGGACACCCTTTAATTTTTTTACACTTATTTTTGAAGACACAGCAAATCAAGATTTTTTTAAATTTCAATCATCTGTCTGTAACGGTTCAAAAGGCAAGACCACGTACATCAAATAACATCTAATTTTTTGAACCCTCTAACTTCCAAAATTAAATTAAATAGTTGTCGTTATAGAGGACTTAGCAATAGCAAAAAATTCTTTGTAAATATCTACTCTCTGTCTAGAACGGTTCAACAGATTGGCCATAAACATTAAGTTACTAACTATGGATACACCCTTTAATTTCTATATTTAAATATTTATACTTTTATAACGGAAATAGCAATACACATTCTGACTAATTTTCAAGTATATGTCTACAACGGTAGACATTGAAGACGGTTAATAAAGAAAAATCGACACAGTTAAATATTTTAAATATTTATTTTATTTTTAAATATTTATTTTATTTATTTATTAAATACAATTGAAAATTACATTCTAACTTTATTTACTCATATTCTATCGATCACCATAGAGCAAAGGCTTATGCTTTGCAAAAATGCTCTCAAAGTTAGCCTAAAGATAAACCTAAAAAACCCAAAACTAATGACAATCAACAGCAATATTAGTTGCAATCTAACACTGGATAACACCATAATCGAATATGTTAATAGTTTTTGTTACCTGGGATGTACTATATCCAATGCAAATCAATAGAACCAGAAATGCAATACACACACTTAGAGAAATATGGAGATCAAATGATCTCCCGCAGGACCTAAAAATGAAAGTTTTTAACAACTGTTTTAAAACTGCCCTGCTTTACGGATGTGAGACGCGGGAACTTAAGCAATCATCTATCCACAAACTGCAAACCTTCACTGCCTTAGACGAATTGTGCGATGTTTCTGGCCCAACACAATCTCAAACACAAACCTTCACCGTCTAATAAACGAAAGCCCAGAGCATGTAGACATCAAAAGAAGAAAATATGGTTCGATGTGCTACAAATTAGGGTGGAAAAATTCAATAACTAAGGCAGCAATGACATTCAACCCGCAAGGCAACCGTCACAGAGGTCGGCCGTAGAATACATTGCGTTCCACAGTAGTGAAGAAACTAGAAGTAGCCGGTTTTAGTTGAAACGAGATGGAGAATAGCGGAACATCATCATATGTTGATGTATTTGCTCCATTAGCTCATCCCTAATCCCTTCTTAAAAAATCACAAAAACCGTAAGTTTTAAAATGTTACTGTTTTTGTAGTTAGGAGACAAGTCAGGCGTGTCACAAATTAATGTTTTAATTTTATGAATGGAGCAATTGTTTTAAATTTAATTTTTTAATTTCAATTTTTAGTTTTAAAGCTCGTCTTGAAAAAAAAAAGATATTTAAACAGTTTAGTTATAATATATTTTTTTATTTTCCTTATCAGTTTTTCCTCAACAATTGTACTTGTTCAAATATATTTTCGTTTATTTCTCAAAGCATTTTAAACATATTTATAAAAATGCGAATTACTAAAAATTTGATTAAAGTTCAAAACGAAACAAAGTATGTTCTTTGTCTCGTACATATGAGAATTTTAAGAAATTCTGAAAATTTTATTATATTTTTATTGACTGTCAAAAACAATTGATTTGAAATTCTATTCAAAATTAAAAACTAAATATTTAAATACAGATTAACAACTACAAAGTGAAATCGAAAACAACAAAAAACTGTTTTCACTTTTTTAAGCGGGTTTACCACTCGCTGTAAAAATTCTTTAGAATTTCTTTAAACAAAAAGTTTAAGTATTTCGGACTAATTAAATAAACTTAAGCTACAAATTTTTTAACATTTAAACAGACATTAACATGAACCCCGAAGATTTTAATAGTCGTATGTGACACATATAAATTAATTTGAAAGAGACAAGAAAATAATTCTGAATTAATAAATGACATCGAAATTTCAATGATCAGCTACACAAACCAGGTAAAATGAAACAAAAAATTTAATAGCGTTATTTGGGTTAAGATGTCTCGAAAAGTAAAATAAAAAATAATAAAAAATGCAAGACCAAGTGACCAATTTAGTTTTTTATTAAATTTAAATGCCAACCTCCGTTAAAACGTTTTGTATAATTAAATAAAAATCAAATTAATTTTTTATATTACTTTTAGAGTAACGTAAAAAACTTATTGTTAAACAATAAGAAATATTTTGGAAATATATTTATTAGATTTAAACAGATTTATTAAATTAATGTTGCTGCAGTTATAAAGTAGATTTTATTTTATTTTATTGCCATGATACTTTACAATACTGTCATGGTTTGTTACAGAAATCTTTTATGGACATGTCATTCTTTACTTTTTTCCTCCCACCAAACCTACTTTCAAATATGTATATAAAAAGACTACAGTAACAATAACAAATATTGCAAAAAAAAAAGTAAAAAAAAACGAACCAGAATGAAAAATATTACAAAGGAATTTTTAAAAACGTATTAAAATCACGTATCCGTTTAACTCCCACCTACATACCGTAATAATTAAGAAAGTAGGTACAAACACTCAAGGGCATAGTTATAAGTACAACAAAGTAAAAACTAGAAAAAAAAAGTGTTCTGGTTTTCACAGAACACGCGACTTTTCGCAGAACCCCCCTGCTTAAAAGGAGATTTACCTGTATAATTTTTGAGGTGTGTTAGGGGATATTGTTTGTCTTTTCCTTTTGCCTTTTAAAAATATGAAATATTCGAAATATCCTTTTATCCAAAACTTTTCCTACTGTTTGAATGAAAAGAACTTATTGCACCTATAACTTTTCTCCTAAGTGTATTATAAGTGGTGAAGACTTGTATTCAATTTTAAATGTCAGAAAATAAACTTGAATTTTAAAAAGTAAAGAAACTGTAGACAACAAGTACTCAGAGCACCACCAAGTAGAAAAATTCGATACAAGTACAAGTTGAAGAAATTTTCTAAAGGGGATTTTGCTTAAGGGTTGCTAACTTTGCCTGGGTATTTAATCCAATTCAGACGACAAAACAAGCATGAGCTTTAAAGTGTCTAGAATCAAATAACACAAAGCACTACAACAGCAACAGCAACAAACATACTTTAAAACTTTGAAACAATGACTTTGTGCTGCAAACAGTCCAACGAGTTAGTAGGCTGTTAGAGAAAAGTTAAATATTTTTACTTTCAACTCTTCCCCCTTCTCTTCCTGGCATGTTCTTTGCATTGTAAGCTGATGTCATTGTCCAATATAACAGCAAAATAGAAACCCAATAAATAAGAAAACAACTTGAAATGAAAATAGAAAAGAGCTGCAAAACAACTGAAGCTCAGATGTCACGTGCACGTGAATTTAAATAAGTTTTAAACTGCACACGTCTTTCGAAAGAATAATTCAATTAAAGGGAAGAAGTTTAAGTTACAGCAACACTCTAAAAGCTCACAAAAGGATACCACAATTTCGGTAAAGGACATAAAAGAATTGCAACAACCCAGCAAGAAAATATTGGGTTTTGGTAAGCAATAAAATAAAACTCATATCTTTCAAAAGCGGTTCTCATAAGCGAATCTAATAAGCGCATTCGGGAATGATATAATTTTAAGACAATAAAAGCAAACTTGCTTACGAGGATGTAGCTATGTAAGCTAATAAGTTTTCTTTATAAAATTTAGTGAAACAAAGAGAGCTCTCTCGCATACGCGGATGCAGGTATGTAAGCGAATAAGTTTTTATAAAGTATTTGGTAAAGCAAAGAGGACTTCCTGAAGCAGGTTGGAAAGAAGAGTCTATTTCTCTCTCCTTTAAAAACCTACATCCAAGTAAACGTAATGAGGAGTTTAAGTGAAGTAAATGTAATTTTTCATATTGTGAGGTATAAGGGATCTGTGAAAAGATCGGTGATGACTAGATTATAAAAGCCCAGATCTTAAACTAATTGTGTTTCAAAACAATAGTGTAACTTTTTTTTGATTTATTTCGATTTTTCTGAGTGTAATTCTAACAACAAAACCAGTTTTTTCATTAGATTTTTTTATATTTAAAATTTTGTACGGCAAAAGATCAAAAAACAATCATTAAAGCAGCTGCCGTATGGCGAAAATATCAAAATACTAGACCCAGAAAAACGTTATGAAAGAAACAAGAGACTTTGAATAAATTTCACATTCATGATCGTTAGCATAACAATTTATTGGCTACAATGTGTTAACAAGATGCCAATAAAATTCAAAGGCAACCAAAAAATTGACACATAGACAAACAAATAAAACTGATAAGAACACAGTCATTCAGTCAGTCAGTCAGTTGCCATATGACAAAAATGTTTTTGGCTTTTCTGAAATGTGTACATGTACAGTATAATACAGATTGTGTGTAATATTGTTATTTACTAGATTAAATCAAAATTATTATAAATTTTTCAGGTGCTAACACACACACAGACTCTGCATGCAACACGCTCTGTTCCATCATTTCAAATTGCGAAAACAATTTGTCAAAATCGTCGTATGAATGTTTTCAATAAATCTGTATGAAACAATACAATATTTCCAATTAATCAAAAGGCATTTGTTATGGCGCTTTTAATGGGGGTTTGGCTTGATTACAATAAAGTCCATAACAATAATGTTTGATTTGAAAATTAAAACTAACCAGAAGGCTCATCCTTAATTTTTATATTTATTTTTCACAATTTTCTTTTTAGAAATTATGTAAACATTTTTAGGATCTTTTCTGAAAAATATCTATAAAGATAATTTTCGAATAAACGAATGAAAAACTCTTTAATATATTCATAATCAATTTGGCTAACTACATTAGTCTTCGGAATACCCTATAAATCGTCCAAATAAATTTATACAGCTTTTATTTAAAAGAGGGCTGCGCGGCATGTGTATAATAAATTTGACTTTATATTTCTCTTTGGAGGAACACAACATTGTTGCCCATTGAGCTATTTTCTCTTTTGCTGAAAAATATTTTTGCTATTACCGAAATTATGCGATTTTTGAAACGGTTAAAAAAAATTATATATATAAAATTGAAAATTCTACTTGTTATAGTTCTATAACTAAACGATAATAATATTTTTTTTTTTTTTGTATAGAAGGACCCAGCATGTATTATGCTTGTGTAGACAATAATTGGGTTCCTCAATGAAAATTTTAAGGCGCTACTAAGTATACGATAATTATTTATCACATTGTATCGCAGATATCACGACCACTGTACCAATCCAGAATCCAGCCAATATTTTGCTTGACTGTGTATATTAATAAGAGAGTTACTGTGTGTTCAAGATCCTAGATATTACAGTTCTCAACATTATCATAAATATTTATACCACGCCCACTAGAAATTTCAAATGTTATATCTTGTTTTACCCACCTCATAGCTATAATAACAGGACCATTTCTATATATAAAATATTTTTTGTAAATTTTGTTGCTGGTGCAGATTGTAATCGAAATGGAATACAAAACTGTCTGTCGTATCACGTAAAAATTACTGGATGGATCTTAACGAGATTTTTTGGGGAGGTACCATATTATCTTAATTCAAATATAGGTTCCTTTTTTTGGCAAAAATTTCTCATTTCTGAGAGAAAATAGAGAAAAAGTAGTGAAATTTTGCCGATTTAAATGTTCTGCAAATGTTTTGTCAGCGGGTTATTTAAGACACTTTTTACAGAACTCTACAATAATTTTAGAATTTTATATAAATTTTATCCAGGGATGGGTGCCTCTATATAAAAAGAATTTTATCCAGGGATGGGTACCTCTATATAAAAAAATATATTAACCAGTAAGTAATTAAAATTTGGTTTGAATTGCTTTTAAAGCAAAATCGAAATAAAATATTGTCAGGACGCCTACAACGTGGGGGCACATCTTATAAAAAATAAAATAAAACAAATGATTTCTCTTTTATGATTTTGAAAAACAATCATTTCTGTAAATGATAAAAGAATATTTTATTAAATTCAGATTTTTGAAAGTATCTTGATGGTATTACAAAAAATATTTTAAAAAAGATATTAAAGAGTTATCAACTCTGTTCGATCATTTATTCTGTAACTTTTAACCCTTTTTTGCATTATAAAAGTAGCAAATCACAAAATCTTTTATCCTCATAATATGAGAAAATCTACAAAAAGTTTTTAAAAGCATTTGATAAATGCCAACGTCTTCCATTACTGTACCACAAACGACCTTTTAGGTCGTTTTATTAAAAAGATTTGTTCTAATGAACACGAATTTATTCCTTAAGGATTACTTTTATAATAAATATTTTAAAACTCTTTTATATTTAGAAAAACTTGTTCATTATTAAAAAACCACTAGGCCAGACATATTTATGATCTTTTAGTAAGTTTTAGTGGTTAGAAGATTTCTAAGGTCATAATAGAGCTCCAAAGGTCAATCGTAGGTTTGTGTGAACGAGCAAGAGAAAAAAATTATTATAAAAATTGTTTTATTTAGCAAAAATAAAGTTGAGTTAATAAATATTAGAAATGATTACGATTAAATAATTGTATTGGAATATGAAAAACTAAACAATCGTGATGATGACCACATCACCAGGCATCGTATTGTATGTAGGATGATGACGATTGCCCACCACAATACAATTGATTTTTTTTTCAATTTCGATTTTTATTTAGTAAAAATAAAAACAAAAATGCTACGTCTTGCCAACTTTTTCAGTAGCAGCAAAACATTCGTCGTAGTAATAATGGGATTTACCAATGTTACCAGAAAATGTTTTACCCAAAATGTTGTGGTTTGATGTTTTTTTTGCTTCTTCAACAGACAGATATAAATTACTGCAGGGAAAACAAACACATTAAGCAATCACAAAGCTCAATAATAATTGTATTAAAATCATATAAATAAAAAATGAAAAATAAAACATTAACACTTAACAATGCAGTTGCTAAATTCAGTAATAATTAGTTGCTGGCCATACTCGTATTAACACAACAACAAAAAAGCGCACCACTGAAATACAATGAAATGGAATAATTTGCAATAAATGTGAATTCCATTAACAAATGAAAAGAAAAAGTGACTGACTAACAAACAGCAGTACCACAACAATCCTTCTACTACACAACTGTTATGATGTCTTTAACGCTCGCTGGTGTGTAATTTTGACATAATAATCGTAAATGCTTGAATTTATAAAAAAGCTTTATATTGCCGGAGTGTTAAACACTCAATATAAAATAAGTTTTGTAAGAAGTGTGCCTGGTTGTTCTTCTTAAACTTTTTTCTGCATAATTTTTCAGTTGAAACTATTGTTGTTGTTGTTTCCTAACAACGCATTATTGGCTCGCAAGCTAAGTGCAAACAAGTTTGCACAAAAAACAAAAATAACCGGCATTGTCAACTAAAATCACCCTACTGGCCTCTAATTCAATTATAAAAAATATATTTGTCTCTTCTACAAATATTTAATAAATACAAATACCTAGGTATTTAAATAATAAAAAAGCAGTTAAAAATAATTATGAGATTAAAATAGAAAATATGTTTACAGTTATAACTGTGTAGTATAGCGTATTTGCTAAAGAGCAATTACTTTGCAGATACATTTGTTTGATTTAAGCTCCTGCTGCATGTTGATTACAATGTTATTGTTAATTTTACAAAAAAAAAATATAACAAAAATAAAAAAATTAAGAAAAGTTTGTGCTGTTTACACACACAAAATATGTGCTCACATTGGATACAGCCAGCATGTAGTATGCGGACAAAAGTTGTTCAAAAAGTAAAAAGTGGGCCAAATTAATTTTTATTTATATTTATTAAAGTTTTTATATTATTTAATGATACCCAAGCGGGGTTCTAAAAACGAAATTTAAAAAAAAGTTTAGATTATTCACCACTCAGGCAGCATATTAGGAGAGCACATAAATGATAAAAATATTTACAGTTTTGTCTACAAATAAAAAAAGTTAAACTTTAGATGATATATCTATGAGGAGTGCCCCAAAATTCACGCAAGATATGATCTTGTCGCTATTTATACAGTCAAGAGAGAGAGAGAGAGAGAGAGGGTTAATGCTGCTCTCTCTCATAATCTATTTGGCAGCTGACATTTTAAGGTAAGTGTTGTATGAGAGACAATTTCTACTACTTTTAATTACTCGATACTACTCAATACTTATCAATTCGGTACTCGATTGTACTCAATACTTGTATCTACTTAATGGCAACTCACTGTTAATTAGATATACCCTAGCTACTACTCGATATTCCCTAACTACTACTCAATACTTTGACAGCACTACTCATTGTTGAAATACATATAATTTAAAAATAAGGGAATAATGGTTTAGTTTTTAATCAAAATCATCTTAAGCAATGCAGCACAATTAAAATAATTGCTTGATCTGGGTTTCTTTCACATCCTGTCTGTGCGGATTTTGAGCAGGATTTATCTACAAAAATGAGGCCACTCAAGCCTTGACAATGAGTGGTAATCGATATCGGGACCCATATTAGCTAATTTTGGTCTTTACCGCATAATATTTTGCAAATGACTGTCAAATCAAAAGCTTGTTAAAATTTATCACATCCGCTGAAACTAATGACATCCATCTTATGCCATAAATACATGTGAGAGATAATTTGTTTTAGTTGACCGCTTGTGTATCCATGAGCAATTTAAGGATTTTCAATATTTTTTATTTTAACTCCAATTAAAGATTTAACACTTGCGAAAAAAATGTTATTTAAAAATATTTGATATTTCCTTAACTCTGAAGAATATATATCTTAATACATATATACATATTTAAATATTGAACCTTTAATAGATAAGCAACTATTTATTGTTTGCTTTTACATTATTTGTGTAATTTTTAAAATGTTTAAAGCTTTTTGTGATTTTTTATTCTGTAAAATATTCTGTTGTCTTATACGAGTTCTAAGCATTTAAAAATCTCTATTTCCTTTGAAAAAATCACTTTTACCTTTAGTTCACCTTTGTATATTTTTTTGCATTCATTTATGCGTTTTGCATAGATTTATGCATTAATGTAATGCATACGAAAAAATTGCAAGTCAAAAATATTTAAATAAAAGTAAATGCAAAACTTTAAATACTCCTATTACAATTAAATACGTAGATTAAAATCATACATGAAATATTTTTTGAAAATTCTGTTACTAATGATAATAAGCGATATGGAATACAAAGCAACAATTTTAAAAATTATTGTCCGTCTGTATAAACTACTAAGAAATTTTGTGGGATTGTACCTTAGTCCCTTAGTTCAATTATAGGATTCTTTTTAGGTAAAAATATATCATTTTCTAGAGGAAGTAGATTTTAAAACCGAAATATATACAATTTTATCGATTTAAATGACTTTTTTAAACTTTTATATAAAACATATATTGTAAAGTCCTGAGAATTACCTAGAGAAGGCAACTGCTATACAAATTAATATACAAACAATAATTTAGGTCGGAATACATTTAAAATTTTGGTAGAACAGATTGATTTAA
Organism: Phasia obesa; assembly: GCA_949628195.1. Lineage (NCBI taxonomy): Eukaryota > Metazoa > Arthropoda > Insecta > Diptera > Tachinidae > Phasia > Phasia obesa. The sequence goes on from OX451216.1 coordinate 1,101,254, forward strand.
TTTAAATGCCTTAAATAAATTAACATAAAGCTCAATGCATAAAAAAGAGGAATATACGCGATCAAAATGCTAAATCTAACGCAAGACGTTTACTTGATTTTAACACTAGAGAATATACATACATATGTATATTCCACAAATTATTTCGTCAAATGTTTATTGAAAATTCAAAATAAATAAAAATATTATCATTTATTGCCAAGAGAAGTTAAAAAAATTAATAAGCCTGTATTTACTACAATAACTGCATCTAGCAATTATTGGCAACTTAAAAACATATTTTTGTTTAGTTGCAATATTAAAAAAAAACCTTAAATGGCTTTTACCTCTTCTCATCATGCTTTGAATTATTTTGCAAATGGAATTTATATATTTTTTTTGTTTTGGTTTAATTTGTAGGTTAATTTAAATAAAAATCCACACATGATAATCAATGTCATCACACAGACCTTGTCGAAACAATTTCGTTATCAGTTGAACACTATTTCTAAATAGAAACTATCATAAATTTTGCTATCAAACTCTAAATCCCAGCAAAATATTCAAAAAAAAGTAATTGAATTTGGAATTAAGCATTTTCAAGACTTCATAAGTGGATTCCTAAATTACTGATATTAACAAGGCGTGAGACTAAATAACCAGTTTTTCAGAATTTATTACGTAACGTACGTAATTTAAATTTTTTTTTAAATAATAAGTAATTAATTAAATAAATAAAATAAAAAAATTCACGATCTAGTGCTACCGACTATATTTTTCGTCGAAAATTAGCTGCAAATTTCAAAATCCGATATCTCAAATACACCATCAGCGATCTGGCTGAAATTTTACATGATGGTAGCGCAAATGTTTTACTTCAATGGGTAAAAATTTCAGTCTGGGTTTCGTAATAATTTCTGAGATATATTTTTTTTTTAAACAGAAGTAACACTCAGACAATTAATGCCTATATTAATCGTGTTACTTCCTTTCGAAAGGGATAGGAGTAGATAAGACAGAAGGTTAGTGTGATCGTAAAGCTTCGCTTATTCCAACACTTCAATTGCACTTTAAGATTATTTTTAGAACAGTGTTGCAGCGCCTCTGGTGTTATGTAGGCGTTTTAGTTTGAAGCAAGCATAGCCAATTTATAATTATTTGACTTCGCCGGCGATTTAGTGCTATTTAATAATACCGGCAAAGGAGGGTGCTGTGATATGTATTATTATAAAGAAAAATTAAAAAATTAGAATATTATTGTAAAGAGAAATTATAATAATACATTTTATTATTGAACTCGTAACCATTGCTTTAGTAGTCATCTTGCTAACCACTTAAGCTACAGAGCAGCCTTGTAAGAAATGTAATTTTTTTGTAATCGAGTAACAGAATTTGTTAATCACCAAAGTAAGACATTTTATGGTGAGTACTTCTTTTGGTAATGCCTAATAATTTTTTGCTGGGATTTATTTGCATTGTTTTTGTTAAATTTTCATCACCTGATTAAAAATGACTTTAGCATAATTTATGCTCTGATTTGTACTGCATAAATGTTTTGCATTTTTTATTTGTTATAACCCCCTCCAGTTAATGTTACAAGTCTACTTTTGGTAATGTACTCACTCGTATTATTCACATTTATTATTCAAAAACTCTGATTCAAATCAGAGTTACAATCAGCAGTGGTGACGGTAAAGGCGACAGCGATACATATCAACAAGTTTCGTGTAAAAATGCAATAATCAAAGTGCTTTTATGTTTCGAATAATATTCCCTTAGGATGTGTTTACGAATATGGTAAGTAGGTATGGGAGAAAAACTCTCTTCCACAGTATGCCATACTTGGGGAATGGAGTTCAAAGTTGTAGTTTTATCAGCAAGAATACAACCAATTCCTTCCAAACACTTCATAATACATTTGCAATGCTAAACAGTTGACTCTGACTAAATTTATAAGGCTGGCCTGGTGTGTGTGTGTATTTCATTCTAATTTCCATTCTTTATACATTAACTTGCAAGTTAAACTAAATTTTCTTGTTGCACAAAAAAAAAATTTTAAATTGTGTTTTGGACTTTAACTCCCTTGGCAATGATTACAAATCTCCTGTGTTTAAGAAAAGTTTATTTACGTATTCAGACACTTAGTTAAAGAAATTTAAACAGTCGGCATTTAGTGACTTAGTATTTTTAGAATATTTGTATTTTTGACATAAATTAATTACAAGCAGTAAAACATTTATGGTGTTGATATTATTTGTAGAGTATTTTTTGTGCGGAAAATTATTGAAATTTAATACACGAAAACCCAACCACTTGAATAACGGGTTGTCGGTTTATCCGAAAATTAGGTTTTCAAAAAAAACCGACCTCGGTCTCTTCAAGCCGGTTAACCGTTTTTCTATTAATATTTATATGAGTAATGAAACGAATCAAACATTTTAAATTCATTTTAATATTTAAACACTTTAATTTATTAGTCGAACTAATTATTACCAGACAAATAAACTATGTCTGTCTTAAGTTTGCTTATTCTCTCTACCTATTCCAAAGGGTTGAAATAATATTTTATAGGCTATAAGTTGTAAAGAAAACGTTTATCCCAAATGATTACTTCAAGTGGGAGGGATAGCTCCTGGCAGAACACCATTCAGGACTTTACGAGTGTGTGGATAGGAAAGTTGAAAGGACTCGTTGCGGCCTCCAATTCATCTTTTATAAAAAATGTTATCGATACAAAACTGTTATGAATTTTTTTGTAGCTGCTGATAAAACCAGATATGCCGACAAGAACAAGAGGCATCGATAATCTGGCAACCTATAAATGTGTTTCATTTTTTTAGTAAGACTGTGTTTACAATAGACAGAAACAGGACAGACATTTTTTGAATTCTGTTTTGCTCTGTCTTAAACCTTTCACAATTGGTCGAATCTTTTTTAAGAAATATCTAAGATTACTCTTTTCCTCTAATAATACTTCCTGATACGGAACGCGTTGATAAGCTTCCTATTACCTTTCCAGAAAGGATTTCGTACCAAAGTATCCGATGAATTAGTCCACATTGTATCAGCATCGCGTTTGAATCTGTCTCTTATGACCCCATGCACAGAGTCAAGACCTGGATAAATAATCCCACAACTGGCACTTATGTACAAATCTGCTCCCGCCTGTGGTAATTCGTCTGCGATTTCATTTCACGCACAGTTCAGTGCCTGTTGTTTATTAAGATATTGTACCTCTCTGCGACAACGGATGCCTAACTTTAATCTAATACATCTATTACTGAGTGCCTTTAGTGCCGCCTGACTAAATACATTCATATGTAAATGGCGATATCGCTTGAAAACACTAAACAGCTTCAAATAATATAAAAATTCAGCTTCGAAAGGGGTTCATAATTTTTTAGTCTACAACTATATCCAATTCTCAATTTCACTATTTCAAGCAGCAGTAAATATCTTCATTCGACCTCTGATGTTGTTCTGAGGTTTCCAATTACTTCTTAGTTTGATACCATTTCTTCAATGACTTTTAGGAGTCAAATAATCGGTTTCCTATTTTGTAGTTGATATTTATTTGCTCATCACCGAAAAGAGTCTCTAACTTTTAATACCAAACTGTTTATTAGAGCGTCAGTTGCTGTTGACTTCCTTCGTTCTTACTAATGACACATAAGTATATGTTTCTGTATTTGGCCACCATGAGACAATATTGGTGTTACAATGTCATTCATGAATTAAGGCCTTACGTTTAACCAACTAACGTTTACCAATTATATCATTAACCTTCCTAACTTTCTCATACAGATATCTATTTGAGTTTTATATTAAAGGTTACATCTAAAAGTCTTGATTCTTTTGACATAATGTGTTGGAACTGAAATAAGGCATTATGTCGGGTTTACACCAAGATCACAATTCTACTTGATAATAAAGGATGAATGAAGATCGTTCACAGAAAAAAATTTTTTCGCTAATTAAAGCTTTTAATTAGCTTTACATTAAAGTTTTTTTTATTAATTTTTTAATTCATTCAAATATATATTTGTTTAAAACAGAACAAAAAATTTCCTAATGAAACAAATAATTGAATCAATTAAATCTTTCATTAAATTTTAATCTGAAACGGATTAAAAACTTTTAATTGGTTTAAATATTTTTTTCTGTGTTGGCAGAACATTAAACTACTCTTAGAGTTTAAATGTCAAGTGCGCTTTTAATGAAATTATTGCAGGATTGAAGTTTTCTCGGACTAAATTTAATTTTTTGTTTTTTTTTTGTCAAGTATCTGTCCTAACTGTTTCCTAATGCAATTGAATTAATTATACCAAATATAATAATAATAAAATATAATAATAATAATAATAAAATATAATAATAATAATAATAATAATAATAATAATAATAAAATAGTAATAATGAAAATGATGATAATACCACATTATTATTAAAATTTAATAAAAGTTTTCATTTTATGTAACATTAGTTATTTAGAGTGGAAATGTTAAATTATTTCATTTTTCCGCAGCAAATGAAAAATACCTCATGTATTAATGTTAACTAAACTTCCAATATCATGTTAAAAATCCGCAAACAAACAGAAAAACTTGTAATCTCTTCCATAAACATTATGTTTATTGTATAACGAACGATTACATGGAGTAGTAAAATAGAAAACAAAAACAAAACAAAATAACTTGCAACACATAACTTTTTTCATCTGTAACTATTAAAGGTGGAAAATTGCTTGTAACGAAATAATAATTTATCATGTTCTTGTTATTTTTGTGTAAGTTTCCTTTTTTTAAGATAATACGAGTAGAGTGAATAAAAGAAACTGCAACGACCCCCAAGTTATTACATTGCGTGCAACTCCTGCAGCAGTGCATAGTGGGATAAAATCAAATTATTTTGGAAAAATAAGCAGCCATTCCTAAACGACTGGTTAGATTGAAACAAAGTTTCAGTAAGATATGGTACAATAGTATACTATTTTAATGAGAACATCCTACCTACCAGAAGTGCAATGGTTTTGTTCTTTTTTATGTCGCAATTTTAAACCGATTTCCCTCGAATACGTTTTGTTAGCTTCACTGTAAAATGTAAAATAGAATAAAAAAAAGTTTTAAGGTTATATCGTATTTATCCTTAGTAATAAATAACTTAAGATTTAAAAATTAGATAAACGTTAGAGTTTTTGCTCGAAAAATAATTTCAGAAATGAATACAATCCAGCAGTATTATAGTATTAATTATAACCCTTAAGGTCAGCCGAATTTACATTTTTTTTTTTTGGAAATTTTGATTTTATACGGTTTTTTAAAAATTCCTATATCGGGATTAAATATGGGACGTGGTTTCAAAGACCTTAAAGTGGTGTTATTTATGTCGGTAAATTTATCTTCATAAAAATTTCGATTTTCGTTTTCTTAAGGTTCTAAGATTTCTTATACAATTTTTATTTGTTTTAGTTTTAATGATCAGTTTGAAGAAAAAAATGTGGTAAAATATTTAGTAGTGTGTATTATATAATTAAATACTCTATACTAAGAAGAATTTACTTGATATTTTTAGGGTTGCGTTTTTAGAAATAGATTTAAAAGACTGTTAATCGTTTATAAAAAAAAGTCCGTTACACAAGTTTTCGTAAATACTTTGAATATTAGCATACAACTGTATACCAAACGCCAAAACCATATATAATTTTTGGTTTTCTTAACTTCAGATTGTACTTAAAAACGCTATAAGCTATAAAAGTGCGTTGCCAATATGTAAACGAAAATATTAGTTACTATTGTAGACCCAACTTAAAAGTATAGAAATGGAAATCTAAATGCACAAAGTTATCGTTCGTTACTTAAGAAACTTTTTATTAAGGAAATTTGTATACATATCCTATGTTTTTTTTTTTTTTTTGTTAAATAAATTTTAGACCGTGAAAGTTAAATCGCAAGGAGTGCATACAGATCTCGGGGGAGCAATAACCCCCTGTGAAAAAAACTTTTACAAAAATAGTGGAAAATTTTTTTTTTTAAATTTAAAAAATTAGAAAACTAATAATTTTACAAAAAATTTCTAAAAAATTTTTCAAAAATATTTAAAAACAAATTAAAAAAAAATACAAAATATAAAAAAAAATTATTAAACATTTTTAAAGAAACATAAGAGAGTAACATAATATCTAGTATTACTATAGTGAAGTATTACATTGGTGAAAGATTCGGCATGGCCGAATATAACACTCTTACTTGTTTAAATTATCTTTTAAAAATTTCTTTCATTTACATTCAATTAGGAGCACTACTTTTGAATGTAAAATCAATTAATTCTAAAGTTAGATAATGTATTGGAGTCAAAATGTGAGGGATGTAATAAAGAGGGAAGAAAGAAAACTTCAGAAATTTTATTTTTCAATTTGTTTCCACTCGGTAGCTATTAGTCTTTCAAAATTTTATTTACTTAAGGCTTCCAAAAAAATTGCTACTTTTTTCAAAATAATGTTATTCAGTCCCACTGTGAGTGTTGTTAAAAAAATAAACCCGGTAGACTTTAAGACGCTTTCCGCCCATGTTGCTAGTCGCTCAAATATTTACATTGACTTTGGCGTATTTGTAGATTATGTTGTACTCATTCCAAAATACACTTCAACAAGCTGAAGTGTAATGAACATGTATTGTGTCTTTCTGCTACTCAACTTTGCAATATGATAAAAAAAAGACTTGCGAAAAGGTGCATTAAACTAATAAGTGTTTTTTTATTCTATATTCTTTCGTGCAATGAACAAGTGTCGCACACATACATATTTACATTACTTACGGGTAACTTGGAAATATATATGTATAAATAAAATTAATTTCTGACGGTGTATATAGAATTGTTATTGGAAATTTAGAATTTAAGGAATAGAATGTGAAAAAATTGATTGTAGTGGGAATTTATTAGCTTTTTTCTGCACACGTGCATCTCGCAATTACTGTAATAGATTTCATTTAGCGTATTAAATTTATTTTTCAAATATTATACCAAGAGTTTTGAAAATTAAATTTGTTGATTTATTAAACTTAAAAAATATCTCCCTCTAAATTTAATTATATAAAATAAATCATTAGAGCTACAAAGTATTGATGAAGCAATTATGAATATGATTGGATTTTGCTTTGTCTTGGGTTTTGGTGTGTTTTCACACACATAGTGTGTGACACATGGCCAACAATTTTTAAGATCATTTTATCCCCGCCCTTTCCCTTTTTCGGCGTGTTTTTACGATTTGTTAGAATAAAGCCCCAAATTGCTGTTATGGTGGGGAGTTGGAGGGTTAATATGTTAAACAAAAATATTTGCCATAACATTTGCTACAAAGTTCCTAAAAATACCCTACACCTTAGATGTAAAGAAAATATAGTTTTGTATACCGATATGCTGCAAGAACAGGCCAGAATTTAGAACATTCAACCGCCTCTAAAATAAAATTCCGATGTGATCTTTCAAAACGCCGAAGCAGCATATTTTTTTGGTCTCCTCTACCAGAATCAACCGTCGGAACTGTTGAACTGTGTTATTTGAAAAAAGCGTTTGTTTGATCTCAATTCATTCTCAATTTGCAGGGAAATCGAAGAAATAATCGCTTAATTTTTATAAATAAAAGTATTGTTCAAATAAATAAATAAATGGGTACATTTTTTTGTAACACATTCTTCTCTAATATTGAAACTAACAGTTATCAAACAGGATTAAAAAAAATTAAATAAACAAACAAAAAATAAGTATTCTTAAATCCATTATTTTATGATATGAATCTTTCACTTTTTTCAAAGAAAAGTAAATAAAAAAAAATAACTCAAATCAATACAAGAATTTTAAACGAAAAATATAAATTTATTGTTTCTTCTTGATGCATGCAGCCATTCAAGATCAAATAGCCCTGGGTAAGAAAAATCATACATTTTACCCCTCATTACTACAAAAAGTTAAAAAATTATGAAAAAAAAACAAAATTTGTTAATGTATGCAAGCAATTTGTTTCCGCAGTCATGTGTGTCCGTCTGTCTTTATGTCTGTTGTCTACACTTTGTAGACAACAGACATAAAGAGTGAAAAGGAAAACACCAATTTTGGAAATCCACATTTGGCATATGACCTCGTATATGTTTGTTTCACTTTAAAATTATTTATTATTTTAATAAACCACTTCTGTTATTATTATTAATGTCTTTGCTGTAAATTAAACAATTTATCCATGGGGATGGAATAATCTGTGAACATGGACACTGTCAGTGTGTGCATCTTTTACAAAAAGATGAACTCGATTTAAAAATATTTAAATCTGTATTTTCGGCACAGAAACGATCTTTTTTTGGGTCAATGCATTTTTATTTTTTAGAGAAGAAGTTACACAATTTCTTAATTTTAAACCGAATGCCAACTGATGTTTGTAAATTGGAGAATAATGTTATTTTCTGGAATCGAATTATAAATTTTTAATTTAATTGATAGCGTACTATTAACCGAAATTATAAATATTACAAAAATTTGAAGATCAAACACAATAATATTAAATTTAAAGAATATGTTTTTTAGTAAAGCTTTGAATTTAAAAAAAAAAAACAAGTTTCAAAGAACAATACTGTTAAATATCCAGGATTTTGAAAATATTGCAAATTATCAATTAAGTACGCAATAGTGGTTAATTAATATTTCTTTTATTTTTACAATTTGGATTTCTGCTTCACCAAGGATTTGATTTTCTTAGAAGACTATTAGGATGACATAGACATGATTTGAATTTAGTTCTTTTACCAACGTGAAAAAAGCAAACAGTTTTTTTTGTGGTTTCAATTTAAAACTGTTTGCTTTTTGAATAAACAGAATACTGCGCATCTTATTGAATGCAAGATGAACACGTCCTATTCTGTGTAAATGGAAACAAAAAACACATTATTGAAATCAATTTTAGAGATTATTGCAACCGAAGAATTTTTAATTTCTCACATAGTGTTGGCTTGTAAACATTTCTTTTTCATTTTTTTTTTACATATTTTTCGCAATCAGGATTAGAAAATTGTTTTTAAATAAGGCGAAGAGAAAATAATCATGAAATCATGATTAAATAAATTAAATCTAAATTTAATTTGAATTTGTTTTTCATTTTTCTAAAATTATGGCCATACTAACCACAATTTACAATCGTACTAATAAAAAAACATTTTATTACAATTATTATTATTAATACTTCAAGCCAAAACCAAAATGATTCACTACCGCCATCCGCATAACTTGTGATCCATCCTTTAATCAGAAAAGAAAAGAAGCACAAAAATCACAAACTCTTTCACAAATTTATTATATTTCTAGTAATGAAATGAAAAATTTCAAAACCACAAAACAGAAAAGCACACAACGCCTTTTTATGGTTCATCACAAATTGACTTTATTTTAGTGATAAAACGTTCATGGGGTCTACTCATACTCACATTCACATTGCAGTTTTACCAGATTCATATACAAAGTTCTCACGTTTTGAGAGCAGAGGAAAAAGTACATTTGTAGTGTTTATCAGAGCTGGAAATTTGACTACGTTTTAAGCTTTAAAAATGTACGACATGTTTAGTATTGTCGAACCAATTTGAATTTGAAAGCGTTTTTAGCGAAAGGAATAAAAGCGTATGGAATTCTTGTCATTCAAAAAACTCGAAACTTTTGTTTTATACACCCACATAATTTTCTTAATTTTTCAAATTTTTATCAAAACATTTACTTTCAGAAATACTATTTTAATACCTAAATAAAGTTTTTTTATTTTATTTATTTATTAATGGTTATACAAAACAGTAAATGAATTTATATAAAGTAGATCTTTAATCAATTCAGCAGCATATTTTATTGTCAACACACCAAAAAAAATATTTAAAAATAGAATACAAGAACAGCTAAATATTCACAATATTTCACTCTCGAATAAAAATTTTTGGTTTCGAATTACAGAGCAGGGGTGATTGTTTCTCCAATTTAGCTTTTGGAACTCAGCAATATCGGTCCATATTTAAAACAGTCTATTAAATAAATTAACCAAGTGCAAGTCAGATTAATATAAGAAGGGTTCCGTATTAACTTTGCATTTGTATCATGTATAAATTGACCAAAATTTCGCACTGTAATTTACAAGCAACAATATGCTTTTCGCAAACAGTTCTTTTTATTCTCTTGTTTATATTTGCTTGTTATTTTGACTGAAATTTCGCTAAGGACTAAATATTCTTAAAAAAAACTGAAAATTTATTGAATATCCAAATTTGCACCGAAAAATTACATCTTCACCATAATAGTTTTAACAATAAAATCAAAATTTCACCTATAACCAAAACCCACAAAATTTTTTAACAATAATAAATTGTATGACGTACTTCTTTTGTAGTATATTTCGACAGTTTCAAAAGCTAAAGAAATATATTTAAAAATAATTCTTACTCCTCCAAATTATAATTATTCAATAAAAGTTCAACCGTACCAAAACTGCCATCCCTGGATTTATTTTGTTTGGTTTCGAGAATATGCAAAATATTTGATTTTTCAAAATATATTCTATGAATACCATGTATTGTATTTTGTAATGTGTAACAATTTTTAGGCGACATGTGACCTTTTAAAAAATTCTTTAAACTGGTTTACCGCCTTATTAAAACAAGAAATTTAGCTTAAGAAGAAGTGTATTTAACAATCATTATATAGAAATAATTTATATATTTTGTATATCATTATTTAGTCGCAAATTGTTGTAAAACTTAGTGTTATAAGTATGGTATTTATTTCTAAGTATATGCTTTTTTAATTCAAAGTTACTGCTACAATTATTGTGTATAAACGAAATTGTTTACGTCAGCTTATATCGTTTCAGAATTAATCTTGCCGTGCGTGAATTTTAACAAAAGAGTCTTCAGGAATTTCCTAAATATTTTATTTAACAATCTCCTAACTAAGATGATTTTAAAAGTCACCCTTAAGTAAATAGTCAATAATTTGTCATCGTAATGCCACCCACATTGTGTTTCCAAAATAATAAAAATCGAATAAGTAAAAGTCATCTCTTGTATTTCTTAAGTATTTCCTGTTTATTTAAGAAAATCAATTATCTTAAGAGTAAAATTCCAATGCAATGTAAATTAATTACAATGACAGTGATCGCACCCACCTAACTGGCAAAACCACACCTTCTACACCTCTTTCGCAACAGTTTGTTTCGTCCATGCTGATCTCCCATCTTAACCAACTGAGGTGTGAACAAGAATTTGACAATAGTCGGCAGCAACAATTACTCCGAAAATAATACAAGTGACAAATTAAAAACTCATTTAGACAGGAACATCAGAAACATTAACAGCGATAACACCTTGTTCGCCTTGTTTATTTAGTTGTATTGAGAATTTGTTCACCATTCATTTATTTGTCCTTCGTTCATTCGCTCATTGAATTGTCATTAGCCCACCGCAGCTGTCTGTTACCTGATAAAACACATTTTTTTTTTAAGAATTAACAGTTGAATGGTCATCATCATTACAATCCAAAAAATAACATTAAAAAATTAAAAACACTTTATGAAGTGCAAAAAAGGGGAACAAATAAATGAAAATGTGTTTGTGTAAAAAATACTAATACCAAATAATATGAAAAATATGTATTCATTAGACTAAAAAAAAACTATGACAGTGAGAAGAAAATATCTACGAATACACAGTGGGGGATATTAAACAAAACTGAAACCGATAATCCGATTTTAGTGAAAGTTATGGTTACGGTTATAGTTATAGTTATAGTGCAATTGCTCTCATAGAGAATGACTCTAAATCTGCTTTAAGAAGAATAACTACAAACCCGGTTACTTGAAACAACTAAACGAATATGATATACTTAGTTCAATCCGATGTGAAAACTCTTTTTTTTTTATCTACAAAAACAATCTTACACGGATTTTTTCTATTGTTAAAAAAATTCGAAATTTAATATAAATTTTTGAAAAGAAGGCATGATTTTCTGTCTTATAACAAGCAATTTCAAGCTAAAAAATAGGATGGATAGATAGGGTTTGGCTCATAATTAAAATTTTCCAATTACAAGTAATTGTAATTGTAATTTTCAGTTACAAATTACACGTAAAGAGTAATTAAAAAAATCTCAATTACAATTACGAACAGTTGAATGTAATTGAATAATTCCAATTACAATTACATATAAGTGCGTAATTGCATGTGTAATTAATTACACTGTAATTGACATCCCCCAATCAAATATGTACCTCGTTGCTATAGCTAAGTGAAGAGAATGAACTTTATTTTATTTATAATCTACAGATTGTTTGTTACCATTTTGTTGTTGTGAATAGCCCAATGTGCAATGGCTATTAGAACAAATGGGAAAACAATATTTCTATGAGTTCAATATTGTTTGGATAAATTGTGCTTTAGTACTTAACACATGCTGTTTTCAATAAAAGTGTCATTTGCACCTCTGGCAATATTTTTTGTTCAACTTCTTTTACTTTGGTTCTCCTCCATATCAAAAGTTGTACAAACTACGAATCGAAAGTAAATATTCTATACGTGTTGAATATGTTTACGGATCAATAATTGCTAAATAATTGTTTTTTTTATCCTGTAGCATTTCTATGGTTTCTGGGCATGAAAATGTAAGGGTTTAAGTGAATTAATAAAATTATCTTCCATTTTGAAGTAAATAAGAAAATGAATTGTATAAATTTATATTTAATTACCTTAGAGGAAAAGGAACTAACACATGACTTGTCATGTGACTAGTTCAAAAGTTCTAGGGACTGGTTCGAATTCTAACATTTTTTTATGAATTCTACAAAACCCATCAATATTGCCGATTGTCCCAGAATTCAGGCAGGAATTCGAAGTTCTAAGCAGCTTCTAAATATGTATATATTATATTTTTTAATTTCAAATTCAACCAAAAATAAAATAAAATATTGAATATTTGAAATTATATTAATATAGAGTTTATTAATATAATATAAAATAAAATAATTTATTATTTATTTACCAATTTATTTATCTGTTTTTATACAAAGTTACAAATAAAACCAATTTAGGCAATTGAAAAATAGTAAGTTTTTTTTTTTTAACAGCAGTTGTCAACAGATTGAAAAAAAAAATTATTTTATTAAATATTTCTCGAGGAAGTTAAATCCTTGAATGGAATAAGCCTGCTCCACGGTGTCGATAAATCTACTGTATGTACACTAGAAGGCTTTAGAAAAGGCAATGCATTGACTTTGCATTAGTTTTGTGAATATTGGAACTTAACATACTTTAGGAGCAGAACTCTTAATTTTATCAGCGAGTATTTATTTATTTCTTAATAAGCTCCTTGGGCCAATAAACCAGCAAAATATACATATATATGAGATAAAAATAATTCAAAGTATTTTAAAATATTGTTTAATTACAGGCAGTTACATTATTTTTGTCACACCTAATTGGCACATATTTTAAACAGATCACTACAATTGTAGAGAACAGAATGTCAAACAACATATAAAACGATGTCATTATATTAAAAATAAGATCTTTAAGATCCAATTGTATTTATTTTATCTGCTAGTTGAAGAACACTTTTAACACGGCTTTAATCAACGTATTCAAAAACATATGTATAAAAAAATTCTAAACGTTAAATTAAATGTCCAATAAAAATCTTTTTTTACATAAATTGACAGTTTATTTAATTTCAAATCAAAATTGCTAGTTGGCAACTCATGTTCTGCAGAATAAAATTGATAATTAAAAATGACATTTTAATAAAAAAATTCTTAATTAATTTTGGTTTTATTAACTGCTAAAAAGAAACAGATTTAACAAAAAACTACAAAAAACAGAATTTTAAATCAGCGAAACACAAAAATTATAATGACTGAGGTCGTGCAAATTGTTGTGTTTTTTTTCAGTGGCACTAAAAATTATAGTTTTTTAAAAAGGTGTATAAAAGCGGTTTATCTTGCTTAATCGCCAAATTTTTTATAAATACATATTTATATTAATTCAGAACCCAGTGCCATTAATTTAAACTTTTTTAAGTGACTTGGGCCCATTATTATAACTTGCCAATAGCTAAAGTTAGGATTTTGTGGGAGCGATAAGTAGTTTTTCGTTATAAAAACGAGGATAATGCTCATTACTATAACTTGTCCTTAAAGTACTTGATAGTTAAGTGATGTATTCAGCTTACTTTTAATAGCGAAAATCTATTTATCGCTCCAACAAAATTCTAGCTTAAGCTATTGGCAAGTTATAATAATGGGCCTTAATATATTGAATATTTGAATGTTTATTAGACGAACTATTTTATTTATATACAGATAAAAGATAAGAAAGAATAATTTTAATAAAAAATTAGGTGATAAATATTAAAGCAAAATTGGGAAAATTTTATCGTAGACACTAGGAAAATGTGCCTTTATTATTAATTATCAATAAAATGTTAATATAATAAAATAGCTGCTTTTAATTACTTTTTGTATAAAAATGTTTAAAATAATTCATTTTTGTGTATTTTACCATCTTTTTTACAAATGAGTTAACTAACACAGGGTTGTTAAAAACGAAGCTAACTGACGGAGCTAACTTCACACACATTACGTTTACAATATTCGCGAAGTATAGAAAAAAGTTGAAAAAATTGTAAATTTGTATTCATACATACACATATGTACATCTATATACCACATACATACATAATATAGAAAAATGAAATCCAACAAAAGACAAAAGCTTCTAACCAACTAAAGAGAGATGTTGAACTTAATAATATTTCTCGTATTCGTTTATCTGATTTTTGCTGGTTAAATAGATAATGTTTACAACTTAACAGTATAGATAGAAGCAATATAGCGATCAAGAAAATTCATTCTGCTAGTGTGTCAAATAAACTTTTTATGTTTTCTTTAAAAATTGAACACGTAATTTGTAAAAGCTATTGTTTCAACTCTCTATATTTGTCATATAGAATATACGAACTTGAGCCTACCTCAGAATAACTAATTTGCATGAAATCCAAATATTTTTAAAATAACCATTTTTCAGTGGACATGCGTCTCCGACAAATTACCAACTGTCTAAGGAAAATTATCCTAAAATCTCGTTTTCGTAAAATTTCGCGTTAAAAGTTTACGAAAAGAAAGTGAATATTGTAAAAATTAAGCATCTGAACAGATTCTCTGAGATCTTAAAACGTAGTTAATAATTATATTCGAGTTACATTCCTCATTGCTACGCTGTTTTGGCTAGTCACAATCCTTGATGTCAACCAAAGAGTTTCAGCTAGATTGTTATCTGCAAAAGACATTGATGAATATGTCACTCAATAAAGAAGGCAACATATGCATAACAACAGAACGCGATGACAGCATGTTTGAGTGTCTGAGTGACACATCGTAGCAAAAGTTTTAAATTAATGTCTACAGATTTACAAACAGAAAGTAGAACATACTCTGAAAGGACAATGATCTATAAAATGTAAAAAAAATATTCGCATCGTAAAAATGTTGTAGTCATTTTTCTTTTTAAAAGTTTTTTTTCTATTTTATTTTATGATGTGTTTCTATTATATTTTTTTGTTTTTGAAATGCAAATAATAAAATGAGTTTAAGTTGAGCTCTGCTTGGATTCCTATTAACATTTCTATTGCTTTTAAAATATTTATTTTAATGTTTCTAAACAACAGTTTGGAAAAGGGTAAATCTTTAGTTAATCCTGCCTACATATACTGACATTTTTTGTTGAATGACAATGTTATCTGATTTTGTATGTTTTACACACATTTTTTATACACAGTGACATTGGTCACATTTTTTATGTTTTTTTTAGAATTTAAAAGGTTAATTATATGTTGTTGAAAAACTCTTACTGTCTGTGTGATTTAAACTTATGCCTATAGGCGTAGGCGTGACTCCTCTTTAGATGGAAATTTTTAATTCTTGAATTTATTTAAATGAATTTAAATTTATTCAATTCAGATTTACTTTTGATTTTTATTAAGTTGAGTTGTTTATATAAAATATCCTTTGTTTTTATTCTATTAAAATGCTTTTATAGACTCACATCATTTACATATGTATGTATGTACGTGAATGCATTATGTCTGAAAAACCAAGCAACCATACCATCAACCTCTTGTGCAGGCTGCCCTAAATCTCCAAAGCCCACCATATAAACATAGATTTAAGTGTTTTTTTTTTAAAACGCAGTGCTTCTGTTATGGCAAATGTAAAAGAGTAGATTGGAGATTTTAAAAATGTAAAACCTTTTTTTTTCTTGCTGTATTTTTCTATTGTACAGTGGGCGCCATGTCGGTGCCATCTAGAGAACTGTATTTTGAAGTAGATATTACTATAGTGGATTGCAATAAATCGTTATTAGTTTAAAATTGTTAATTAAAGTTTTCGTTTCGCAAATACTAGCAGGAAGTAATATTGTGAATAATTAAAAACAGGAATATTAAGTGATTTTAATGCATTTTTTTAAAAATGTTTAATGTATGTTGTTAAACGTATGTATGTAATGAAAGATAAATATGAAATCTGAAAAACTATAGCTCTGCAATTAGAGCTGGTTGGAAAGGAAAATAATAGATTATACTTAGAAATTGTGGTCATATTTTGTCCGAATTGTATTATTGAAAATGTTTATAAATTTTTTAAAATGTAACTGAAAATAGCCACTGTGTCCAAACTCTTCCATCTCAGCGAATCAAACCTGGTGGATAAGGAAGACAATACATTTTACTAACAACCTGTGTCACAATTTGCCCAAATTGTTGTTGTGAAAATTTATTAAATTTATTTACTAAAATAATTTACAAAATTAAAAGAAAACGCTCACTCTGCATTCGCAGTGTTTCTTCCACACGAGGAATTTCGTTTAAACAAATTCTATTTTTTTCGACAAATATTTGGAACGAAAAATTCATCGTTCGTCCCAGTTGTGTTTTAGCATGATGCCTAGGGTGCCACTTAAAATGTAAAAAAAAAATGTTTGCATACCAGTTGTAACAAAATATTTAAAGTGGGATCTCTGATATTTTGTGAAAAAAAAACTTAAGATGAAAAACAAAATTTAAAACTGTTCTTAAATATAACATGGAGAAATTAGAAAAGTATACTGTTTACTTTACCATACGTAGTATAGTTAATGTATAATCGAAAAAAAAGTCGATGTCGGGATTTCAACGGATTTATACATTTTGAGGTCTCGTGAATCTATTTTGACTATTTTCACGATAATGTCTGTGGGTGGGTGGTTGTGTA
Source organism: Phasia obesa (assembly GCA_949628195.1). Classification (NCBI taxonomy): domain Eukaryota; kingdom Metazoa; phylum Arthropoda; class Insecta; order Diptera; family Tachinidae; genus Phasia; species Phasia obesa. The sequence continues at coordinate 1,118,544 of OX451216.1, forward strand.
TGCCACTATTTTTATGGCGTCTCTACAAGTCATTCCGTTTGACATATCAGAATGAAATTCAGTATGTGGCTTTGGTATATGGAGATAAAGAGCTGAATAGTTTTTGGGCCTAATTGGGAGGGGCAAGGGTTAGTTTGCTTGACACCCGAAACCTGAAAGTATGTTTTGATTCGAATATTCATAAAAATATCTGTTTCCATGAGGCATGGTAGAGTTGAGTATATGCCACTGCAGGTTTTTACAATTGTTAACATTAGAACACTAAAGTAACTATGATTATATATCATTATATTTAAATTTAGTTCAAAATGTATTAAAGTAAAAACAACAGTTTAAGTAAAACTTTGTTTTACATTAATCGAATTGACATTTATTTATTATTTAAATATAAAATAATTCTTAATTTTCTACATACATATGTATGTATTTATGCTAAATATTAATACATACGTTAGTGTCTCTTTAATTTTTTATTTAGTTTGTTACAGTGCAAACTATTTTGAAACCTAAATAAAACTAAACTTATTTTAAGTCTCTTAAGTAGAAAATTACATACATTTTATTTATTACAGACTTTAAAACAATTATCAAATTTTCTCTATTTCCATTTTTTTTTCTTTTTATATACATAATTTCATATAATCACTATTTATACAGACGTTATTTTTATTCATATCCTTGTTTCCTTTCCATTTTATAGGAGTAGAATTTTCATTCTACAATTTTTATTTTCTTCATTTCTTAATTATGCTGTGTTAAATAAAAATAAAAAAAAAAAATAAAAATGTAAAGTGCCAACTTTGTTACTCGTCGGAACCTATTCAGGAAAGAATTTCTAGTATTTTATTTTTATTTTAATTTTTGCTTTACTCCTCTTATTTTATTTTCTTTAATAATTTCCAACAAAAAAGTAAAAAAATATAATTCTGATTTTTTTCACTTTTAATGCAAACATATGTACTTACATAAATGGCTTCTACTTAGTTTGCAAAGTCTGGGTTGGGGTTACACTGTTTCAAAGACATCCCAAATAAAAAACTTTTAATCGATACATATGTATGTATGTATATAGTACAGGGTGGCCGAAAAAAGACTGAAGGATAGCATATTGCAGGCGTGCCTGATGATCTTGGGGAAGCAGTTGCTGTACCATTTGAATTTTATACGGAGACATTTTAAGATCCCGCTTCAAAATTCTTTGCAGGGATGTTCTGGAGATTCCCAATTGAGCAGAACGACGACGAGTAGAGACAGATGGATCTTCGTTTACACTCTGCCGTACAGCCTCCACAACTGCTTCATTGCGCACAGATCGACCTCTTCCACTTCCTGGAAGATCTGACACTCTTCCATGTTTCTCAAAACGGGAGACTAAGTTCCTAATCATGTTGTCACTGGGTGCTGTTCGGACATTAAAATGACGACGATAATTTCGTTGAGTTGTAATAATTGACCTTCCAGAAGAATAAAAAAATTCAATGATTTTGACGCGTTTCTGCACATTATATGTAGCCATGATTTATCTCCAAAAACCAGTAGAAAACCTGCAAAAGACAAAAAAAATTATTAAACACAAAAATGATATAACTATTTTTAATCCATCAGTCTTTTTTGGGCCACCCTGTATAATAAAACTGTAACAGGACCGTCTCTGTATAGGAAATATTTTTTGAAAATTGTGTTGCTGGTGCAGATATTAATCGATATGGAATAGAAAACACGAATTTTTGGAATATATGTCTGTTTAATGCCTGTCTGTCCGCTTGGCTCTGTTCGCATCACGCAAAACCTACTGATGAATTATAATGAAATTTAGTTAAAAATATCTTATTTCCAAAAATAAATAGAGATAAAAAAAGTAATCAATTTTCCCGATTTAATGGTGCTGATAACTTGGCAGCACTTTTTATATTTGTAAGCGGGACATTTTATATACTACTTACATAACTCTACAAGAATTTTATATAAATTTTAGAATATTATTATTATTATTTAAAATCTGTTTTGCGACATCCTGCAGAATTACCCAGGGATGGAGTAATTAGTCTATATAAACATAAACCATCCACTATAAAAGTGAATCTTAAAAATTTGGTGTGATTTAATATTTCAGAGGAAAATCTAACAAAAAATTCTTAGGACGCTGACGACATGCCGTGCACTGCTAATTCAATAAAATTGCTTTAAAATAGATAATGTTAAAAATTTCAACAAGAAATGGTTGCCTTAATAAACTATATTTTTGTTCTGTTTATCTACTTAAATAATAAATTAAATACGTCAAGGTTGAAAAAATTCAGGATACTATTGCATTGATTGAATTTTTGAATTTTTTTGTAGTTTAGTTGCACCAAAAAGATGAGATTTTAATCAATTAGTTTCCTTAATTGGAAACAGTGTAGGTTGTTGTTAGCAATTCATAAATTATGCTGTATAAAACTTGATGACTACATGCTGCACACGTAGCAAAACTGTAATTGTTGTCGCTGTTGCTGATACTACAAACCTTGTCTGTCATAACGTCTTTGGCAAATAAACCTCTCATAACTGATGCTAAAAACCGGCGCAATATCAAATGCCATCTGAACAAAAACGAGTAAAAGTAGAAAGTATAAGAAGGACTTTCTCATAACGCAAAATAAAAAAATAAAACGAAAACAAAAATAAATAAATGAAATGAAAAAAGAAAGAGAAAAAAATTATACCTTGCAAAGATGTAAAAAAATAAATACTAAAGTGAAGTTCTTTCTCCTCATTCTTCTTCCCAACATACGCTTGTTATATACAGTGTAGAGCAAGTTATTATATTTTGTTCTTCCTCTATTTCTGTTTCTTTTTCAAAGCCATTTAACTACTTAGGCAGCTTTTCTTCCCTAATATCCTACGAGTATCAACAAAACAGGAAAAACAAAAACTTTTATGATTTTTTCATTGCTTTTTTACTATAGACAAAGTCCTCAAACCACAGATGGTAAACGAAATTGTACAATTCTAACAAACCGCTTGAAAGCTGCATTTTTTATTCGAATTATACGAAACCTTTTTTTTGTAATTTTAAAATGTTAACTCGTACTTTCCGTAGAGAGGATATTATTGCAAAACGTCGCTTACGATATTTTCCTGTTTTCGATATTTTCAATTAACGATCCGTTTCTCTGTCTTAGATCTCTCTCACATTTTCCTAACAGGTTAAACAAATATGTATACTGACAAGAAAACATTAGTGAGCCTTCCTCAAAAACAAATAATTGATTCCTTTGGAGTCGTGAAAGTACTTTTATTTGCTCTTTTTATTTAAAAACAGAGTTTATGTTTGAACGCGCACTAGTGAAGATTTACTAAAAGATTTACTTAAACCAAAAAGACAATCACGTTATACAAATTTACTATTTTTAAATGAATTAATTAATTATTTATGTATTATAAGGAGCTTATAACACATATATCACCTATAAAATATAACATACAAATTATACCAATTTCAAGTAAAGAAAATATATGAAGAGATAAAATAAAGAAGAAATATATGCTTGGTAGTATAATATAAAAAAAGGTGTTTAAGAGTGTAAAACAATTTCAAAAAGCTCTATCACCTATGAAATATAATATAACAAAAAATTTAATTTCTTATATCCTATTTCTTTGATAAGATTGTTTAAATAGAAAATTAATTGAAAGTACCTTGTAGATAGATACCAAGAATGCTGACAGATGTAGCTATCCAGAAAATGCATTGCATGCTGCTGATGTCTAATTATTTTTTATCTCTTTGTAATAAAGAACAATACGTTCGGCTAACTAGGCCCTTCTATAATAAATTTTTTTATTTATTTATTAAATGTTACAATACAATTACAAATTATATTCTAACTTGAATGGTCGAGCATAGTAACAAAGAAATTCACTCGTTGTAGTGAAAACACCCGGAGTCTTTGTTGGGATTCGAACCCACAACCGAACTTCAGTTGCGTTGACAGTTGCCAAAACTATATTACGGATGGCAACTTGCAACTGACGGCTGGCAACGTAACTGAAGTTCGGTTGCCATCCATAATCGACTTTTAAAATTCAAAAAGTACAAATGTACCAACTTTACCATCCCTGCTTTAAACTGTTGTGTATCTTACTACTAATACATATGTCTGGAACAATTTACACGTGTTTGTTCGAAATTGTGTCTGGCGTTTCTTACAAATGATTTGTTTATGTTTGATTAAAATCAAGCACATCTACCCAACTGGCCACAGTTTCATAAAATCAAGCAATACGAGTATAAACTTAGTAGCACTTGCCGATCTTAACCTGAATAGAACGCTTTTTCTCAAAATTTTACAAGATTTTTGGACTAAGAAACTTACTTACTTTGCTTACTTCTGTTCTATATACAAACATAAACATATGTATGTATGTAATTGATCTCTAAAAACTTATTATACAGCTAATTTTGTTTATAGCAAGCAGAAGACTTCTTGATTATTTCTAAGATTTCAAATAAAAATTTTTAATTTTGTAAAAAACTCGCCTACCATAACGTACTGTTTTTGAATGCTTGGTCGAGCGGGTGGTTAGTGCTGTTGTTAAACAAAATGTGTTGGATACATATGTATATGTATATTTGTATTTTTTTTTTCTTTTTTTTTTTTTGTTATCCTGCACATAATATGAAACGGCAATACATATTTGTATGAAAAATTATATTTAAATAGTTAAATTTTTATTTATTTAAATAATTTTACATCACATTTTATGGATTTATTTCGTAACTGCATGAAATGAAAGATAAATAATAGGTACTTTTAAAATTATCTAGTGCAGGTTGTAGAGCTCGTTAAGTAGATCATTTACATTTTGAGAAATTAAAATATACCTTTATCTATTTTTCTAATCAGATATTTTTAATAATATTTCTACAAAAGTTTATTGTAAAAAAAATAAACATTTTTTAAATACACTTTATAAATAAACTAAAAACAAATTTGAAATTAAAAAAAAAAAAAAATATTTTGTATTTAATTATTTTTATTTTCAAGCTTTAGGTCGTTAATTATTTTTCTTTTTATTCTCGATATTTCGCTACTCCTTTCATCCATCAGGAAAAATTAAAAAAATAACGTTATGAAAATTACAATTAAAAAAGTATTGAAAAAATTTTCTTCAAAGTAACATATTTCAAAAAAAAAATTTTGTCATAAACTTATTAAAAAATTTTTAAACAAGTACAAACAATAATTAAATTATTTCTTATTTACTAAATGTCTGTATATTTGAGGTACATTATCTGTGTCTGCCTTAAAATTAATTCTCTGTGTGTTTGGTGTATTAATAATTTGGGTAAAAACATATGAAATCAACCAATGAGTTGACCGCACCGATTTCGAATTGGATGAAATTTGGTACGAAGGGAAAGTTAACCATAATAATAGCGTTTGCCAACTTTCAGTGACCTAGCTCACGTACTTTCAGAATTATGGCCATTCCAAGTTGGCAAAAATCAATAAAAATGCACTCAGATGCCTTAACACAATTTTTAATATCTCGAAAAGTATTCATTGTACGTTAATAATGAAGGGCTCATTTTACAGATAAAAACATGCGCCATTCAAAAAAAAATTTTTTTGGAATTTTCGATCAAGGATAATGTAAATAAAAAAAGGACTAAAATTTCCAAAGGATATATCTCGAAAATCAATATTTTTAAAAATCTAAAAAAAATTTATGTTAATTCTTATTATGTTTTGTACAAGTCTGCCAAATTTCAATGTGGAGTCTTTATTACAACATGAGTTATTAAGAAAAAAGCAGGCGAAGGTTTATGTTTTGAAATAATAAAATTGAAAGAATACAAAAAAGTCGTGCACAATTCATTCGGTATTTAAATAAAAAATATGCCATTCAATTCAACATTTTGCTATAATCCTTTTAAAAAATCCGGTCACACTGGGTGCAATAAAAGTTTAAGACAAGTCCAATAATGGATGCTACAGTACACTAAGGATAAAAACATTACGATCTCAAATAAAATTTGTGGGACATGTAGAATAAAATTTTCGCATCTGAAAAAATCGAATAAATCTAATTTGGAAGAAGGTTCAGACATAAACGAAAATGTAGATACTTTCGATGACATTGCGTCAGGCAAGGAAGAAGTTGCTATTTCAAAATTAAACAATCTCCGATAAAAAAGAAGAAGTTACATCAAAAACGGTACAGAGATGCAAAATGTAGGAAAATAACTGATTCGATTCAAGACAAAATTTTCCACCGTTCAGCACAATCAACTTCGCATATGTGCCCACAATCCGAAATAATAGAACAATTAAAAGAAAAGTTTAAAACATTAACAAAAAATAGTGAGAAAATCCAACTGCTAACAATTTTACCAAAAAGCTGGACAATACATAAAATTGAGGAAGAATTCCTGGTTACAAACTATATCGCGCGAAAAGTTAAGCATTTGGTTGAAACAAAGGGTGTGATGAGTACGCCTAACCCAAAACTGGGAAGTCCAATTTCGCCAGTGACAAGCAGTTTAGTAACATCCTTTTATGAATCCGATGACGTCAGCAGGTGTATGCCCGGACAGAAAGATTTCGTGTCTGTTTTTGAAAATGGTACTAAAGTGAGGAAAAATAAAAGACTTTTGCTTGGAAACTTAAGAGAAATGTACGCCTTATTCAAGGAACGACATGATGGAATATATATAGGTATTTCCAAGTTTTGCCAACTTCGTCCGAGGAATATAATTCTAGCAAATGCGAGTGGATCTCATAACGTGTGTGTTTGTACAAAGCATCAAAATGTGAAGCTGATGGTTGATGCTATAAATTTAAAAAAATTAACTGCTGGTGTTCCGAATTATCAGCTTGAATGTTACAAAGATTGTTTGAAACAATTGCTATTTATTTTAAATCAGATGGAAAAACACAAAATACAAACTTCATAATAATATCTGATTGTCTTGTACACGATTCTGTAGCTGTTCACCTGTTCCATCGCCACCTGAATGTATTTTTGAGAAAAAAGTTTAAAACAACCCCGAAGAAAATCACGTATTTTTCAGACGGTGCTGCCCAGTTTAAAAATAAAAAGAACTTTATCAATTTATGTTATCATATGGAAGATTTTGGATGTAATGCTGAGTGGCATTTTTTTGCAACAAGCCATGGAAAAGGCCCAAGTGACGGTCTTGGAGGTACCGTAAAGAGAGAGGTACGTCGAGCTAGTTTACAACGTCCATTACAAGGTCAAATAACTACTCCAAAACAATTATATGAATGGTGCCTGCAAAATCTTTTGAACTGTAATTTCGAGTTTTTAACTCTAAAAGACCATGAAGAAGAAGCACGGTTCCTTCAAATTCGTTTTAAAGATTTGCGTACTATTCCTGGAACCCAAAAGCTGCATTCTATTGAACCTGTAGATAAAAAAAAATAAAGTCAAGCGTTACTCGGCAGATGCAGATTTTGTAATTGAAATCCTTCAGAAATAATAAATATGCTGCAATAAAGTGTTTAATAATGATAATACATTATGTTGTACTTTTTATTAAAGGTTTAGCAATGGAGGAAAAGAGTTTAAGCAAAGAAAATTCGAAAAAGTTCCGTTACATTTGATTTGTTCTTCTTTTTGTAGTTTGTCACCTTTTTGTATTTTGGTACATTTTATGAAATACATAAACCTTCGCCTGCTTTTTTCTTAATAACTCATGTTGTAATAAAGACTCCATATTGAAATTTGGCAAACTTGTACAAAACATAATAAGAATTAACATGTATTTTTTTGAGATTTTTAAAAATATTGATTTTCGAGATATATCCTTTGGAAATTTTAGTCCTTTTTTTATTTACATTATCCTTGATCGAAAATTCCAAAAAAATTTTTTTTGAATGGCGCATGTTTTTGTCTGTAAAATGAGCCCTTAATTATTAACGTACAATGAATACTTTTCGAGATATTAAAAATTGTGCTGAGGCATCTGAGTGCATTTTTATTGATTTTTGCCAATTTGGAATGGCCATAATTCTGAAAGTTGGAAGGCTATATGTCTGAAAGTTGGCAAATATTATTGTGCCGATCCATAGATCATGTGTACAAAATCTTATCAAATTTAGATGTGATGAGGTCAGAAATGTTAATATTTTCGGTTGATTTCATATGTTTTAACTCATTTGTAACATTTCTAATATGTAACGACGTTTATAATTGTTTTCTGAATTTAGTACTGAAACATTATCAAAATTCGGATCGTGATTTAATTCAGCACAATGACAAGATAATGCTGTTTTTTGCGAATTAATATTCCTATAGTTTTGGTCTGATTTATGTCCAGCAATTCTAGTTTTCATTTCCGCTACAAGGTATTTTATATACTACATTCGACAAATCTAGTTTTTGGATGCTATCTTTAGTTTTACTGAATAATCTGTTTAATGTGTTATGCCAAGATTTTTAAATGCCATTCTATATTTAGTATTATCAAAGATTTTTGATTTATCTAAACGTTCGGATAGTTCAGGTACATAAATTAAAGACATACATTTTTGGTTCTATAATATCTCTTGTATTTTGATTAATTCTTCTTCTTCTATATTGACTTAAAATAAATTAAAAAAAATAAAAAATAACTTTGTTTAAAGTTGAATGATATATGGATGTATGTACGATATTTTAAATTAATTATTTCAACAGCTTAATTGTTCGACTTTTTAAAACCGATTAAACTTAAAAACCGGACTTTGGGTAAAAATCGATTAGAATCATTTAAGACTTCAGACTTATGTGCTGTTTCTGTATTCCACAATTGAACAAGTCGTCTAGAAAATTTTTGTAAAAATAACTCAAAAAATTAGGTGCTTTTCATACAACTTGTCTAGACGATTTGTTCAATTGGAATACAGAAACAGCTCTTTAAGGTATAGTTTTTGTTTTGTATTCAATAAATAAAAGTTTTGAAAGTGTAATGAAATTTCTGAAAATTACTTATTAAACTTCTTAACCGGATTTAAGTTTAAGTTTTATATATTTTTTTTTTTAATTAACACATCGAGCTGGGTATTAAAAAATACTCACGCGCACATCTTCGTGTCATTTTTAGCCTGCCTTACTATACATATGTTTATTTTATGTGTGTGTGTGTTAAGGTTAATGTGTTCTATCTAATAACCATGTAGTGACATAAACGAAAAAAAAGAAAAAACAAATAGGTGAACGTACTCCAAATGTAATGTTTTGATTCTGTTTTCTCTCATTACAAGATTAAAACACCCTACACGATTTATTTTAAAAGGGTCTTTATTGAGAACAAAGTGTAGAAACCAAAAGTAAAACTTATTCTTATTTTTAAAATAGCGTTACATGATTAAATATAAGGTACTTTAAACTACTCCCAAGGAACAGCAGAATTTATCATTTTTCTATTTGAAAATAAAAAAAATATTTACAACAAAATTAAGACTTATATGTTTAGTGTTCTCAAAGGTATATTGTTAGTTTTTACTGTTTATGCTGTTTTTATTGTTTTACTAGCTTTTTTTCAGTTCTCCAGTTATGGTTTATGTATTTTCTTAGGTACCTTTTCACAAAATTTTATTAAAATCTATCCAGTAGTTTTTACGTGATGCGAACACAGACAGACAGGCGGAAAAGAGTTACTGTTTTATTTCATGAGTAGATGTTTTCTAAAATCTGTTTTTTAAGACAAGGAGATATCGCTATATGATCCTCCGATACCCATGCGCTTATTGATCTTATTAATCTTTTTTTTTTTTGTAGCGAAGCAGACCACTAACTTTATGGTCTTTCGACCCACTTCGTTCCTCAATGAAACATGTCGACATTCTTCCTTATCACAGAGACTATGGTAATTGCTATCATTTGCTTCAGGCTAAGGGTCTCCACTGAGTGTCCAAACAATATATGTCTGCTCGCCATCCAAAGCCTTTGTTATTTTAGTCTATTTCAAGCCACAGTCTGCAAGTATCGTCTTACCGCGATTTTTAGCTTGTCCAGATAATACTTGAGAGTCCGTCACCTCTACTAAGGACAGTTATTCATTTGTAGGCACCTAAGCTCCTTCTTGGTCTTCCTGCCAACTTGTAGTCAAAAATTCCAGAGTCTTCGGTGGGAATCGAACCCACAACGCCGGACTGATAGACTAGCACATCACCTACTAGCCCACCGAGGCATCATTACATTATAGTGCATGATCCTGAGAGAAAAGAGTAGAACAGGAGGTAAAAAGTTTCGAGCAGATCAGGGGACAATGAAAATAGTTACGTAGCTGAGCATGACATGTAATTTTAACAGAACGGTGCTATTTGCTAATTTTTCAATTAGTGTAGCGTAGAACTACGTCTTTCTTGATAAATTTTTACATTGTTTTTCTCTCCTGTTCACAATCTGTTTATGTGTACCAAAGTACAAGCATTTAATATACTGTGTTTTCAGTTGAAGTTGTTTCTGACTGTTTTACATGTGTGTGTGTGTGTTGGACTCTCAATAGCCCTTGTTCCGTTAAATAAATAAAATATTTTTTTATATAAAACTGCAATAAATTACCATTATATAATGCCAGTACAAGTAAATAAAAGCTGAATAAGTAAAACATAACATTTCTGAACTTTTACTTTATTTAATTATAAATTGAGTCAAACCGTGTATTGGAAAATCCTGGAAAAACAGATTTTAATTCTAAATTTATTTTAAGTACGATTAACATATTTTGATGTTTTTAGCTTAGTCCTGTTTAATGACTACAAAAAAGCGATTAAAATCCTCCAATTCTCATTCTCATTTATTTCTAATGATGATATATTTTTGTTAATTTGATTGTTTATTGCATATTGAAGGGTTTCTTTTTACGCGTGCTATAGTATTTTCTAATGAATTTATTTAGCAAAGAACCCTCATAGTCTTTTTGTCAACAAGAAAAAACTGTAGTGGCAGTGAACCCAAGCATTTAGATAAAGAAAACAATTTTAAATCTTCGTATCCTTAAGAACTCATTTTAAGTGTAACAAAGTCAGGAGAACGATTTTTTTATTTTAAATGAGGGTTTTAGGGGTGAAGAAGTTATTGAATGTAAAACCACAGCAAAAAATTTATTATTTTCTCTGTTTTATAGCAAATTACTTTGATAATTTGTCCCATTTTTAATTTGGAGATTTTGGTGAACATAGATACGATTTTATTATTAGAACAAATTATTTGTTTGCTGTAGATCTCTAAGATTTTCAATTAGAAAGCATAACTTTTAAGTGAAAATTTACTTTTCGGATTAAAAAAATTATGGACATTTAAAAAAAATCTGTGAATAATATATAAAAAGTAATTTAAATTCATTCGGATTATAACAAAATCCTCAAGTCTGTGAAATGTTATTTATATAATTAAAAATGGTTTAAAACATAAATTTATTTAAAGTGAAAAAATCAAAACCATCGTTAAAGAAAAATTCTTAACCCTATTCTGCTACTCCTCAGTAAAAAAGTTATACTTTGTCCAGGTTAACTATCTTTATTACAATCTATAAATATAATAAAACTGTAACAGGACCATTTCTGTACATGAAATATTTTTTAAAATTTTATTGCTGATGCAGATAGAAATCGTTATGTAATGCAAAACGCCAATTTTTGGATTTTTTTGTCTATCTGTCCGTCCATTTGTTTGTGAATTTTGTGTGGAGTTACCTTAGTATCTTGATTCAAATATAGGAAACTTTTTCGCAAAAATATCTAATTTCCAAGAGAATAGTAGTGAACGTACTAATACTCAACTTTGCCGATTTAAAGGTACTGCAATCTTGACGGCGAGTTTTATTTTTGAAAGCGATATATTTTAAATGATATTTACAGAAATCTACAATAATTTTAGAATTTTTTACAGAAGTACCCCTCTATATAAAGAAAATACATACAGCATAATTGAAGCACTATAAAAGTAAGAGTCGTAAAATTTGGTGTGGATTATTTTCAAAGCGAAATATGTGGAGGGCACTGCTAGTATTTAAATAAAATATCTTGGAATACTTCGTAAACAATCCTGGTTGGTTCTAGCGGCAAAGATATGTTCATACCAGAAGTTAAATTAATTAATTTTCAACAATACATTAATTTATACTAGTGATGCGGCGAAAATTAGTTTAACGAATGTGAATGCGAAAGCGAATTATAAATTTGAATTTTGCGAAAGCAAATGATAAATAATTTTATATCCTTATGCAAATAAAATTTGTATTCAAAACATGCAGGTGTTTTACACTCGGATATATTAATACATATCGTTATCTAAAATGCAAGAAGGCGCAACTAAAAAAAAACTTCAAAATCGTATTTTTGGTCAATTATTATGAATGTCATTAAACTACAAGTCTTGAAAAAATTTTACACTTCTGCGATCAAAAATTACGCTTTTAATGCAAAAAAAAAACAAAGGGACGTAGTTTTCATTTTACAAAGTTTTTTGCTTCTGCTGTAAAATTATATTTTTGTAAGTTGCTCCTTTTTGCATTTTAGCTAACGATATGTAAAATATATATCTGAATGCAACACACCTGCATTTATTCAGCCAGGTCTTGAAATGCAAACATCTCTCCATTTAACTTACCCATTTTAACAGATTTAGGTTTATAGAAGCGCTAATTATTTGTATTTCTTAACGTATCATTTAACGTTTGTTTTTTTTTTTTGGCTGCGTTGTAGATTGATGGACAGCTTTAGTTATCTCGTGGATCGGTTTTCCCCATTTAGAATTTTGTTACAAATTATGCATATTTGCTTTTACTTTTCTACAAATTGAAAATTATTTAAAAACGCCAATATATTTTGATTTAACGTTTATATTTCTCAAAACTACAACAATTGCGACAAAACTTGTATCAACCGTTATAAATTAAGTTATAGGCGTCATATATCAAACTAATAATTTTTGACAATTCTTTAATTTTTACAAAAACAATTACAAATATTTGAATTAGTCAGACCGTTTTTCCACAGGGCAACTTTTGTTGCGCAAGTCTTAATTAATTTTTATGAATTCTCTTACTTACTTTTTCTTCTTTTTCTCTCACACTACATTTCAAACGCAAGAAAACTAGAAAACCGGTATCAGATGAAAACAGCTGAGGTTTTTGATGATCTTCTAAAATCATTTTCTCACTTTTGCGGTTGTTATTAATTTTAGGAACATAATATAGATAGATAATAATATAGATTTTTTTTAAATGTTATCTTATATTTTCGCTTTAAAAACTCGTTATAATTTAGCGAATGGCAGACAATCCGAGTGTTAAAATAATAATTGGTAAGTTGCGAATGCTAACTTCGGAGCCTCCCTAATTTATACTGTTTTGTTCATAGCGAACAGTGAACATCATTATGATATTCCACTGCGATCTTCAGTCGTTTTCAAACAACACCAAGACTTCCAACATGTTGTCGTCGTACCAAATCGTTGTATAGAAGAGAAAAGTGCACAGGGGATGAAACAAAATACTCAACACAAAACGAACTAAAAACAATTGAACAAAAAACTAACGTATCATGAAATTTAATTTAGTTTTACATTTGTTGTCATAACGATAGGTAGAAAAGAGTAATAACCTTTTCATACAATCGTTTTATCGAACGAAAATTTAAACCCCGTGAGCACGACTTAATTTTTTGAAAATAAATAAAAAGTGTTTGAAAAAAAATCGAAAATAATGGATTTTGCGAGAAAATTAAAGTGAACAATTTGTCTTTTATTTTCTTAAAGAAAATATTTTAAAATAAAGAAAATATTAATTTTATGGTGCAATATATTTTTTTTTTTGTTTCTATAAGAAGGGATTGCTTATGAAGAGATAACAATCTGTATTTTGTAAAAAATCTCCTATAAAAAACACCAAGTGAATATTTTTAAATCAGTTGATCCTAAATAAACAAAAGATACAAAAAGGAAAAAAGAAAAGATCAATTAAACAGTCAAAATACTTGTGTCTCAATAGAAAAAGTACCTGATTTTTACTTAATATTCCTTACCTGGTATTTGAAGTAACAAATACCTTCTCAAGACTTTAAGATTTCTTGTTTTAATTATTGGATTAACGAACGAACAAATAAAAAAGAACAAAATGAAATACATCAGTAATGGCCATAAAGAATCTTATACCCTGGTGGCACGCAAAAGATACATGAAGAAATTGCTGTAAGTATTACAAAAGTTAAAGTCGTTAGTTGTAATAAGAAAAAGAATGAAAATTAAAAACTCAAAATGGCAAATTAGTTTTCATTTTAAAAGATAGATTTACTTTTAAAAAGGAAAACATATTTCTAAAATTTTGGTGTTGCATTTTGATAATGAATTTGATATTCCAACATTTTTCTTTCTAACCATACACGAATTTAATGACATATTTAAATACAAATGCATTCATATTCACTTATGTATAAGTAGATTCTCTTGGAAGTGCCAAAATTTATTTGCATGTTGATCAACCCTCGATTTAAAAATATTTATTTATATGTTTAATGCAAAAGTGACATAAATAAATATCTACCTTTTTTGCGCAAAAATTTGGCATGCCCTCTTGAAATTGTTAATTCTTACTGACAATTGACAAAGGGATGCTCGCTCGTTCTCTCATAAATTATCCATAAATATGCAAATATATTAATTTTGGCACGCGCATGCGCACGTTTTTCTTTAATTACCTTTTTTTTAAAGTACAATAAATAATAGAATAAGAAATAAAAGAAAAGAAACCCATGTAAATGCTAAGTACTGTGTTTAGTATAATTTCTTCAATTATAATTTTGTAATAAATTAATGATAACGATGGAGTGGAGTTTGCATGATCTTGTCTTTTTATGCCACTTTTTCGTTCCGCGTGCTCAGTGGTACGTTGCGGAACAAGTGCAATATTGTCTAAACGTTTCATTTTGCAACACATAACAAACAAGTGCATGTACAGAGAATGAAAGTGGCGGGATATTTTAATAAGAGAAAAATATTTTTATAATTGCAATCATACTTTAATGCTTAAAATATATGAAACTAAAATACAAAATTTAAAAATTCTAGAATTCAGGTTATTATATTCTACTTAAACAATCAGCTGCTGTTTATACAAGTTGCAGTTGGCTTGACAGTTCTTCAACAAACTGTTCAAGTGCAGGAATATTTTACAATGATTTATTAGAGGCAATATAATGTTACGCTTATTTATTACAAATACATGTTATTCATCTATGAATGTACGTAATAAATATTTGCTTCATCATTTACCCAAAATAAGATGATACGAGTTTTTAATCAGCAGTAACCCCTTCTTTTAAAATGTCGTGTTGGTACACAACGAGCCAACAGAACAGTTACAATGACTAACAATTTTGTGCGGTAATAATTAATCTAATAGATTATTGCTTACTTGCAACCTGGCCTTAATCAAATTCACACAATTTTGAAAACGTTTTGAGGGCGGTAATGAAATTACTTATAAACCAACCAATTTAATAAAGAAAATATTAAATAATTATTACGTTCGTGTTATAACGACTGATAAATTGTTTTTGAATAACATAATTTTTTTAAAAGTTTGAAAAGTTTTGTCACGCTCTTGCCGTTTGAGTCGTTACCCTTAACATAAAAATATTTTTTTCTTTTCGTAATTTATAATAATAATTATTTTTCTTTGGAAAGGTTTGGTTTTTAAAATATCAATAAAACTAACATTTTCATAAAACAAAGTGTAACAAACCTTCTTTCTTGAAAGGTGGCATGCTACTAACATAGCTGCCAGATTTGACGATTTATCGTCATTTTGACGATTTTGGGCCCTAAAAATTACCTGGTGACGGTGAGACGATTTATACCCTAATTTTGACGATTTTGTATAATTTTGACGATTTTATATAATCCAAAATTTGCATTTCCAATTTGATAATATTTTAAGTCTATTAGAAAAAAAAACAAAAATAAATGTTGCCAGACGATTTGGGAATTTCCAAAAGCTGTTGTTGTCAGAATTTAAGGGATATACGAACCAATAAATTTAGTAAAAATTTTTTTCATTTCTATTAAATATTGATAATATTTTCACCTCTAAGTTGATTTTGAGTTTTCATAAATACATATATTTTAGGAATTATTAACCACATAAATAAAATGTTTCAAAGCGAGAGTACAGAAATTCACAATTTATTTAATGAAATACAACAATTGTGGAAAATTCTAATGTGCAACTTTTTTGCTTAAAACTGAAAACTTTTAATTAAATATAAAAAAAAAATACAATTTTATAGATTTTGAAGACATTTATTTAGGAAATACTTGTATGCCACAGACATATTGACAAAAGCAAAATAGATGAAAAAGAAAAATATAATATTTATACATATAATAAAACTGTAACAGGTACATTTCTGTACATGAAATATTTTTTGAAAATTTTGTTGCAGGTGCAGTTAGTAATAGGAATGAAATACAATACAGCAATTTTTAGAATTTTTGTCTGTCCCAGACATACGGACAGACAAAAATTCTGTCTATCTGTGCACGCATCATGTAAAAACTACTGCATGAAGTTTTATAAAATTTTGTGAGGAGGTACCTTAGAATCTCGGTTAAAATATAGAGAAAAATTGGAAGTACGCAAATTTACCGACATAAAGATACTGCAAACTTGTCAGCACCCCTTTTTTAAAAAGAGAAGTAACCACAGGCAATTAATGCCTATATTTAGCGTGATACTTCCTTTGGAAAGGGATAGGAGTAGATAAGACAGAAGGTTAGTGATAGTATAGCTTCACTTACGGCAAAACTGCAATTGCACGTTATGTTTATTTTTTATAACAGTCTTGCTGCGCCTCTTGTGTTATTAAAGCGTATTATTTTGAAGCTAGCATAGTTAATTTATAATTATTTTACTTCGCCATGGCTGAGTATTGAACTCGTGAACATTGCTTTATTAAGTCAACGTGCTAATCACTTAAGCTACAGCCTTTGTTCCTATAGACAAGAGCTAGAAACTGAACCAAGGCAATTAAAATTATTAGACCTAAAAAATGTATCCTGATAAATTAATTGGATTATTGGAAAAAATATGAGAGTTGCAAACGGGAGGTTTTACTTTTTAGTTTTCCATTTTGACAAAATTTATTAAAAAATCCTTGTTTTACAACATTCTTCAGCAAATCTGGAAAGAGTATTTAGGTAAATATAAATAAGACTAAAGTAAAAAAGTTCTCTGTACTTATAAGAATTCTGTTTAATTACTAAGATTTGTTGATTTAAGAATTTTTGTATGTTTTGCCTTTAATAAAAAATTGGTAAAAAGGTCTTTGACGTTTTTATGACGATTTCAATAAGCTATTTTGACGATAATCACAAAAATTTTACGATACTACCTCTAAAAAATCTGGCAGCTATGGCTACTGATTGAAAATTATTATATGTTTTGTTCTCTTTGTGAAAGTCTTGTTGAGATTGTTTATGTTGTCACAGAAACTCAGGGTTTCCGTGGGTGTCTTTCCATATAATAAATTTATAACAAAATGTAAAATTGTTTTAAAAATTTTGTTGGTGATGCAATTTTTAGAATTTTTGCCTCTCTGTATTCGCATCACGTAAAAACTACTCGATAAATTTTAATAAAAGAGAAAAAGTAGGGAAAGTACGCAATTTTACCGTTTTAAAGGTACTGCAAACTTCACAACACCTTTTATTTTTGGAAGCGGCATATTTTAAACACTATTTACAGAACTCTACAATAATTTTAGAATTTTATATATTACGGCTTTGTTCCTGAGTAATTACCTAGGGATGGGCACCTCTATATAACTGAAGCATTATAAAATTAAGAGTCTCAAAATTTAGTGTGAATTACTTTCGAACAAATTATTGTCAGGACGTCCACGATGTGGCGGAATAGCTAGTAATAAATAAATAAATATTTTTCGAGAAAAAATTAAAGTCACCTTTTTCGGAAGAAACCTGTAGTTTGTGTGAATAAAAAGTCTGTAAACATTAATTTATTTTTTTAGTTTCAAAATCAAAAACATTTATTTTTCATTCGATCATAAATAAATTTTACGCGCGTCCGTCCGTCAGTCTGCTTCATTGCTAGTTGCAGTCATATTACATTTTACTTAGTCATTAATTGTATATGAGGGATTAAAAATGGCAAGTTAACTTTTTGTTTAAATGTCTAAATAAGTTTAGTCAAGTTTTTGCTTTTCTGTGGTATATTTTTGTGAAACAATTATTATTTTTATGATGGTGCCATTTAATGGAGTACTAAAAGATTAGAAAGAAAGAATAGACAGAGAAAACAATTTTAAATGAACGCGGGCGGTACAAGTGTAGTGTATCTTAGTTATTCAACTCAGTGATGACGGCAACAAAATCAAAATAATGGCAACAAATTAGCTGTCAATTGTTTAAAGAAAGAAACTTTGTACAAAATTTAATTTAAAAATAAACAAAACTAATAAAAAAACGAGTTAATTTGTTCTTATAAGGTTTAATGGTGGTAATTTTGCAATAGTTAGTTTTTTTAAAAAACAATTAATACAAATTTGGTAATAACGCCTTGAAAAATACAGTATTTTAGTTATTACCACAAAAACAATTGTTTTTTAATAAGGCTTAAAGAAAAATAATAATAATAGTTTGAGATACAAATAAATATGTATGTACACCGTTTTTAGTAACTTACGAACTAGGGGCGCCATTGTCGAAATCGAAAATTACTAAATTCTTGGGATTATTCTAAGCAATAACATAAATTATTATACCCTTCACCAAAGGTAAAAAATTGTGAACAAAAGTTTGTCGTTCCGTTTATTATGTCATAAGGAATTTTAAATATCCAAAAATATACATTTTCGATCATTATGGGAAGAGAAGTGAAACGTCAGAAAACTAAATTTCACAAAAATAACAAAATTAAAAACAGAACAAAAAGAGCAAAACTTACACAAGTTTTCTAGACTATTCAGAAAATCTATATCAACAAAAACACGAATAAGGACCCTGAAAACGTAAATTATGGAAAATTAATATTGTAGAAATTACAAACAAAATCACAATATTATATACAGGTCGGCCTTTAAATAAATTTTCGCCTTGGGAAGTTAAAGATATTTTGATTTTCGTCACTAATTTGCTTGGTTCTACAAAATCCCGTAAATTACCAGTACAATTAATTTCACCAAAATAATTTAAACTTAAAAATCTGAAACAAGTCAAAATTTCACCAAGAAGCCAAAATATTATTAAAACTCAAAGTTTTATTATTTATGTATATAATTTTACAAATACATCGAGATATCACAAAAAAATTTACAATATTAGAAAGAGGAAGTTACATACCTTATCATATCTTTTTAAGATATGGCCAAGCTTAAACTCGTAAACGAACTTTTTTCTCAAAGAAGCCAACTTGTCCAGCTTTTTGTTCGACGGAGGTTAGACGTATGTAATTTCAAAACCTTACCTATTATAGTATTCCAGTTACAATATCTAGACTTCCAATCCAGTAAATTTAGAAGGCGGCCATTCACATTAATGAGTGAGTTGCTCTTTAAAAAATTTCAAGAGTTTACCTATTCTAGTTCTCTAATTACAGCATAACACTTTGTTCTTTGTATGGAAATTACCATGTTTTTCTAGACAATTCACATTAATAACGGAGTTACTTTTAGATAAATTAAAGATTCTATCAATTATAGTTCTCTATGTACACGATAATTATTGCTTATAAATTTTGAGATATATTAAAGAAGTGGGTGTAAAAATTGGATAATTTGAAATATCAAAAAAAAAAAGACAAATCAGTCAAGCTGTTCTCCGATTATAGAAAAATTATAAAGTGGTCGTGGTCAAGTTTTCTTTCCTTAAAAACCTTATGATAAAGATTTAAAACCAAATTAGCCAAATCGGTGCAGCCGTTCTTAATTTATGCAATTACCAACGAACGAGATTTGATTTAATTTATATAACGTAACGGGTTTTTATGTTGCTTCACACGATTTTGCTTAACACAGCATTTTTTAAATGCAACTCTAGTGTTCAGCAAGGCATATACACATGTGATTGTTTTTATGTCTGTATCAATTTTTAACATTTTTAGAAAAGCATTTTTTAATTTCTTTCTAAAAACTATCTAGATCATAGTGGAAAAATTATATAAATTCGTCGAAGTCAGCGCAGGAGTTAATGAGATATCCACCACAATCTTTTAATTTTTTATATGTATAGACTAGATGCACTCGACATGCAAAAATTATTAATACAAAGATATTTCCAATCTTAACGTTAAATTTAAGAAAAATATCTTTTTAACTTTTAAAATTAGTTTGTGCTCACACACACCATTTATAGGGTGTTTTATATTCAAACAGAGGGCGTTTTTGTTGCTGTATAAACATGGGTTTCCATTGTTATTGTTTGTACAGCAGCAAAAAAAAATATAAATAACATTTCGTTACATGTCAACTTATGATCAACACTTGTTATTCTTTCTGTTTTCTTCTTCTTTTTTTTTTTTTTTTTTGCTTATTTAAGACAAATTTTGTTTTAATACTCTCAAGATTATTGTCATATAAAATTACAAAAAAAAACTATTTTTTTTAATTATTATTTTTCCCCTATAGAAGTTAAGTACATTCTTGCAAATAATTATGAAGAACCTTGCGTTGTGTCCCGTACTAATATTTATTTTCATTAAAAATTATAAACTCTTTAAATATGGTCTTGACATTTCCATTTTTTTTTGTTTCAAAATAATTAAAATAATAAACTTTATATGGCAACCTTGAGTGTTTGCTGAAAGATTATGAACAAAACAATAATAATTTTTACCGCCCACTATAATTCAATTGACAATGATGTTATTTTTTATATTTAATCTGTTTAATAAGCAAAATAAATTGTTCTTTTAGTTACGCAAATGCATATAATTTTTATTTATTTATACGAGCTGGCAAATGCTTTCCTTATGTGACCAAAACAAGCTAAATCGATTTATCATATATATCAGTTTTCACCAAAAAATAATAAATAAACACATAACCTAGTCTCTTGTTTTTAAATACACCTAAATGACTTATATTTGTTTATGTTTTAATTATATAAAGGTTATTTATAATTTTTGTAAATAAATATTTTTGACATTAAACAATTCTATTACAAGTAATTGATATTATATTTAATAAATAACAATTATCTAAAATTGTAATCGGATTTTTTTAATTACACATAACATCTAATTTTAATTGAAAATTTTCCAATTACAAATACATGTAAGGTGCAATAGAAAATAACCGGTTGCTATTAAAACAAACAAAATGTAAAAATTTCCTAAAAATAAAATTTTAAATTAAATATTAAACAAGATATTAATTCTTTTAAAACATAGACGACAGCGGCTATACGGCTACATGACTACAAATTCCGTTGGCTACATTTGTCGCCGTGCAGTCAGCTACTTAATTATATTGAAGACGACAGCTACATCGTAAACTTTGACCTTTTTGTAGAAATGCATGTTTTAATTTTACAAAATAAAATAACTTTTTCAAAAAATAGTAAATATATCCTCAAAACCTTTTGATTGTAAATGAAATTTTAAATTTGTGGCATTTTCTTCTGTTGAAAAATGCATTAAACATATAGAAAACATCAGGCTACCGGCGACAAACTGTCAAAATTAAAATACAAATAGGAAAACGACTAGTTTAACTACATCATAGCTACATGACCACCATTGTGGCTGTGGCCAAGTTATTTTAATTTCTATTTTTGTTTGCGACAATTTTATTTTATTCAACAGAAGAAAATGTCACAAATTAAAAATACCAATTCATTTACAATCAAAAGGTTATGGCCAAATATAATTATTTGTTTTGATATGATAAAATTATTTTTTGAAAAAGTAATTTTTTTTTAAAGGAAAATATGTATCACTACAATATTTTCATAGTTTTGATGTATGTAGCTGTCGTCTTCAATATAATTAAGTAGCTGACTACACCGGGACGATTGTAGACAACGTCATTTATAGCCGTCTATAGTGTAGCCGCTGTCGTGTATGTGTTTAATGCATAAAATAAAATTGTCGCATATAAAAATAGAAATTAGCCTTAGTTGACTGACTACAACCACAACGATGATCTGGCTACACGACCACCGTTGATTTGATGGCTTTAAAAAAATCGTATTCCTATAAACGTCTGTATTTTATTTTTAACAGTTTGTAGTCGTTGTTGTAGTCTGATGTTGTCTATGTGTTCAATGCAAAATATATTACATAGATTCTGATTAAACAAGTTTTTGATGAAAATTTTGTTAATAATATATATTTTTTGATGAAAATGGTGATAAAAGTATTAAATTCCTTTCAAACAGACATCGTATATAAATATTTTCTTTTAGTAGAATTTATTTATTTCTCTCTGAAAATGAAATATGCTACAAAAATATAGAGTTGAATGCCGTAGAGAGGAGATAAAATAAAATAAGCAATAAATATTAGACTGCTTTCACATTCATTTTTTAAAAAGTCAAACTCAAAATAATGGACCCTTTTCAACAAAAGAAAAACTTATAAGAAAACGAATAATAAATAAAATCATTAATTTAGACACATCAACACCAGACTTTCTTCTATATCCTGTTTGACTGTTGGGACAAGGTTTTGCTTTTGTTTTTGAAAACTCAAGTGGCTTAGCTGGGCTTAACTGTGTAAGTGTCACCCAATGAAAACACAAAAGTGGAATTTTTAACTCTCACATATAAATGATCGAATGTTAAACTCATGGGTCTTTATATGGGTCACGGACAGACGTTTATACTCTAATTGACGTGTATTAAGAAGCGTGAAGTAAAACAGAGCGAGCGAGTGTTAATGAAAGATAACGTCGTAAGCCACTCAATATTTGTGCTTCTCCATTAGAAAAAAACCTACCACTTCACAACAGCTGGGTGGTTCTCAGTACGTCTAATACTACAACAACCCTTTGTCTTTTGGGTGCTTTTAATCATCAATTTTACGACTACGGCTTACTATCTTAAGATACCAGATGTTTTAGTTGTCAGACTTAATCCTTCTTTATGACATCCTTTCGTAATCACCTAATACAAGATGAACAACCTATAAAGTCACTTAGATTCTGCCTTTAAATTTTACTTTTGTTTCTTATCCAAAAGTTAAGTTCTACGCAACATAGAGTTTTTGCTAAGATCCGAATAACGAGACATTCAACTACTAGGTTGTATTCTTGTTTTTTATTTTAATTTTTAATTTTATTACTTCTAAACATTATTTGACTCAATGAAACCTGTTATATGAACATTGTTTTATATTGTTTTTATTTTTAAAATATATTTCTCTTTATTTTTTAGATTAAAATAATCAGTTTTTGGCAAAGTAATTTGGTAGTCTTGAAAATTTTTTAAACAACCCCCTTTTTATTTCTTTTTAAGAATTATAAAAAACTTAACAACCAACCACTTTTTCTTTGAAAGTGAACATTTGCTTGGTCACCTTTCATTTTATCTTTCTGCGGTATAAAAGAAAGTAGAATTTTCCTATATTTACTCGTCGTATCCATGTTAATATCCTTGCAGATCTTGTTTGCATTAAGCTTAACTTTTTCAGATTCATTATTTAACTGTCATCTTGTTGTCTGTATGGAATTTACATTTAACGCTTTATAAACGCTTCAAAGATATTTGAAATTTAAAACTGCAATGGAATGGTTCCACCTCATTTCCTTTTTAATGAATAATAAAAACGAAGCCCTTACCTCTCTGCAGGCAAACGTGTAAATTATCATCATTTCATAGTGTTGAACGGTGATTATGAAAAAATGATCATGGTGATGGTGATGAAAAAATTTAAATTAATGTTGCGTAAGTTATTTTCATTTATACTCTTTATATTGTTTTCACTATTTTCTCACAGTTTTATTTTTATTCTTCTTCAATTCAGTTTCTAATTGTTGGTTTTGAAAATTCTTTTATTTATACTGGTTAATAAAACAAGATCCTTTTACCTTTTATTCGAATTCATCAATAGCCGGGCACTTAATATGAATGAACAGTATACTCTTTGAGAAATATTATATAATTTGTGTTCATAAAAAAATTAAAAATATACAATACCCAATAAAAATTAAAAGCTGCATTTAATTATGAGTACTAGTTTTATTTTTATTATTATTACTTTTATTATTGTCATTGTTATTACTATTATAATTATTATATAAGCTACGGATGAAGCCACTTACCCTGTGCAGTGATAGAACATTCACATTCTTTGGAATGTGAATGAATTTCGAGGAATTTTCTCTACTAAATCTAAATATAGTGGTATATTGACGGAATCTAAGACTAATGAATTACCAGAGCTTTCCAATAACCCGTTTGACCCATTAACCAGTTCAGTCCTTAGCGTGATTCGATATCTGAACCAGTTTTTTATACCTTTCCTAACACAGATGGGTGCGGCATATAATTTATAGTTTATATTTTTTTAATATGCATTAGTCATATCTACAATTAACTTCTATGGTTCTTCAGGTATTTACCAACGAAATCATTTTCATGTTTGGAGCCATCAGATAACCAAACTTGGTTATTCTGTGAAAACTTAAATGATCTTGTTACTTTGTATTTCATAAAAAATCGTAAAAAGTAATCACGTTACTTAGTTTTCACTTCTATTGGCAGCTCTATCGACTGCCCTGGTTGTGGTGTGAAATTATATAGTTCAAACCAACCATGTTGAATTTTTTGAGTGTTGTAATGATCAACTAGTCCAAAAACCTCTTTGTCATGACCATAGTAATGATTAAAACAACTGAAAGTTGTTCATGTGACCATATCATAACCATGTTTTTGCTGAGTGTAATTGTAAATGATTGAAGTATTTAATCTCTTGATATTTATTATTATAAACTCTTAAATTCCTTTTCATTTATAATCCTTTCAATGGCTTTTTGTGGTCAAGTAACAATGAAATCTCAGGGTAAAACATCTAGTTCAAAATACAAGTAATTGATTAATGTCATTAAGAGAATAAAATAGTACAGAACTGATTTTATAATTTTTGTTAATAAAAAAACAATTACAAACAATTAAATAATATTTGCATTTATTTCAACTATAAAATTTTAATTAACTAAAAGTTGAAATGAGTTAAAAACAGCAACAATTATGCTTCCGTTCAGCAGGTCTACACCATAATAGTAGAACAGAAAGGCATTTTGGAAAGAATTTTAATACTTGAAGCACAAACTCAAACTATTTAAATTAATTTTTTTATGCAAATTAATTTATTTTTTTACAGCTCAAGTATTGTTAAAATTGTTAATGGTGAACGAATGAAAAAGAACAATAAAATCTATTTTTTACTATTGTTGTTCTCTTAATGCTTTATTTCCCATACACCTGGAAAAAAGACTGTTTATACATTTCGTTAGGCACTGTAAAGTAGTGTAAGTGATGACACTTTAACTGAGATAAATTAAGCTTTACATGTCATTTTGACACTAAATTACATCGTAAACAAGAGAACAAAGAATAGAAACAAAATTAATGTGAGAACTTTAAGATTTTGTTCTACATTTTAACTGGCGGAAAGAGACTGACTTGGCCACACATGGCATATTGAAACCCTCAACAACAATAAAAAAATGTGGGGGCGTTTAAAAACTTACGAATTCAATATGTTAGAGAAGTAAAATATGTAAAGAAACGAAAAATATCTCACACGCATTAGCTCTAGATAAACCATGTTTAAAACTGATTTTTACAAGATTAATGACAGGATATTGTTGAAAAAAAAAAACGCACACAAAACATGAAATAAATGTCAATGTTAGAAATATGTTATTTACGTTGATTTAAAATAAAAAAAAACACTCCATGGAATTTAAAATTCATTAAAAACTCCCATGACGTGCATTTTTAACGGAAAATTGTTTCTAATTTTTATTTATTTTCTTTTCTGTGAATTTTCCCAACTATTCCACAGTAATAATGGGTTAGAAAATCAGCGATAGGAAATTAAAAAAGAAAAATATTGTAAAATAACTAGAGCAAACAACAAACATTAAATGTAGAGAGAAAAATCTAATCTGATAAAAATCACAAAAAGTTGTTTAAAAACATGTAATAATGAAAATGTGTCGCCATGAACGAGGGTTAGTGTTTTTTTCTACATCATAACTATGAAGTGTAAATGTCCTTTTAATGAAAGCGAAGCAGCTAATGTCCTGCTGAGGGACATTACTCCAATTGATACATTTTAGCGATAACAACTTTTGTAAATTAAAATATTGAAATATTCTCTAAAAGGGTTTTGTTAGATATTATGCGAGTAGGTAAAAGGTATGTAAAAAGTCAAGAAGTTTGAGAATGATACAACAACAAAATAACATGTAAATAGCTTTAAGGCAACTAATATCTTAATTAGGTTGTTTTAAACTCAACAGGAAATGTTCCTTCAGGTAAATTAGACCATTAATAATAACACAACTATAAAAGTAATACGTACATTGTGGAAAAGTCAAAAAATTATCTAAAATCATTCAAGTAATTTTGATAAATTTTGGTGCTGGTAAAGTAAATTCAATTAGAGTTATGAAGCCTTTGATTTCGGTATATTTTTTACCAATTTCTGCGCGTGATATAAATGAACTAAAAGTAAATATTAGTTTCATTATTAGCTGTGCCCGCCACGTCATGGGCGTGGCGTTCTGACAATATTTTGTACGATTTTGCTTTGAATAAATCCACACTAAATTTTAAGACTTTTACCTTTATAGTGCTTGAGCTTTGGTTTATATATTTTTTTTATAAAGAGGTACCCAATTCTAAAATTTATATTTATATAAATTTTAAAATTATTGTAGAGTTCTGTAAATAATGTTTCAAATATCCCGCTTTCAAAAATGAAACGTGGTGTCAAGTTCACACCTTTTGCTCTATTTTCTCTTGGAAATGAGATATTTTTGCAGAAAAAAAGTATCCTATGTTTAAGTCAAGATACTAAGGTACCTCCTCATAAAATTTTATTAAAATTAATCCAGTAGTTTGTACGTGATGCGAACACAGACAGACAGAAAAAAAATGCAAAAATTTTTGTTTTGTATTTTATTTCGATTACTAACTTCACCTACAAAAAAATTTTCAAAAAATATTTTATGTACAGAAATGGTCTTGTTACATTTCTTTTGGAAATTATAATACCTTTTTTAAACTTACGGCGTAAGTAGAAGAAGGGTTTGCTTTTTGTTTATTTTTTTAATTTCTGGTTTTTCTGATTCTAGCATGTTTTGTTTTTGCTTTTTTGGCCATCGAACAGAAAACATGCCATACTTTACAGACATTGAACACATCAACTTATAATTTTCAACAGCAAATTATTATGAAGTGCCTTCAACGTCATTCATAACTTTTTTGTACTTCTATCCTATTGTTAAGTAGGAAGAAAAAAAAAAAACAATCTTAAAGATTTTTTATAGTTTTTCTGGGTTAACGCTTCAGTGACAGTGAAACAATAACAGCCACAGCAAAGCAGTATAAATTACACATGTGGTTGAATCTTAAAGAGAACATAAAAACCACCAGGAAGGAAGTATGTTTGTTGAGTTCCTTTGATTTTTATTATTCTTTTTTACTTTGAAACTATAAAAAGAACACTTGTATTTGCCGAGTTGATTAATCAACATTAAAGCAAAAACTGGCGTTTTGAGAAAACGAAACAAAAGTCAAGACCGCAACATTTAGAAAATAAGGGAAGGGAAGATCAACAAACTACACAAACTTCATATTTTGCACGATTCAAACCGAAACTATGTATATTTAGCAATTTTGAAAAAGAAAACACTTAGACTTATTGTCCGTCATTCTTTTTTATTTTTTTAGTCATTCTTTGTTTTAAAATACAACTAACTCAGTGTTGTTGACATACAAAAAACATATTTGTTTTCATTTGTTTACATAAAATGTTGTGAAAGAAATACAATAAATACTTTTGTACACGTTTTTGCTGCGTTTTTAGTCAAGAGGATGTTGATGTTGTCATATTTTCATCACAAACATTTAGTTTTATTTTATTGTTTTTGTCATCATTTTCTAAACTAGCAGCTGTTGTTGTTGTTTTTGTTCTAGTTATCTAAGCAAGAAAAGTGTTTTTGAAGACTGCAGAATAAATCGATGTTTGTTCTCACTACGCAGTCCCTTGCAATACATTCTATGGGATTTTAAAACTAGAACACTAATAAATTAACACCTTAACAAAATTATACTGTTAAGGATATCCTGAACACAACAATGACAACAACTAAAACAACAACAACAACAATAGTTTTAGATACAGTTGTTTAGCGAGCAACAGCATGTAAAATAAATTACCAGCAAAAAATTAAAGAAACATATTCATTTTCTTGAGGGTGTTAGTTGAGCAGGGATGGAAAAGTTGGTACAATTGTTCTTTTTTTGTTGGTGCCATGCAGGCCTAACAACTAGGATGGTACTCATTTGAAACAATTTTGAAAATTCCTTATTTTTATGTTGTAGATAACTGTAAGCGGCAATTGTAACATGTCCAGTTTTTATTATATGTATGTGGTCCCCAATTTCCAAAATAATAATTCCAATATTTAATGTCAATGCAAAATTATAAAAAAATTATGAAAATAAAGGTTTTAATCTGTGCATTAAAATCAATTTAGTTAATAATTCTAATAATAAATTGATTGGTGTTTTAAATATGTTAAATAATTCGTCAGACCAAAATCTGTCCTTTCTGACTTTTATATAAATACACACATACTTAAATTTCAAGAATAAGAAACATATTTTAAAAGAATAAAATAAAACTAAAAGTGTCGAGTCGACACTTAAGGCCCTTATGCAATAGAAATAAAGTCTGCTTGAAGCGTACTTTTAGACACAATTTTTATATAAAATTTGACATAAACTAGAATTGAACTAGACTTTATTTATTTTGAATAACGGCATAAGTATATTAACGATTTAAAAGCCTACTGATTGATGAAAATAGCTTTAATCAGACTTTCCTAAGCTTGTCAAGAAAGAGACAAATATAGTAACAAATTTATGCGAACATCGGAAAAATAAACAAAACAAAAACTAAAAATTTTGAAAATTTTCCTTTAAAGCGTGTTCGTTGTTTATAACTTTGTACTTTTAAAGTTAATTTGTCCATTAAAATATTAATTAAACAACAAAGTATAATTAAAACAAACAATCAAAACTATTTGGTGTTGTGAAATAAGCTTGAGAAATATATTTATTGAAAGTTACGCACATTTACACTAATAAAAAAAATAATTAATAAGAAAATAGCACAAAAGAAAACCAATGTTTACGAAATAACACGAAAGAAAACTAATCAACGTGTGAAAGAGACGGGTTGAATTAGTATTTTTTGCCGTCCTGTTTATACGCCGTTTCACCTCTTGGGTTCTCTTTGGTTTATACTACTAGAGTTTTTTTCTTTCTTCAAAGTACATTTCAAAAAGCCCGCTAATAAATTTTTAAATTTTGCTTGCCATCTCTGATACATTCATGTGCACTAAAGGTTTCTAAAAATGAGAGTATGTTAAGAGCATCCTATAAAATGCATGTTGGTATTTAAATATAGTAGTGGTATTACATTTATATATAAAAATTATACATATTATTATGTATATAAACATATAAAAGAAAATCTTTTCTAATTTAATAATTATCTCTCATCTGGCATATAAACAAAGACACCCACGGAAACCCCAGAGAATCTGTGAACACACGCGCAGTCTCAACAAGACTCTCACAAAGAGAACCAATCATATAATAATTTTCAATCAGTATCAGGGATGCCACTTTTGTCTGATCAGGCCAAAATTGGTTTTATGAACGATTTAGTACTTTGGTTGGTTTGTTCAAGTTATTCTGCGTTTTTGGTAGAAAAAATTATTTGTATTTAATATGTCACACATTTATTATTAAATATAAATAAGTTATGAAATAATAAATTTGACTTTATACAATGCATAGATTTTTCAGTGCAAAAGCAACAATACATACTCATTTTAAAAAATCTTCGGTTGGGTGCCTTTGCACATAAAGAACTAAATGGCTGAAGAGGTTGATGAAGTACAATTTCTTTTTTGCTTGAGATATTAACACGCAATATTACCTTGGTTATATATAGTTATTAAAGACATTTGACATTATTTGTTTTAAAAAAATACGTTTAATTATTTAATAAAATTTTAAATAAGACCGCTTCTTATAGTTACAGAAATAAGACGCTGCTCTGCACCTTTAATTTCATAAATTTCCCTCTTAAAAAAAATTAAAGCCTTAAACTTAAAATTATTAATATAAATTTAACATTTTCTATTACAGACGCCAACATGCCTTTATGGCTGGAACCGCAACAAAAGGTACTGGTGGTAGTTTAACTCACAGTCCCGAAAGATTAAGAGGCGCTACACAGGATCTCTTTGAATTGTTGGAACGTGTACAGTGTTCCCGTCTAGAAGACCAAAGATGTGAACTCCCACCGTATTTTTCACAGGTAAGTTAACAAATTAATAATTATTGGTTAATAGTTAATGGAAAAAGCCACCTGATCATCCATCCACAACTAACAAACCATATATGTACATACATATCGCACTTGTTCCACTAAAGAGAGTCAACTCAAAATTATTCAATTTTCACTTTTTTGCAAGAAATCGTTGTACAGTGGTCATATGTACGCAGTGTAAAATTTTAACATAATTTTATCTACTCTTTCGCCAAAAAAAAATACAGTTTTATCACTCTTCTTGATATCAAAGTATATTACAAAAAAAAATGTTTGCCTTTATTGAAAATTTTTAAATTTTGAGTTGACTCTCTTTAGAGGAACAAGTGCGATATGTATGGATGTATGATGGATTTTTATGTGTGGAATTTTATTTAACATAACATGTTTGAAATGAATGTAATGTTATGTTAACAGCGATCAAATATGAGTAAAACATAACATACCTTTAGGATGAGCACATGCAAACAGCAAGTATTGAATTTTGTGTTTTATACTATTAAAAATATTTTGAAACAAAAGCAATGAAACTAAATCTATTGTAACATTTTTTTGCTTCAAAATAAATATATTAGTGCAAATGTATGTATTTCATTTAAATGATATTTTTTGTTTTAATTTTAACTACATGGAAAGCTAAAAAAAAATCAATCGAATCATTACATTAAATTTATTCCCATCCAACTGTAAACGTTGTCGCAAATGCCTAAGAAGAACATGTAGATTTGCCAACATGTTTTTATCAGATGGTTGCAACTTTGGCTAGAAACAAATTTATATTTTGTTTAATAGCAAAGCCGCATACTTATTTAATAAGGTGTTGGCAATACATGGCAAATGAGAAGAACGTGTAGTAAAACTTAAAACCATAGTAAGCGCCTAAACTAGAGTACAGTTCTTTTAAATAAGTACTATTGAATCTGTACAGAGTTACCTCTCTTAGATTTTAAGTTAAAAGAAAAAAAACTGTAGCAGTACCAAAAACTTGTATTTAATTTATAGATCAAAGGAGTGACGGTGAAAATTTCTTTAACTTGGAAAATATCTTTCATGGCCTTAGATAATTTTTACACTAATTGAACTCCAAGACAAAAGTTTTGGACTACTTTTTTCACACCAATTTTTTAATAACAACGTTAACAGGAAATTAAAGTTTCGAAAAAATGTAATAAAAAATCAGTTTTATGTAAAAATTCTTAAGAAAACTGGATAAAATCAAAAACAATCAATCAATCAGATTATAGTTTTGTAAATTTAAAAACACGCACGTGAAAATCCTTACTAACAAGGCCATTTCTGTTCATAAAATATGTTTTGAAAATTTTTTGCTGGTGCAGTTAGTAATCGAAATGGATCATAAAACAAAAATTTTTAGCATTTTCGTCTGTCTGTCATTCTATTTTCGCACGTAAAAACTACTGGATGAATCTTCATAAAATTTTGTGAGGAGGTACCTTCTTCCGCAAAAATATCTCATTTCCTTGAAATTGCATAGTGAAAGTATGCAATTTTACCCATTATTAACGAACTGTACAATAATTTTAGAATTTTATCCAGGGATGGGTACCATAACACAAGCTCTAAATTTTTTGTTGATTACTTTCAAAGCAAAATCCAACATTATATTGCCAGGACGCCTATGACGTGATGGCCACAGCCAGTCAATTATAAAACGATTAGTTTTATATACTAAACTGTAGTTATTGTTAAAAAATATATAGACTTGTGTGTTGAGGTGGTAAAGGTTAAGGTGGTAAAAAATTATTTGAAAACTAAATCCCAGCTAAAATAAAATGACAATATTAATATAATATTGCAGTCGATTTTAAAAACCAATAAATAATCTTTATTTCTTTTTAATTTGAATGTAATTCATGTTACTTCCGGTGGTAATTTGTTTTGTTGTTGGAAAACTTCTTTCGTCAGACAAACTTATAAATAATGTCGTTTACAATTGTTAGCGAAAATTGTCAAAACAAATTGACGACCTTTTTCTATTTTTGAGTTTTTTGTTTGTTACTTTTCAAATTTTTTCTATTTCATTTCGTTTTGTTTTTCTTTTGTTTTTCCTTTTTGCTGTTGTCGATTATTTCAACAGTAAAGAAGACGCCAACAAGTCCCTGGTTAATTTAATTATATTAATTACAAAATTTATTAGTTTGCGTTTAGAGTTTTTATAACCTTTATTTAAGAGAGTTCCTGAAAATTAGTAAAGTTTAATAATGAATAATAATAATGAATACATAAATTATTTACTACATATATAAAAATAATAATAATATTTTTTCTAATATGTAAAGTTATGTTACTTGAGGTTTCAGGTTTTAAGTGAGAGTTATTTATGTCAGACTTAATTTACAATTTAAAAAAGCTCTTCAAATTTTTGTGAATAATAATTTTATCACAGCACAACAAATAATAAAGGATTTTTAATTTAATCAAATTTAAAATAAAGAATGTAAATGAAAGATACAGATACAATAATTACCGGCGATAATAAGTAATCATCGCAGTAGGATAAATTTATCGAAAATATCTTTGTTTCAATTTTATTTTAAATCTGTACCCTCATTGCTTGAGTGCTATTCTCGCATCTGACCTTTCCGTTTTTTCTTCATTTTTATTTTTTTATTTAACAACAATCTGAGTTTTTAACATATGCTTAAGTACAAATATAAACAAAAACATTTTGTAATTTTGTGTTTCTTGAGTAAAATATATGTTCTACGAGTTTATTTCTGGAACAAGTTTAGTTTTTGTAAAGAATGAAAAAGTGCGGGTTTGTTTTAAAAAAAGTGTTTGCTAAAGTACAAACCAACCATTATAATCATCATTATTATCCGCATCGTACTCAACATCATCAGGACCTCCCTTGTTTGCATTCATATTTGCTAACAATATTTAAAATGGTTGTTTTTTCGAAGAACAACAGCAAAAGCTTTTAAAATCCTTTCACTATGTTTTTCGTTTACAAAGTTTGTCATTGTTGTTGTTGCCATTTCCACGTTTCTAGGATTTACAATAAAAAATAATACAAAACTTGTACGCTAAGAAAAAAAAATAGTTTTAAACTTTGCAAGCTTAATTAATTTAACATTTTTAAAGTTTGTATATCAAAAATTCGAAATTATTTTCACATTATAAATCTTTATTATTCCTATTTGCCGATCACCAGAAATAAAAATAAACTAAAAGGCGATTTGAATATAGATTTTAATTTTTTTTTACCAAACAAAAAAGAGAAACCATTTTTGAGTTATGCTTATATATGAACATACGTATGTGGTGCAAACTCCTTTAATTTTCACAAAACTGTTTATCCCGAGAATCAAAGACAATTCAAAAACCATCGAAGGTACCTTCATTTATTCCAAAACGTCACGCCTTCAAATTTTTTTTGTCGCAAAATGAAATGGATTTTATATATCGCTACATCCATTCATTGTGTTCGTGTTAATAATGAAAACCCTATGCGCTCGTAAAACAAAGACACTAGATACATACGGCTAACCCTATAGGTGAAGTTTAAAAATTTTACAGTGAATTACAAAAAGTAAAGAAATGTCAAACTCTAAAAGAATTTGCAGAGGCAGGGTACCCCACTTTGAGATTAGATAGCGCCATCCCTTGCAAGTGGATGGTGCCCATGGACAAAACTTGAACTCATATACTCCTCTGCTATGCTCATGTCAATGTCAGGTGATATTTGCATGCCACCTCTCCGTTTCACCATTTCGGCCAAAAACCTTCACAGAACTCATACAAAATTTTTCGACATTTTTGGAAAAACCTTAGAAACTAAAGTCGGAAAACTCTTCTTATACGCGTATTGAAAAATCTTTAAACAATTTATTTTAAGCTAAAGAAAAACTTACAAGGAAAGTTTCTTTGTTCAAAACGTTTCCACTTAAAACAAAGTTTTAAATCATAGAGACGAATATGAATTCCAGTGAGTTTAAGATTTTTAAGTCTTTTGTGCACAATGAAGTTAAAATTTATTAGAAATTGTTGCAGGGCATGTTTTTTGATGTTGTTATTCCTATGTGTGCTTATTATCCCTGCCCCTCTACTGTACAATGTCTACACACACATTCATACAAATAAAGGTTTTAATATTTCAACGAGCGTTAATATTTGAAATTGCAACTGTTGCAAAATAAATGTTGATTTTGTAAGTGAAAGCACAAAGAAAAAAAAAAAAAAAGACGGAAAAATAAACTTGGCTTAAAGCAACCGGAAAATAATTATAAATTTTTCAACAAAACTCCCATATTGTACTCGAACTGAGACCCTAAACTAAACACAGAGGCAGCCACATTATTCATTCATAAACTATTCTGTGGTTGTAACAAGATTTTCGGTTCCTCCACAATATTTTAACAGAGACGAACGACAACATGACGATGATTTGAATTTATTCCTACGTACTATGAAAAAAATTAAACCTTAAAAAATACAGTTACTACTTGTAGTACGTCATGGCTTTGTGTTTGCATCACATTCTGCTGCTCTTGCAGTTTTTTCTCAAAGAAAAATCCAGCCCAACTAAAGCACACATGGTTTAGAACCCATTTATGACTAGGCAAAAGACTTCTGGTAGTTTTTTATAATTTCCACATTTTCTCATTTATAAATACGTAAATTAAAAATACAATAACAAAAAAAAAATGTGTTCGAAAAATGGTTGTACGAGTATAAAGCCATGAAAGCAACACATTAAATGTGGTGGGAGTCGCATAATCTTTTTGTTCAGTTGGTTTGATTTAGTTGTTGTTGGTCTTAATGGCAATTAAAACAAAACTCTGCTACATTACGTTTATGTACTTTTTTTTAATAACAACTTCTGTCAGTTGTATGCCTTGCCACAATAGAAGTGCAATACAACAATAACAAAATTCATACAAATGTTTGCGGTTAATGCTGATGCAGCATAAAACAGCGGGATGAATGGTTGGTTAGCTTACTATTTGGTTGGTTTGAGACTTTACTTCTAGTCGTAAGGATCTGGGTCCTTTCCTTTTTACAAATATTTTAACAACTCCTTATCAACCCTTCTATTGAAGTGTAGGAGAAATAAAAAAGTTTACTAAAAAATTTTTCAATTAAAACTTTTCAATTTTAGGATTAGAAATTATAATAATACTGCATTATTGCCGTTACAAATACAACCTTAAACATTTTTCTCAAAAACGTATTATTAGCTAGCTCATCTTTGAGATTCGCTACAAAGTCTCTAAAAGCCACACATTTATTTAATTTATAGTCGCTTCGAGTTTTCGACAAATTTGTAAAGCATTTGTTAATCTTTCTTCATTTCAAAAGCTGACATATGCAAAACTGCAAAAACCAAATAAAAAACAAAAGGGAAAAAATTCCAACATTTAAATTTGTTTCTATTTTTTATTGTTATAATTTTTTCAAAGCGTCGTTGCCTTTGTCTTTTTGTAGTTAATTCACACAGTCAAAAGCCAAACTCAAAAGACCGTGAAATATATGTAAGCGAGTAGTTAGTAGTGGTAACATAAAACCAACAAGTTACAAATTAAAAGTAGTGAAAACTCTGGCAAAGAATAACGACATGTTTTAGTAGACTTCCTGTTGAAAACGAAAAAAAACAGAACCTGCTGGCAAGACAATGGACAAATCAAAAAAAAAAATAGAATTTGAAAGTGAATAAAATTGGGGAGTTTTTTGTTTGTGTGTAATTAAGTAAATTGCAACCACAGATGAGTCTTTATGCATAAAAAGCAAAGGATAATTTGTATCCTGTTACAAGTTTTGCTGTAAATACCAAAAAACTATAATATTTTATTTTATATGACAGTAAATATGTTTTTTTTTTTTTGTATATTTAACAAATATGTATGTAATGTTTAATTTTTAGATTTTTTACTAAAAGTACTTGATGGGCAATTTCAGTA
This sequence comes from Phasia obesa, assembly GCA_949628195.1. Taxonomy (NCBI): domain Eukaryota; kingdom Metazoa; phylum Arthropoda; class Insecta; order Diptera; family Tachinidae; genus Phasia; species Phasia obesa. Next base: position 1,155,057 of record OX451216.1, read on the forward strand.
ATTGTAAAAATTAAAATTGTAAAAATGTTTTTACGGCCTTCTAGTTATCTGAACTAACATGTGTCAATTAATAGCCTTTTCCATTTTAGTTTACGATATAATATGTTGTTTACACCTTCTTACAAAGTGTAACTGCGCTTTTCATTTTTATTATTTCTAACTTTCTATTGCAGGCTTCAAACTTTTAACTGAATTTTTTTATGTTCATATTAATGAATAAACTCTTAACATGCATAAACTAAATTATTCTTTTAGATAAATAACTCTATATAATAGAGCAGATGTGATAAAGGTTCTATTTAAGGCATATTTATAACAGGTAAACTCGCAGAGAAAATAAGTACAACTCTGCAATAAAAATACGTACATTTTGTTTTTGTACAAATCATTTTCGGCAGTTAAAAACATTAAAAAAAAAACAATGAATTCGCCTTGGTTATACATACATATTAAACAATTTGTTTTAAAGAACCTTAGACAAATCAAGAAATTAATTAAAAATTGAGTCATATGTAAGTGCTTGGTAAAGATTTTTTAACCCTGAACAATTCCCCTTTATCCCTTGAACCACAATGAAAATTTACACAGAAGGCGTATTATCAACTAGTGGACCTAAAGTAAAAGAACCAAACAAAAATTTCGGCTTTTGGATACACCAAAAACACCTGGTTAGTGATCCCTAATTCAAAAACAGATTAAAGTATCTTTGACTAATTCTGTTAGCGTTTTAAATCTGCTAGAATAATGGGATGATTTAACACCAGTATATCCTGTATTATATAAAAGCACGATTGTACTTACTGCTGGCACTTCCGCGCCATCTAAAACATTGTTGTCACAAGCTGGAATAGCAGTTACTGCATTGAGAAATTTTTGTTTTAGAAATGCACGTGAAAAGCGTAAAAATTTTATATTTTTATTATTATATTTTCCAGGAAGTACCGATACTTTTCATTTGATATCGAGTAGGTATCGATGCTTCACGACTGATACCGTATCGAGTAAAAATATCAATACCTTAGTGCTGTTGTTTCATTTCTACTTTCAAAACTAATTTTGGTATATGCCATCATAATCTGAGGCCAAAATATCTCCATGTATCGAAATTAAAATCTGCCCAGAAACAATTTCTTGAAATAAATTTTAGTTGTAGATTATCACAACTAAACGTCTCGCTTATCTAGAGGTTCGACGCCTGTTTTTAAAATTATGACCTAGTGGTCGACCGACTGGGACCAAAACGGATAATTTATGTACGGCTGAACTGATAACAATAAAATTTGAAACATAGATTGGCCCTTAACCAGAAGGTGCAACAGGCAATGTCTGTTTTTAAAACTCGCCAGAAGGAAAAAGCGTACACCGGCAGTTTTCACCGACTAAACCGATTTTAACAATATTTAAATCACTATAAGGTGCTGTGTATGTTTATAAAACTCGTATGGCAGACTTAGGGTCTGATTTTGTAAATCTCAACGTTTAAAAACACTTGACAGACCAATCCATTAAAGCGCGTAAAACGTAACGCTGTCTAGCGCCTAGCTTTGACGCTGAAAAAACAAACCTATATAAGAGTGCAACGCTCTGTAACGCTCTGTAATATTTTTAAATAAATTTAAACGCAAAATAGAAATAAAATCGTTAGATAGAGAAAGAAAGTAGCTAAAATGTTATTACTTTCCCACAAAAAAAAGAAAAATGACAGTTTGTTTGCTGTCAACTTCACTACATAACGCGCTGTCAAATTGGATTTTCTAATCACTTACGTATTATTACGTTGACGCCGCGATATTTAGGTTTGCTTCATACATTCTTACGCTCAGCTCGCTTATTTAGATTAGGCTGAGAATTTTGAATAAAAAATAGGTACTAGAAAATTTTTTAAATTTAAATTTTTTTCTTAAAAATTTTTTTCCGTTTCATTTTGCAAAATATCGCCCTAAGTTTTTCCTTATACACTTGTAGTATTATTTAATTTATTTTCAAAAATTGAATTTATCTATTTCTTGTATTTTAATCTGTTATCAATTTTCTTGTTCTTGATTGATATTTTAATTTCATATTTTCTCCTAAATTGAAAGGTTTTTTCTTTTGTGTTTTGCATTTGTAGTTTCTTATTTTCCAAAATGCACATACATATACTTCTTAGACATGATAAACTGAAGAAATAGAGACACCCAAAAGCAAAATCTGTCTGTCAAATGCCAAAAAACTTTCGTTCAAATTGATTGTGTCTAAGCATAAACAACGTTGCATTACAAAGCGATTAAGTACATGGAAATTAAAATAAAAAGTCAACAGGAAAGGAAACAATAAGAGTTGCCAACTTTTACACAAATTTAATTTTGTTTTTTGGCAATTGTAAGCAAATTTTTATGTTATTTTTTTAAATAACATAAGAACTTTCAACTTGTCATTAAGACTTTGCATTCTGAATATTATTTAAAATTTATATCATTAAACAAAATAAAAATTCAAATTACATATACTTTTTTATTTATTTGCGTTTTATAAAATAAAAAATGTATCTTCATAAATTACAATTTGCTTGCTTATAATTCAATGAATTTGCCTCCAGTGTTAGGATTTTAATTAGAGTTGGTAACCCTTTTTTAGTTTTTGCTTGTATTGCTTATGATAGCAAAATATTCGTATCTGTTTGTCTTCATCTACTCGCCCCATTCAAATGTTAAATAAAATACAAGTGAAAAAGCTACAACTTGCTGGCTTTTGTTTTCTAAGTATCTTTTCAGAATGCAATATTTATTTTTTAAGATTTTTTTTCTTAAGTTGTAAAATAAATTGCGTTTTTTCTTTTGGTTAGTTAAGGAGTTGTGTTTTTCCAGATAACACCTAGTGGATTTTGCTCCACACCTGTATACTTCTAAGTTATGGGAAATTTATCTCTTAAGCCTTCAGTGACTAAATATATCAAAATGGCAATGTCATACGTCGAAACCATTGGACGATTTTTTGCATAACCCTTACTGACGTTAAAAAAAATTCTGAATAATTTAGGGTTACAGAATAAGCAATTAAGTTTTATGGATACCAATTACTATTTAATCTATAGTTACCCCTGTACATACATACATACATACATACATGTACGTATGCATAGAAACCAAATTTCATACAAATTTTGTAGACGCACTTTTCGACTGAAATACAAAAACAACCCCCAAATGTTTGAGCTTTAAATTTTTTTGTTTAATTCTACTGTGTATTAATCAAGTATTTTTGATTCGAAAAACTTTTTTAACCATTTTAAAATCAATTTCCTTAATACCTATTTCCTTAGTTAATTTGATCCCCCCTAAAGGTTTTTCTTAAGTTTTTCCAATCGGTTTATTTAGTTGACAGCACTATATAAATATTATTGAATAAGTTTCCATTTACCACTGAACATACACCATCGCAATTCTTCTCTTATTACTATATAATTCTCTCCGCTGCAAACAAACTCACAGCCAGTCTGTAAAGTTTCACTTAACAGACAGAGATGGCAAAGCTGATATAAAATAATAAGTTTTTGAAAGGAGATATTGGTACTTTATTGAATTTTTTAAATTTTGTGTTTAATAGCCCTATTACGGTTTATAACTCAACTCAGTTGAGTTGTCTAAAAGGCAACTTAAAAGACAATTGCTACTGATGAGTTGTAATTTGAAACAACTGCTTCTGATGAGTTGTAATTTTTTTAAACTTTTGTTAACCGAACTAACACAGGGTTGTAAACGGTGAAACTAAAACATAGTTGTAACACAATTTAAATTCAACTTAAAAATTTTTGACAAGTTGAGTTGTAATTGATAATAAAAATTGTAAAAATTCAACTGAAGTAGAGTTGAGTTGTAACCCGTAATAGGGGCCTAAATTTTACTTTTTTTTTGGTATTTGGGTTTTAAAATGTTAGTGCACTCGCGATAATATGAACTAATTAAAACCAAGCCAGTTCATTTTTGCAAGATTGTTCATATTTACGAATGGCGTTTAATTTTCCCTTTTCCCCAAAAAATAACAATTTATTAGGCATATTGCAACAACTGAAGCTAGTAGACTATTTCTATAATAAAGTTTTGTAATCCTGATGGCGTCACATTTGGTGGCATAAACATCGCAAAAATACAGCCATCCTCAGTTTTAAGTTCATCCTGAGATGGATGAGATAAAGCGTTATTTATTAGGAGAATAGCTGTCAGCGGCAACTTTTTTTTGTTAAAAATTTTTTTAACCTAAATTATAGAAAATAAGTTGTGAGATGGTAGTTATAAATTTTATTTCAGGAACAAATAAAAGATGAAACCAATTCTTAAAAATGGCTCCTGTCATCCAAGCTGATTTAGAATGTGGCAGAAATTTTCAAAACAATCCGGATTCGTCAGTGTTATAAAGCTGGTCATTGACCAAACCCAACTCTTCAATTTTACTTTTTAGCTTCATTTTGAAAGAATCCATCAAGTGGAGTTGTGAAGAAAGTTTTTCTCCAGACATTTGAAGCAAGCGAATGCTGTATCTCTTTTTGAAGTTTTGAAGCCCTCCATCGCTGGCATTGAACTTCAAAGCATTTTCTTCACTTTTATTAGGAAGTTCTTTGGCCTTTTCTTTTAACATAAGTCCATTTATAGCAAACTTTTTGTCTCTCATATCCAGAAACCAACGTTATAAAGCATATTCCATTTTTGGGTACTCGGAAGGCCACACAGTCTTTCTTTTTTCAGGTCCACAGAAGGTATTGTTGACACATTTAATAATAGAATTTCTGTTTTTTTTTTATTCTACATATTGCAGATTTTTTAACCCCAAATTTATTCGCTAAACTAGTAACACTTGCTCCTTTTTGTAATGGGTGATTTTTTTGAGGTTAGGATTTTCATGCATTAGTATTTGACAGATCACGTGAGATTTCAGACATGGTGCCAAAGAGAAAGATGCTCAGTATGCTTTGACATTTCATCATGAATAGACTTACTAACGAGCAACGCTTGCAAATCATTGAATTTTATTACCAAAATCAGTGTTCGGTTCGAAATGTTCAAATGTGACAAATTTTGTTCAGCGATGAGGCTCATTTCTGGTTGAATGGCTACGTAAATAAGCAAAATTGCCGCATTTGGAGTGAAGAGCAACCAGAAGCCGTTCAAGAACTGCCCATGCATCCCGAAAAATGCACTGTTTGGTGTGGTTTGTACGCTGGTGGAATCATTGGACCGTATTTTTTCAAAGATGCTGTTGGACGCAACGTTACGGTGAATGGCGATCGCTATCGTTCGATGCTAACAAACTTTTTGTTGCCAAAAATGGAACAACTGAACTTGGTTGACATGTGGTTTCAACAAAATGGCGCTACATGCCACACAGCTCGCGATTCTATGGCCATTTTGAGGGAAAACTTCGGAGAACAATTCATCTCAAGAAATGGACCGGTAAGTTGGCCACCAAGATCATGCGATTTGACGCCTTTAGACTATTTTTTGTGGGGCTACGTCAAGTCTAAAGTCTACAGAAATAAGCCAGCAACTATTCCAGCTTTGGAAGACAACATTTCCGAAGAAATTCGGGCTATTCCGGCCGAAATGCTCGAAAAAGTTGCCCAAAATTGGACTTTCCGAATGGACCACCTAAGACGCAGCCGCGGTCAACATTTAAATGAAATTATCTTCAAAAAGTAAATGTCATGGACCAATCTAACGTTTCAAATAAAGAACCGATGAGATTTTGCAAATTTTATGCGTTTTTTTTTTAAAAAAGTTCTCAAGCTCTTAAAAAATCACTCGTTAAATGCTCCAAAACTTAGATCTTTTCTTTTAAAGTTAAAAACTTATGCTTTTTTATATGCATATTCAAAAACTTTTAAATTTATGTACATACATACATATATACAAAAATTAATACAGCTGAATGTGAGCTCGAACTAAAAGTGTATGTAAGAAATTTTCCCAAAATTATTATGCAATTGAACCCGAATTTATTTATAACATTGTTTAGATAAAAGTCTGTTAAGAAATTCCAAAATAAGTTGTTCATATTTTAAATCTTTCACACTAAGTTCATATTTTAGAGTAATCAATGGAAGAAAACAAATGTTCATATTTTGGGGTGTTCATATAATAGGGTATTTATATTATCGCGAGTGTACTGTATTTATATTTAATAAAAGTTACAATACAATTACAAATTATATTCTAACTTAATTTATCGAGCATAGTAACGACGACCACAACCCCCCGAGTGATAGACTAACACACTACCTAATAGACTAACCGGGCACCCATATATATATATATATATATATATATATATATATATATTTACATTTCTCATAAAATGTATATATTAATTATGTACATATGTATATGCTAATACTTATGTACGAAAATGTTAGCCAAAATGTACCAATTGTACTATTTGGTACAAATTTAAATTCCATCCCTGTAGCAAACACAGAAACGAACCATTTACATTTCTCATAAAATGTATATATTAATTATGTACATATGTATATGCTAATACTTATGTACGAAAATGTTAGCCAAAATGTACCAATTGTACTATTTGGTACAAATTTAAATTCCATCCCTGTAGCAAACACAGAAAACGAACCATAGTAAACATGTTAAGAAACAAAACAAATCATTCGTTAGTGAGACGTGCTAGAGTTTAAAACGTGGAGGATTTCGTTAGCAGATAAATAAATGTTCATAAAATAAAAAAATGAGTGATTAATAAAAATACATTAATACATGTGCATGCATAGGTACATATAAAAATAAACTAACTTCAAATTAAACCACAATGGAATTTCTAAAACATAAATTATTTGTGGTTATATTTTGTCATAAAATTAAATTGTATGATTTTTTAATAAAAAAAATAAGTCTATTATAAAATTTGGGTGTTTTTAACATAAAGTCTACCTTAAGAAATAAAAAAAAATTGTAGGTATAATTTAAAAAGTTTCTCTGTATAATACAAAAGCTTAAAAGTAGAGATTAACAAAAGGTGTTTAAATTGTTAACTTAATTAATAAAAATAACAAAAAATACAAACACGCAAGCAGCAATAAAGCTTGGAATTGTAACTCGAAGTTCTCAATAATTTTAAATATCACAGCAATATCAAACTGCAAAAAAAAAACCTGCCAAACAAGTTAAGAAATAAATATTAAACAAAAATAATTAATAAATGAAAACATGAACAAAAAAGAGAGACAAAGGCAACAAAAAAAATTAAAACACAATTTGCCAACACAAAACACAACAAATAAAAGTCCCTCTCCCGATCTTTGTTAACATTTTTTCAAAACTGGATTTTGTTGCGAAAAGCCAACAATTTTTTTTTAACGCCCACTGTTAAAAAAAACCAGCAAATATAGCAACTAACAACAATACAACTTCTTGTTGTTCATTTAATAGCAAATTCAAGACAAAAACAGAAAAAAGAAACTGACTGTGTTTTGTCTGATCCCCATTTTTCACATCTTCCTTTTACACCACTTCTCCACCTCTCCAACAATCATTACAACGAAACACCAACTCTCACTCACTCTGCTCTACTATTGTCTGCCACTAAAAGAAGCAAACTTAGAGTTTTGTAAGAGTGTAAAGTGGATGAGTTGTTGTTTTTGGTCGCCATCATAGGAATTGTTGTGTCTCAGAACAAATAAAAGTCGCAAGTTTTTATAACTATCGGTCGGGTCGATAGGGTTATCTGTTATTTGGATTTAAACAGCTATTCTTAGCTTTTTTGCAACGTTGGAGTCCTAATTTGAAGGTGGCATTTTACACAGAAGGTGCCGAACGTCGTTGGGTTCGACAAGCTGTTATGGGGGTACTAAGATGGCGCGATCTCCCTGGATCGCGAGTTTCTGTTGGCTCTTCTAATAACTCCAATAATAATCACACAAATAATAATAATAATAATAACAACAATAGAGGCGAGGTAAGATTTTAAACAGAAAATTTTTCATATTGCACAAGTTTGAATAAATGTAAGACAATAAATAGTAAATTTCCAAATCATAACGGAGTTCAGTCAGTGTATGACGGAAATGGTCTTGCAAAAGTGCAAATGCATAATACCTACCCTATCACAGCTTTTTTCAATCCAACAACTAATTTGGGTTTTTGTTTTTAGATTTAAAAATGCTTGGAACTAACGCATTTGAACTTTCGCAAGACCATTTGCATTAAGCTCTAAACTTCGATAATAGCTCGTTATGCATAAAATATAGTATTTGTAGAATAGTATTTTAACAATTTTTAATATACTTATGGAAGTAAGTCTTACTGGTATTTTTTTTATTTTACGTAAAGTCTTATATAAACTCTACCTGTAAAAAATTTATAAACATTTTTAATGGTACTAAACATAGAAAATTTTTGAATCTGTTATTCTATGCCAACCCTGTAAAATAGCAAATGCAATCATGCATGGACTACAAGCTATTTTATTGTCCATAACCGACAATAAATACTCCAAAAATAATCCGAATATATGACGCAACTGTGGTTTATTTATTGCGATGTCCTGGCGCTGAACTTAATCAAGTCTTGCATTACATCGGCGTAACCCAAAAGTAACAATTACACTGGTCGTCAAAAAAAGAAGGGAGCTGGTTATGTGATGGACTTTTGTGTTCTGAATCCAAATCTGTTAACAGATTTTTGCTATCACGTCCAGTTTTGGAGATATTGTTATTTAAATAAAATACTGATATAGGAACATTAAATTCGCATTTATTTTGATAACAATGGTCAAAAAAAAAAAAAAGAACAAAGTCGGGAGCAAGAACTCTGTTATGTGACCTATCTGTTCATATATCTGTTCACAGTTCTAGTTTTTGAGATTTATTAAATAAAATAAACAAAGTTATTATAACAAAATTAAATAATCTTAATGAGTTACATAATGTTTGTCAAAGTGGGTACCTGCACTTAATTGTGAATAAAATCAACATTTATGCATTGATTTTCATCATTTATGGCTTAAGAGTTTTTGAAACCAAAAAAAAAAAAATATTTTTTCATTAAAAGTATTATTTATAATTTCGCCGCCCATTTCCTAATAACTCCGAAACAGTTGAATGGAAAAAATTATGTAAAGTAGACTTATAGGTAAATTACCCGCAAATTTTTGTGTTTCAACTAGTTATATTAAAAAGTTATATTGAAATAAGTTGGCGGATCGCCTTGTTTAGGGGAAAATGTTAGCCATGCCCATGTACGTGATACGCGAAAACTGAAAGCGAATTCGAATTTAACGAGATGAGATTAATATATTCCACATATTTATGCTCAGGGACCAATTTTTTTGCATACCAGTGTTATTATAACATGATTGTTTGAGAAATCTCAAGTATATTATAATATAAGTATAACTTCAAAAACTTACACGACATGGAGATATGAACGAATATGTGCATATGTTTGTTTAAACAAATTGAAAAGGCTATATTTTTACGAGATTCTGGCGTTATTCTGGCGACGCTCTCCCTCATGATATATCAAAGTTAAGATCAGCTGTAGACCCTTTGTTAAGAAGAGTAGATTTAACCAAAGATATTGGAAAGTGGGCGTAACCACACCTATGTATACAAAGTAAATAATAATCATCGTATTTCTGGAAAGCTATTACAGCTAAGACCTTCAAAAGTTGTGATCGTAGTATATTTCTTACAAATACTATAATCCGACATAATATTGTAAATGAAAAATCCCTTACAATAAATCCAGTTTATTTTAAAATATATATGTATGTATGTAGGTATGAATATGCCCATATGCATAATAAATAAAACTTACCTGAAATTTATTTTAGACAAAATGTGTCATATAAAATTTGTTTTAAAATGCATATCAAGTAAGTTTTATTTTTTATGCATATAGGTAATAGAGTTCATAATATTCATTATTTATTTATCTGTAACTAGTTTAGGTCAAAACCAAAAAATAACCTTCTGTTAAGTTCCAGTTTTAACATTTGTATGAAACATAGATAAGAGGTTAAAATTGTTATTAAAAGCCAGCCATATCATTTACGTTAACGACCTTTTTTATGACAGTTTTATGGCAGTTGGCTTTAAACTTAAAAAAACCTTTTACTTTAACGCACAAATTATATAAAAATACGTAGGAAAAAACTAAACTACAAGACCATTCATAATTAACTTATGCCAAGTGAGTGAGAATTAATATGTCGAGCTAACTGGCTGGCCCGCGATGTCACACAAATTCGTTACGTTTAAAACAAAAAGAAATTGAACAATTTTGTTTTTATTTTAAAAGTAATTGTGCGAAAGACTTGGTGGGCCAGGCAGTAAATATGTTTCGACGTAACAAGTTGCTTAATCACATATTTTTAAATACAGTTTTGGTATTTGTGACATATTTGTCAAATTTTTTTCGAGAAATCTGTAAATATCTCTTCGATTATTATTACGATATAATCTATACATATGATAATAAAACTGTTACAGGACCATTTATGTACATGAAATATTTTTTGAAAATTTTGTTATAGTATTGGAGGTGGAATACAAAGTAGCATTTTTTAGAATTTGTCTGTATGTCTGCCTGTCCGTCTGTCTCTCTGTCTGTGTTCGCATCACGTAAAACTACTGAAGAATGTTAATAAACCTTTGTATCTTGATTTAAATATGGGATACCTTTTTCGCAAAATTATTAGAGAAAAAGTAGTGAAAGCACGGAACTTTCCCGTTTAGATGTAGTGAAAACTTAACAGCACCTTTTATTTGGTGTGAATTACTTTCAAAGCAAAATGGAACAAAATATTGACAGAACGTCCACGAAGTAATCGAAGAGATATTTACAAATTTTTACGATTATAACGATATAATTTACAAATTTATTTGTGACATATTTGTAAATAATAAAACAAAATATACGACATACGAACAAAATGTATGGACAAATTTCGTGTTGGGCAATATCTCATTTTAAAGGTAGTTAATCAAAGGTGTGTAAGGTATTTAAATATTTTATAAATTATTCTTTTGAACAGTTTTGAAATAATTTTTGGATAATTCTCAGTTATACATGCTGTCTCTCTCGAGGGAATTTTTGAAGTATAAGATGGGGCATACCTTGTTTTAAAGCTTATGAATTATAGATAAATAATCCATTTAAACATTTTTGTTTAAAATTTACAAATATATTTCGAATACGAAGAGATAATTACAGATTTGTCCTAATACGAAAACATATCTTACAAATATGTCACAAAGTTTTTTTAAATATGTAATTACGCAAATCGTTATGTCAAAACAAATTTAGCTCGACATATTTATCTTCACTCCCTTAGTTATGCCTAGTGAAAATCGTATAAATTTCTTTTCAAAGGTTTGGTTTGGAAAAAAAAAACAGCTAATTAGTGGTGTGATTAATGGTGAAAACCCCACAATTATAATTTTACTGTTACTTTAATTTTTCTTTTTTGTTGATATGAGTTAATAAAGTTAACGCATATTGTTAAGCCAACGCACCTTTCAACGCTTTTTTGTTCAAGTGTAAGGGTTTTTGTTAACCATTAGAGACATCATCATCTTTATCATGTTGATAATCTCTACTCTCATCATTAATTTTCTATTCTTCTGTTAACTTTCTCTTTTGTTATAGTTTAGTTTAGCTTAGCTTGGTATAATTTATTTTTTGTTTAGCTAAATTATTGTAGTTTGTCGTTAGGTTTTTACGTCAAAAATATAATTTGAGCAGATTCCAATAGGCTTGAAATGTACTCGTATGTATGTATGTATGTATGTATGTATGTATGTATGTATGTATGTATGTATGTATGTATAATGACTTAAAGCCTTTTTTATACCTTTAAATATACATTCGAATGGATGTGGTTGTTCCCCTTACTTAAATTCAGTTATTTTGCGTTTCCTGTTTTTTCTTCGATTAATAATTTCTCTTTTAATACCCTCTTAACATACATTTTCCTTGCTTTACACCACAAGACCGCTTTAATGCTAGTTAAGCATTTTTCCTTTTCAAAATCTTATTTAAAAAACAAATTTCTCCATGTACAACATATGTATGTATGTATGTATGTATGTATGTATGTATGTATGTATGTATAATGTTTTGGTTAAGTATTTATTAAAATACCACACCACAAATAAAAAAAATCTTTGTCTTCAAAAAGAAATCTGTGAAAGCAATCTGTTTATCATCTCTTAACACCAAGTTGGTTTGGCATGAAAATACAAACAGAATTGATTGGTTGCTTATTGCAGGAATAAATTTTAACTAAAATGTAAATATAGTTAAAATGTAAACAAAAGCTCCTGTTTTTATACTTTTAGTACTTTATGAAGTAAAAATTAAAAAAGAAGGAATCGATAAATAGTTCATTTTCATTTAGTTTTTGATAGATTACAATTGATACGATAAAGCGATTCAAGTATTCGTGAGATAAGCAAACCATAATATTTAAAAATAGTGTTTATTTTTACAAAGTTTTTAAAAGTAAAATATAATAAAAAGTTTATGAATAGCTGCTTAATATTATTTAAGTTAGAAGACATTTTATATTTACAAACAACTTCTGCCGCCTTGGTTCCCTGTCGCCTTAATTCTAAATAAATCCTGTAATAAACCCCACACACCGAAATTGTTGGCTGATGTTATGCGAGCGTCACTGAGTCTGTTTGTTTGTTTCTAGAAACAACAAAAACTGCAGCGAAGCATCGTCCAATAGTTTTTTTTCACTAAATAAGGGGTGATTTTTTTGAGGTTAGGATTTTCATGCATTAGTATTTGACAGATCACGTGAGATTTCAGACATGGTGCCAAAGAGAAAGATGCTCAGTATGCTTTGACATTTCATCATGAATAGACTTACTAACGAGCAACGCTTGCAAATCATTGAATTTTATTACCAAAATCAGTGTTCGGTTCGAAATGTTCAAATGTGACAAATTTTGTTCAGCGATGAGGCTCATTTCTGGTTGAATGGCTACGTAAATAAGCAAAATTGCCGCATTTGGAGTGAAGAGCAACCAGAAGCCGTTCAAGAACTGCCCATGCATCCCGAAAAATGCACTGTTTGGTGTGGTTTGTACGCTGGTGGAATCATTGGACCGTATTTTTTCAAAGATGCTGTTGGACGCAACGTTACGGTGAATGGCGATCGCTATCGTTCGATGCTAACAAACTTTTTGTTGCCAAAAATGGAACAACTGAACTTGGTTGCCATGTGGTTTCAACAAGATGGCGCTACATGCCACACAGCTCGCGATTCTATGGCCATTTTGAGGGAAAACTTCGGAGAACAATTCATCTCAAGAAATGGACCGGTAAGTTGGCCACCAAGATCATGCGATTTGACGCCTTTAGACTATTTTTTGTGGGGCTACGTCAAGTCTAAAGTCTACAGAAATAAGCCAGCAACTATTCCAGCTTTGGAAGACAACATTTCCGAAGAAATTCGGGCTATTCCGGCCGAAATGCTCGAAAAAGTTTCCCAAAATTGGACTTTCCGAATGGACCACCTAAGACGCAGCCGCGGTTAACATTTAAATGAAATTATCTTCAAAAAGTAAATGTCATGGACCAATCTAACGTTTCAAATAAAGAACCGATGAGATTTTGCAAATTTTATGCGTTTTTTTTTTAAAAAAGTTCTCAAGCTCTTAAAAAATCACTCGTTATATCACAAAATCTTAAAGTTGCAACTTCACATGTGCGATTTTTAGTTTCAACTTTTATTTCTGAAAAAAAATATTTACATTTTTTAAATAGTATGTGTATATTTGTTCAAGGGGGACACTAAAGCAGAAAGCAGATGAATGGTCTATGTAAATTAGAATTCTTTGTTAATGCCAGCCAGTCATATAAAACATTTCGTAATCTTAAAAATTTTTTATGTCTTTTTGAATATTTGTAAAATTTATGTCTATTCTCGACTTCAGTGTTATCAGTTTTATATGTATGCACATACACATACATACATATGCATGAATTTGTATTAATGAATGAATAAATGAACGGATGGCTGCCTGAATATATTTCCGTTTTTCTTTTTTTTTCATATTAATTACCAATGTTTTCAGTTTGCCTGTGTAGTTCTGCTCACAGGCAGATTTAGTTAAATGCTTGATTAAAACATAAAAAATACGGAAGGTTATGTTGAAGATTACGTTGTTAAACAAAAGAGCAAAATTTTTAAAAACATGTGGTTATTTGCTTGGATTTTTCTGTTAGATTTTCCAATACTTAGATTAATGTGCTACGTCTTTTTGGTAATACAATGGTGCACTTTTAAGTACTCTGTGTACACGAAGTTATTGCCGATGTTGAAGTTTATTATCAATATTCTATACAAACCATTTAACTTATACTCTAACAAGTTCAAAAACCCTGTCCAAGGTTAAAATGATTTCCTGCGTAGAGTTTTTGTTTTGTTTAGTTTAGTTTCGTTTCGTTTTCTTCAAACTAAAAACATACCTACATACGTTAAAAAGTCCATCCAACTTGAACAGTTCGCCCAAGAGTTTTGTTGTTTTCGTTATCAGTCCATGTCTGTAGTTATATCTATTACAATATCTTACAGCCATAAATACAACAACTATTCATTTATAAAAACGAAATACCTACCAGGTTAAATATTGCTATTTTTCCATATATTTGCTGTTCATGTGATAAATACGAGTCCATCCACATGTATTTCTTATTTTGTTTTACTCTACAATGCGAAATTAACAGCAAACTCACATACACATACTTATGTATGTAGCTGTGTTTAGTTTTGTAATTGTAATAAAGTATCTTTTGTTAAATACTCATATTATAAAATATTAAATTATTTTTTTCAACTTGATTACATGCGAAACTAAACATGAAAATGATCACTTATTTGAAATTTGTTTCTTTAATGTAATATTACTACTTATGGTATCTATATACTCGTTCATTTATATTTATACATACATACACACATCTAGTTTTTCTACTTCCTCTGCTTTATTATTACTTTTGGTTTGTTTAATTCAATATCTGTTTTCTAGTTTAACATACAACAAAAATTAATTAATTGTTATTTAGCAGAAAGCCCAACTCTGTCTGGTAGTTGGATGTCTAAAGAGGAGTAGGTGTTTTATCTCTTTAAGCCGTACGTGCCTTGCATTACTTATGTCCTTTATTAAACGCATTTTGCTTTGTTCATTGTTTTCCTGTATTTTGTTTAAGTGATTAGCTATAAATGGTAGAAAAGTATTAATGAGATTTGTGAAATCTATCAAAGAAGAAACTGCCAACAATATGTAGTATGTGACAAAAAACCGATTACAAACAACTAAATATTCGTAAATAAAAAGCAGGTAAATGATTTTCAAAAAGAATAAAGTTGTCCTTTGTTCACTTCTCATAGAAAAAAAAAATATATGCATAAAAACTTCGTAGAGCAAAAGAAATTTTTTTATTTAAATCAATTTTTATAGCATTTCTAAAAATGAAAGGTACAAATGGTAAATATTATTTAAATCAACGTTTTATGTTTAATAAATCGTTCCCTACTAAAATTTATAACATTGACTTTTGTAAACATTGACTTAGTACTATTTGCTAATCTTTTTTAAACTCATTTCTTTTTAATTGACAAACTCTTTGTGCAACAGCTTTGAATCTTAATTAATGTTTTTTTACAAAAAAAAAAAAAAAACTTTCTTGATTTTACAGATTTCTTTAGTAGTAAAATTTAGCAATTAAAATATAATTTACAAATAGAAAAAAATTACATAATCAAACCTATACAAGTTTTTTCTTCCATCAGGCCATACAATCTCCAAATGCTTCTACACTAATGTTTATTTTTCTTTTATTATAAATTTTTTTGAACAACGTCTCTCAGATTGTTATAATGCTGTTAGCCCCATATACATAAATATTTCTTTTATGAATAATAAACTTCTTTGTATTTCTGAATGTTATTAAAATAATCCGAAACACTTTTACTTTTCTAATGATGAATGTAATTAACGTCGAAAAAAATAAACGAACAACGGAGTGAATGAAATAATATTAACGGGTGAAATGTATCTAAAGATATAAAAACTTGAAAATATACATATTTGGTTTGACTTAAGAGAAATCGTTACATTTTATAACTGTTTTTTGGATGATTGACTGGAATGTTTGATGATTTTGTTTAAACGCAAATTTCTTAGGCTTTACTTCAAGGAAAATTGGTTTTGTTTTTTTTTGAATTGTTCATACTTATAATTTATATTAACTGTGCCTGCCACGTCGTGGTCGTCCTGACAATATTTTGTTCGATTTGGCTTTAAAAGTATTACACAGCAAATTTTAAGGCTCTTATTTTAATAGTGCTTGAGTTATGGTTTATATATTTTATATATATAGACGTTCCCATCCCTGGATACAATTTTAAAATTTATATAAAGTTCTAATATTTTTATAGTGTCTTAAATACCTGGCTTTCAAAAATAAAAGGTGCTGTCAAGTTTGCAGTACCTTTAAGTCGGTAAAATTGCCTGCTTTTTTATATTTTCTCTTTGAATAAGGATACTAAGGCACCTCCACACAAAATTGTATTACAATTCATCCAGTAGTTTTTACGTGATGCTAATACAGACAGACGGACTACAAAAAATTCTAAACATGGCCGTTTTATATTTTATTTTAATAACCAGCACCAGCAATAAAATTTTCAAAAAATATTTCATGTACAGAAATGGTCCTGTTACAGTTTTATTATATGTATAATATATTTATGTAGATATAGATTAAGCGCGGGTTATATGTAAAAAATTATCGTTTACACATCTTTACTCGTTATTTAATAATTATAGACATATGTATGTATCACTAAAAAAACAAAATAAATATTCTTACCAATGACTCGTATTCCACTTCAGGTCTGTTGTTGTCTACCTTGATGCAGTATGTATTCGTTTATGTACATATGTATATAAATGATGTATATATTCATGCATGTATTGTGAGAAAAAGTCTAATATAAAGGCCGGATATGCAAGCACGTTTGCTTCATTATTTTTATTTTTTGCTTGCAAGGGAATAAATATTTTAAAACCAAAAATAAAATAAATGCTGACGAAATTGCAATGCAAGAGACAAGCCAAATAATAGGATAGAAAACTGCCAACTATACGAATCCAACAACGAAGTTTTAAAACTATTTGAAATATAATTATAAAAGGTATATTACTATTGGTAATTGTAATGTATTAAGTGTTAGTAAATATATTTTAAATAATGAAAAAAAAACAATTATATGCAAATATTTTTGTCGTTAAATAAAATAAATACACATAAATAAAAAAAAAGTTATTAAACAATGCAAATTTGCAGCAATATTAAAAAATAATTTTATATTTTTATTATAATATTTTAATTATTATTTTTAAGCTTTATCTAGTAAATTAAGTACAAGTAAAAGGGAAAAACCAAACTATCTTGATGAAATAATCGGAAGAGTTAACAAAAACTGCGTAATTTTTTTTTAATGCTTATAAGTGTGGACTTCGGTTCTTTGTAAAAATATTAATTAACATAAAAATTAATTTTATATTAAATAGAACTGCGTTAAATTTTAAATATTTCAGATATTTTTAATATCCGCACAAAAATATAAATTTTGAAAATAGTCCAAGTTCCTATCCAATAAATTCGGCCGTGTACAGTACCTACTACGATTAAAATGAGAGTCAAGATATTGCTTGGTACATACGTTACGTAAGGGACGAAATTATTGGCTTTATGTTTTGTGTGGAACTGAATCTATTTTTCATTTTTTTTTCTCCAGATCTTAAGTTAAAGTTTACGGTCTTTAATGGTTACATAAGCGCCAGCGCCTACCTACACTACCCGAAATAATTTTTTTTTTATTTTTATATTTTTCTGATTACTAAATCACTGGTCCTTTCTTAAGTACTAAATTTCAGCATTCTATATGCAATTTTTAGAATTTTTGTTAGACTGTCTGTGTTCGCATTACGTATATACTACTGGATGCATTTTAATAAAATTTTGTGAGGAGGTACCATAGTATCTTGACTTAAACATAGGATACTTTTTTTCTGCAAAAATATCTCATTTCGAAGAGAAAATAGAAAAAAAAATAGTAAATGTACTGCAGACTTGACAGCACCTTTTATTTTTGAAAGCGGTATATTTTAAACACTATTTACAGAACTCTACAATAATTTTAAAATTGTTAAAATTACAAACATTTATTTAAATTCAAATTAATTCAAATTATTTTTAAATCATACAACGCTGACTTTGTGTATCGAATTTTATTTTTAGTCGGTTGTTGAAGTTCATCACCAATTTAAATTTAATGTTGGCGTTAAATAAACTTAATTAATGTTAATATTGTTTAGAAATTTAACAAAATCTTTTCTTGTATCTTGTACGAGTTTTAAAGACAACCTCAATCACGCATTTTTGTATAATTATAAATGATTACTTATAAAATTATTGTATTTAATTGTTTGTGTTGCTTAGGTTTTGCGGCTAATTAAAGATTTGTTTTGTCTGTCTTTGCTGTTTGCTGCCATTATAATTAATAATAATTGCAGAGGAATTAAATACAATTAGAATACTTATTAACATAAAAATGGGAAAAGAGAATACTAATAGGTTTATTGTTTGTTTTGTCGCTTTTTTCAATGACTTAATTTCTGTTTTCCTCTTTCCCCATTAAAATCTAGAACGTTTGATTTACGTGTAAACACTTTCCTTGTAGTTAACAGTGGTTATTATAAATATTAGAAATCAATACTAATTTGGAACTACTTATAGTTTTTAAAGAGTTTAATGAGAAGTCTTACAAAAACATAATTGCTGCTTTTTATGTTTACAAGTTTTTCTAACAGAAAACTAACTGTGTGATGGTTGTTACGTGTTGAGTAATTCAATACTTTAAAAACTCTTACTTCTTGGTGGTAAAACTGTTTCATAAACAAATCCTATCAATATTTCAAATCTTTTTACTCTACTTAAGGAAAATCTATACCAGGAAATGTTTGTTTTTTTTCTTCTAATATATTCTTCGAAACTTTTTAATTTTTTTTATATCGATAATCTCAAGTGTTAATCTAAAAAAATTTCAAAAGAGTGTAGACGTTATAATAAATATGCATCTCCTTGCATAAATGTTACAGGAAATATTTTTGTTGTTTCAAGTTGCATAAAACCCTAACGCTTTTCATATTTACTAGACCTGCAACAAAACTTTTTACTCCTGCCTGCCAGACCGACATCTTCAATACTTTTTTACAATGATTTTCCGTTTGAAAACATTTCTGCATCATGTTTTCTTCGCATTCCTAAAATACTGGCAGAATGAGTTGCTGGCTGGTTGTAGTTTTTCATAATCGTAATACGTACTACTACATGTTTTTCTAGTTGTGTTTAGTTTAGTTCATTGCGTTGGTGACCCAGAAAAACTTTCTTTTCCGTAATGTTTTTCTTTAAATATTCGCTGGATGTATCGCTCGCTGACTAGTTGGTGTGTGTGAGTGAGTGAATGAGTATAACTGAGTGTGTTTTACTTCTAAGTATGTAGTTGCAAGCGGCATGATAATAATTATGGATGATTGTTTTGCTCGTTGACGAAGATGACAATGAGAAAGAAAATTATATTTCATTTATTTATATGATCACCCAGCAAACATTCAAGTTTGATCTCAGGATAAAAATGATGAGTGTTAAAAATAGGTGTATTTTTTTTGGTCACTAATATAGCTACTTGAGGCCATCTGCTCCTTATAGGAACAACAGGAATTTATATATATACATATATTTAACTACTTGCTAAATTTGTCAATTTTTTTACTAGATGTAATATCTACTGTAATGTAAAAATAGGAGTATGTATGTGCAAGAAGTACTGTAATTACGTTCCAATTTCGACTACTAGCAGGGTACTAGTAACAATTAAATCTACGAGTATGTGTGAATTTTTATTTTTTGTTTTTTAAATACTTGATTTTTAGTATGGCAAGTTTAAGTATAAAATTCTAATAAAAGTGGTTGATTAAGGGTACACAGAAAAAATACTTTCACCAATTAAATCTTTTATTGGTTTCAGATTAAAATTTAAATAAATAATTAATAGATTCAATTAATTGGTTAATTATATTTTTTTTTCTTCCGTTTAAAACAAATATATATTTGAATCAATTAAAAAAATAATTGAACTTTAATTTAAAACTGATTAAAACTTTTAATTCGTAAAAATATTTTTTCTGTGTATCAAAAAAAATTTTGTTAAAAATTTTGTTACTAAATTACAAAAAATTGTTTTTTTTTCAAATATTTTCTTATTAAATCAATTTTAGTTTTATATTTTAGAATGTCTTAATTTTCATATTACAATTCAGACAAAAAAAAAGCAATTAATTTTTCACAAACTTTTATCTTTATCTCTTTTCCACCAACAAATAAATTGCATTTTATAAAAAAAAAAACGTTATCGATAATTAGCATAATATTAAATAATTAATATTTAAATTCCCAACAATTTTATATATATTATCGATTTAATTTTAATTATTTAATTCCAATCTCTGCATACCTTTAAATATGGTTTGAGTTTTACACATAATATCAAGTGATAATAAAATCTCACTCAAACATTTACTGCCTGCCCCACAGTGTCGATCGTTCGCACAAATACATTTAAAACAAAAACAAAATGTTTGAATTTGTTTTTGTTTTAAATGTATTTCTGCGAACGATCGACATCGAGCGACATCGTGGGACTAGCAGTTAACTTTGTGTTTGCTGGGTATTTACAACAAATTTTTTTTAGAACTCTTAGTTTTTTCCACTATTGAAAGTAGAATTTTAGTCTATGATTATGAAATCTGTTTCATAAGGTTTCATATTATTGCACTTGTCATTCGGTTTCAGAACTAACTGAAGAAATTTTTCAAGCATTTTGTTACAACTTGAAAGCTTGCGCAATTTCTTGTCTATTTTGCTGCTGTTAGGTCTTTATGTTTCGAGTTTCATTTCGCATAATGTTGTATGCAAAAAGCTAAAAGCAAAAAGAATAAAAAACTAAACATTTACAAAACAACAAAAACATTAACTGACATCATCAGCTATCACATACAATATTTATGGTAAAATGAAAGAGTTTTTTGTTTTTACTTTACAGTAACTTGACGTTTTTCAACTGTGGGATTGTAAAAACCTGAATAAAAATTAGTATTTCTGTACCTGTGATCGCAACTGTTCATGACATACTCAGCACTTGGTATTAAAATACCTGTTTCATTCTTTTCAAATATTGTAAAAAATCTATATTTAAGATATTTTGTTGTTGTTTGATTCATTGATCAAGATTTGCATTTTGTCAGTCATAGTGGAACCATTGCATTCTACCAGTTTTTTAACGGGGATTTAAACTACTTATGGCTGGTTGTGGAAGAAACATGTTTCTCGTTTTAAATCGTTACATAATTCCAATAAAATAATCATTTCTTTTTTTCCAAGTTATTAAATAAAATCTCATGTAAAAAGTGAATGGACCAAAAAACCTTGTACCCAGTGGTATTTATAAATGTTTGATTTAAAACTCTATTATAATCTTGTTACCAGTTTTGTTTTAAAATTTAGACAGAGATTTTTCTTTGTGAACTTAAAACGACTGTATTTATTTATTACACTGGTTTGGGTTGAACAGTTTTCAAACGGCAAGTTGAATTCTCAACTTCTATTAAAATGTATATAAATGGAATTAAATCTGAACAATTTTAGAACAATTTTAGAAAATAAAAAACACAAGAAATAATTTTAATCAGCATAACTTTTCTCTTCAATGTGATTTACATTTCTAACGAGGGAGTTCCTAACGCCGGACTTTTACTATTTTCCAAAAAAAAAACTTTTGTTATCCCGATATCGAAATGACTTTCAGTGTCCTCGTCGTCACGCTCCTGCGAAAACAGAGAGCTAGAAAAAGAAAGAACTCATCAAAAATGTTTAAACATGAAAGAAGTAATGTTTAATACTTGCCAGTATTTGAGACATTGTAGACGCTGCAACTATGCTCCTCTATTTCTTAAATAATTTAAATTCAAAGTCATTTATGAATATAACTATAATTTTTAACGATTTTTTACAAACAAAAACTACAAAACTTATGATGCCAAGTTCCAAAAGGTCAATTAAACAATTAAATGAATGAGCAAAAATAATTTAGAATAACAAATAAACTAGATTTAAACATTGAAATAATTGTTCATGCTGAATTTGTTGTTTATTTGATTTCGTCTTTAAACAATTGAATAGTAATTGCGTCTAAATTTTTATTTTATTTTGTTTTTCTTTATACATTTCAAGCTGTGAGAAATGTAACTAAAACTTAATTTAAAAACAAGGTGTGACCCTTTAGGAGACCCATATATTTTATTAAATAAAAAGAGATACTGAAAAAAAATATTATAATAAAAATACTTGCTACACACATATATACATACGTATATTTAATATTTCTTATTTTTAACATTTAAATTTACTTTAAAATTTAAATAATAAAAAAAAAATAACAATGAATTAATTAAATTAAATAAATAAAAAAATAACAATATTAATAATTAATATAAAAAAATCTGAAATATACGAACGACATACGCGTAATAAGTGAAGTGCTAGTAATTCAAAAGACAAAAAATACGCGCATAGTCAAAGAACTAATTGTAACTTGGTTTCCGCAAAGCAAAAGTAGGTTAAATTAAGTTTTGCAATCTTAAAATCTGCAAACAAATCCAGCCATAAGTTTAAATTTAAGAAATTTTTAATAGGTTTTACTCTTGCATGTTTTGTATTTCATCATCGTGTCAAATAAAAATATTTTTACATTGTATATTTTATGAATAAATTAATTATATAGGCTTAATTTCTTAATTATAAAGAGATAAATAAATTAGACACAAGCAGAGTGGAATGCAATTTCTAGACAGCTACGTCCGTCATCAGCACTCTTCGTATCTATCCACAAGGTAGTTTCAATTGTTAATAATATTCTATTTAAACAAACTTATCAAAGAATAGGATATCATAAATTTAAATTTTTATATTATCTCTTTATAATTAAGAACTTAAGCCTAAATAATTAATTTGTTCATTAAAAATAGTTGAAATAAAATTAAAATTTATATAATTGTATATTTTCTTTTTTTATTTTTAGTTTTGGTATTGATTAGAAATAAACATTTATTTGTGTTTGACTTCATGAGCTCTACAGAATTCAGAACATATTTTAGAACACAATTTTAGAAAAATTTTACTGCAACCATCATCTTCACATGGGATACGGGTCATGTTTAACCTAAAAAGAGTTAAAAGGCGCTTTCGCTTTTTATTTAGTTATTTTTATTTTAGGTGTGCCACATGCCACATATTGGCAAAACAGAGTTTTTCATTCTAACTCTCTTTTGAGTTGAATTTTATTAATTAAAAAACTATAATTAATAAAACTTCATAAAAAATAGTTTTACTTTGAATTAGTTTATTTATTTTGATAGGCATGTATAAATGTTTTAAATAAACATTTTTCACTTTAGATTAAAACATTAAATTTTTGGTCAAAACAACTTTATAATTTACATTTGAGGAAAATTTTGTGTGTGGGTTGCTTTCGTTTAATAATAGACTTTGTCGTTAAACAAGAAAAAATTTATTTAAATACACACTTCACTAATTTTATTGAAATAAAAGCAAAACAGCAACGTTCTTGAAGAAGAAATAGACAAACAAATAGTCAAATAATGCTTTAATTACAAGACACAGCACTCGAAGAGTAAGTGTCCTCATAGCATACACTAAACATACATACATACATTTGAGCACAATCGAATTGTATTTCTGACGCCTACTTGTGTTCTTTAATGGCGCCTACCATGTTAAGAAAAATAAAATAAAATCATGGAACAAATGACAATAAATGAAACAAAACGAAAAACCAAAAACAAATTTTTAAGTTGCAAAAGTCTTTGGTGTTTTTTGTTTAATTTGAAATTTTTGGTTAATTAGCCAAACGAACGCTGCTATTCATTTGTCTTTGAAAAACAAGGTCGTGTTTTGTATCGTTGTAAATGCATTCTGAAAGTGTATAAATCAACTGGTTTTATATGAAAACAAGTCCTGAAAACCTCCTCTTTTCAATTTCTTAATTTAGATTTAATCGATTTGGATTTGTGGCTCTAATTCAACAGTTTCATACAGTCATATATTTTTATTAATTTTTAATTTTATTTTTTATAAAACCTAATTCATGTTTAAAATTGTTTCTTAAGTTTGTTAGTTACAATTATGTTTTAAAAATTGCCTCTATCAAATAATATTTGTCATATAAATAATTTTGTTTAACCTCAAAAGTTTTGAAATTCTATGAATAAGGCCAGCGTTAATTTTTTGTGCCTGTCGGCATATAAAGACTAAAAGTCCCCCATAAATACTCATTTAATGTTTGTATATGATAAACAATTATGTATATTTATTGATTTTGTTTTTTGTTATTTTTAATAGACCATTTTAATTTAATGTTGTCCCTTTTTCACAAAATCAGCACCGATAGATAAGCTTCGTTTAGTTGGATTTTAGAAACCCATAATAAAATGAAATATTTATTTTGTTTGAAGTTGGATTGTTTAATACATCTGTTCGTAGATACATACATATGTAGTATATGTTAATGCATTTTTAAATATGAACTTGTATATGCATGGTTGTATGTATGTCATGGAACTGACAAATATTTACTAAACAATTTCAACTGGAATGAAAGTGCTCTTATATGAACAATATTTAATTAATGTCACTTTATTAGATTATTTCAAAACATTATATCATATAAATAATTACGAGTAGAACTTTATTCTTTTATTAATGTCAGACCTTATTTTAGAACTTAAATAAATTTAAAAAAGAAACTAGTGACATTTTTTTATTATTTTAAACTTCAGGTTAAAGCTGTTTTCTTTGCTCTTTATTAAGTGCAATTTCATTATTATTTGTTTCAATGTATTCTTAAAATTTGATTACGATTGCTGTTTCGATATTGTTTTTAATTATTTATTTATTTGTTTATTGTTTTAAGTTCAATTGTAGAGAACCAACTTTAAAATTTTATTTTTATTTTAATATTAAGTAGAACAATATGTTTTACGCATATACTTTCTTTTATTTTGAGTTCTGTTGCCTTAAAACAACTGTGTTTGCTAGAGTTACATTATCTACTAGTTGTGCCCGTCCCGTCGTAGGCGTCCTGACAATCGTTTGTTCGATTTTGCTATGAAATTATCCATATCAAATTTTAAAACTATTTTATAGTGTTTCAGTTATGGTTTATTTACATATTTACTTTACATAGAGCTACGCATCGCTGGGTGATTACTCAGGAACAAAGGATTTATATAAAATTCTAAAATTTATATATAGTTCTAAAATTACTGTAGAGTTCTGTAAATAGTGTTTAAAGTATTCCGCTTTTAAAAATATAAGGCGCTGCCAAGTTTCGTACTTTCACTACTTTTTCTCTATTTTTTTTTTTTGCCATTGAGATATTTTTTCGGAAAAAAGTATCCTATATTTGAACCGAAAATTTTATTACAGACAGACAAATATTCCAAAAATTTCTGTTTTGTATTCCATTTCAAGTACTATCTGCAACTGCAAAATAATTTTTTAAAAATATTTCATATACAGAAATGGCCCTGTTACAGTTTTATTATATGTATTTATTTTTCGAAGGTCCTAAAATGTCTTAACCACTTAAACTTAAAAGGTGGAGGAAGGCTACTACATGTAGACAGGCTTGAATGGTGTCCAAAGAACCCCTTGGCAAAAAGACCAGCAAGGTGCTTAGATATAATAGAGCAAACTTAAGCTGAATAAATGCGTTAGTCACAGGTCATGGAAACTGCAAGTATCATCTACATCTACATGCAGACTATGCTTGCTGAGACAGTAGCATACATTTTATGTGAATGAACAGCTCTGGCTACCAGTGGACAGTCACCTAATACAATGAAAGTAAGGTTGCCATAAATTGCAATTGGGTTGCCTATAATTATTGAAGGCGGATGGGGTTCCAAAAGGGATCCGTTTAGGAAGTGGTCTGCTTCGATATTCCCTCTACATAAATATTATATGTATATGTGTAGATTATTTATAAAGAAGTTTTATACAAGTTTTATAATAAAAATAGTAGATTGCTAATAGATTGGTTAGTAAAACTAGGACTTCTCTTTTGCATCATTCTTCTTAATAATTGAAATAGATTTAGTTACACAAAATAATAGAATGGAGAAACAAACCAATAACACATTTTTTTAATTAATAATTTGGAAAAACGTATTAAAGAATAAAAGTGGAAAGTAATTTTATAGTCAAAATAAATATAGAATGTTTTGGTATATTTAATTTTATCCAAGATGGCTGTTGTCTCTGCCTAATGTTCTAACAAAGTTTCTATTTCTATCTGTATATTTCAAAATCAAAAAATGTTTGTGCTTGGAATTATTAATACAATACAAAGTTATTTATCAAATGGTTATTGGCAAAGCTCAGAATATGTATCAACAAAAAGTTAAAGCAATCATTTTTTTTATTTTATTTTATTTCATTTTTTTTTTTTTGTTTTGATAAACGACGTTTCAAAATAAGTTACAATGATGTCAGCTTAAATGACATTTGCAATACAATTGGCAATAGCAGTTGCAACTAAAATGGCGGTATTTGTGTTTATTCTGTTTTCTTTTTTATTCCCCAAAGATTTTTTTCTTTATTTTGAATTGTGCACCCAATAAGCAGTATTGCAAGTAGTATCTAGAATCCAAAATGCTAACAGCAATGAGCAGTTGGTTTATGCATTTTTATTCTTTTCATCTACCTTTCATTGTCAAATGCATACAAATGACAATAAAGTGTCACTAACTTTCTGCTATAAAGTGTGTCAAAATCCATGTCTGTCTCAGCATGAAGATAAAATAAACAAGAGAGCAGCCGGTATACAACTGAAAGCGGGTTGAATAGCTTATACTCGCACTCACACACGTAATCGTAATATATTTTATATTACTTTTTTAAGATACAAGGTACTTGGGGGGACCTTTTTTTGCTTTGGTTTGTTTTTCTTTAGTTTTTTGTGTTATTGCTTTTGTTTTCCTGTAAAGTCTTGTTAGCCATTGTTAATACTAGTTTAACTTCATACGTATCTGCATTATGACATTATAATATTTTGTAACATAAATTACAACGCAAATCCAACATAATGTCTACTACTGCTGCCCATTCTTTAAGTATAATAACAATTTCAGAGTATCACATCATTACATAATGTTCTTGTTTAGAACAGTTTATGTTTTCATTTAGTTATTTTAGCTAAAGTAAAATAAAAAAGGGTTTCGACTTTAATGTTCTGTTTCTACTGTCTCTACTGTTTTTCTTTCTTTTTTTCAAACAAGGTGTGACTCTTGTGATGATGTGATGACTCAGGCCTTTTAAAATTACGTTTAAAATTAGCTTTTTTGCTTAATGCTTTTTTATACATAAACATCATACATACATATGTACATACATACATACATATTTTTAATTTTTTTTTGCTGCTCTATTACGAGCTAAAAAAGTTGTTAAAATAGAGAGAAGAGATTTAAGTTTAAGATTATTTTTAAAGGAGCTTTAAGCAAACGTCAAACGAAAGTTTTCATTTAACTTCTTAATTACAAAACAGCACCTTCACATACGATTCTTGTAAGCAGTTAAATAAGTTAAACAAATATTGTGTTGCTTCCTAGACGCAATAATGTAGAGTTTCTGTCCGCATAGTCTCTAACAAAAATCATGTAATATTTTATTGCAATCGGAAGCAATAATCCATTTGAATTTTTTTAAAAGCACTTTCGCATGTTGCATTTTTCGGGTAAAAGCTTGTTGTAGTGCTTCTAGTCACAATTTTTCAATTTATTCTAAGGCTTTCAGGGGCACGCATTTTGTGACTTAAGCATAACACATTGAAAGCTAAAAAGACGATAATTTATCCATTTTATTTCTGCTGGGATGTAGTTTACTACACATTCTAAATGCCCATATTCATAAAAAATTGGTTCAAAACAGGTTTGTTAAGCAAATTTTCACACAAAATTTGCCCTGTTTTGGCATTGTTGTGTGGATGTTTTTCTTGGACATGTAATTTAAAATTTTAGTGATATCAAGTGGCTACCCCGAAATTGCAATATAAAGACCCAATAAGAAATTATCCTAAAAGTTTTTACACCAGATTGCCGTTTTTTCTGTTTATTAGAGAATAATGAAAAAAATAATTGCTTGTTTTTGTTGTCCTATAATGAGAACTTAATTATAAACTTCACAAATAAATATATATTGTAAATTAATATACACACACGAAATAATGACATACAAGTGCCTCTAGATTCTACAAAGTTTTGATTTGTTAATTGTGCTTCTTGGTAATGTTTAAATTTCACGTTTTTATTAACTAAATGTTATATAATTTATTATTTCTTTTTCTGTCTTACTGTTGTTAAATGCTTTGTTGTTCTGTTTTGTTATGTTTACTTTAGCAGGGCCCGTGACGTTGTTCGAATTTGCCTTTTGTTTTGAAAGTAATCTACACCATATTTTAAAACTTTTACTTTTTTATATGATAAACATAATTTTTTAAATTTATTTATTTTAAATAATCTTTGTTAAAAAAGGGATAATCTTAATTATCTGATTGATATACTTATTGCACAAAAAGGAAAAGGCGTTAAAAGAGATAAAAAATAGTTGCAAAAAGTAGTAGATTTCCGATTTTTTAAATTCAAAAATATTTTTTCTAAATCTAGCCCCGAAAGACGCTAAGATGGCATCACTATATCTATGTATCTATATGGAGTTGTTTTCTTCTTTATTAATTTTATTTGTGCTTTAACCCTTTAACGGTAATAAACCTTTTGTTTGTGTACATTAATGCCTGTTTGTATTACATTTTTTTACTTCACCTGCCACTATTTCAAATTCCCACATTCCTAGAAATCCTCCCTTTTTTAAATATAGATTTTTTTGTCGTTTTATCTTTAGTTATTTTTCCTGAATGATATTCCTTTATTTCAATACATTTTCAAGTTGTATTCAGTGCACTAGATTTTTGTTTTGTTATGAACAGATGCGTCTATAGGATTACAAGTAGCTGTTTTGACGAATACTTCTGCTCATGATGCTCAATTGTATTTTTTATACTTTCTCTTGTGTTGATATTTCCCCTTTACAATTTGAACCTTTTGCAAATAATTGTTCTACTTAAATACAGTGGCGAACACAAAAAATACAATGCTGGGCCACATGATCTTTTAGTGAGTCTGTGTCAAAATAACGATAACCAATTGATCTATTCTTTTGTATGTCTACTCTTTCAACTTAGAGTATACGTACATGCAACGTAAAAAATTATATAATGACTATAAAATAAAAAAAAATTTAGATTTTAATATCGCATTTTTTTTATATCTTTAATCTCAATACACAATAGTAACTTTTAGAATTTTTGTCTGTATGTCTGTCTGTCTGAGTTCGAATCACGTAAAAACTACTGGATGAAGTTTAATAATATTTTTTGGGTATTTGATTTTGATTTAAATATAGCATTTTTTCCGCAAAAACTCTACAATAATTTTATAACTTTATATAAATTTTAGAAATGGGTACGTCTATGTAAAGTAAATATATAAACCATAATTTAAGCACTGTAAAAGTAAGTCTTAAAATTTGGTGTGGATTACTTTCAAAGCATATTCGAATAAAATATTGTCAGGACACCCACGACGTGGCGGGCACAGCTAGGCTTAAATGCAATTGTATAGAATACAAAAGAAATGAAAAATAGGTGAATTGTGCCCCGTTATTATCAATCAGAATCGCTTGAAGTTTATACAACACAAAGTCTCATGTTTTGTTTGCAACTGTTTATTTAGCTAAAATCACTTTTATTTTTCTTCAAAGCAGCATTTTCAAGTTGTGTGATGAAAAATGATTTCGTTTTATGTTTCCTTTATAAAAAGAAATTTTACTTTTTGTTCTTTAGGATTGGTGCTTCCTGCTGAAGAAAAGTTTAGTTTTTTATTTCCAAATCAGCGATTGTTTTACATTTGCATAAATAGTTCAGTTTTATAGTTTTTGTTAAATGCTGAAATCAAAATTTACATATGTCACACTCAATCATAAACAGACAACTCAAAATTTATTAAAATTGTTTTTTTTTTTTTTTTATAAACCAGTTAACAGATCAAATCTCCAACGACCACAAAATTTAGGTTTTCTTTAATTGGAATAATTCCGTTGTCTGTTTTTATGTTGCTTGTGTCCAGCTTTGCTATATGCATTTTAATAAAAAACTTAGGATTTTGATAAAAATAAAACTTATTTTCCGGAAAAACACTGCACTCAAAGTACGTAATCCAATTTGTAGTAAGTTGGAATGAGGCATAAGGGGTTAGGTTCATAACTTTTTACTTTGGCAATCATTTTTTTAGACAAAGTGGAGGTTATGCGTCAGCATTTTTCACACACCAGCTATTTTTAACTTATGAAAAAATTAAAAATGTTTAAGCCAGAAAAAACAAGTGTAAAAAATATGTCACCAAGTTAACAGCACGAGCTATTAAAAAATAGGGGAGCAAGTTGAGCTCCAGTTATTAGAAACTAAAATGGAACAGAAACAAATTATAGGCCTATACAATTAATTTTTTAATGCAATTTTAAAAATATGTATTCAAAATGTAACAAACAGTTCATTCGATTTTCCTTTGCATTCATAAAACTAACAAATCACTTTGTCTTGGATTTGAGATAATCGTAAAGGTGAACACATCGAAAACGTGAATAGTAGATTTTTTATTAGTATACGTTTATGTATATTTCTATATATATATTTCTAAAAATAAGTATATTTTAGAATATCTCTTACATAAGATAAATTAATGTAAACTCCTTAACATTATTTTTTGTTTCCATTTTTTCTTTACAGGTACGTATTTCACAGGATTTTGCATATTAAAGACATTAACAGTTCGAATAAAAGATAAAACCAACGTCAGCACATATCAACAGAGGAAAGTATATGTGATAAACAAAATATTATATGCAATAAACCGCTTAAAAAGTTTGAACAAGTTTTCGATTAAACCCAGGAAAAATTGTGAGAAAATTTAATACATAATAATACGCTTAAAACATATAATTTTATTTAAATGGTAAGGCAGTGCTGTAAAATGAGTAAAAACCATGTAGCTGTCATTTTGGTTTGCAAATAGAAATTTAAAATTAAAAAAAGGTTTATTAAAGCAACAACAAAATAAACTTTTATTTTTAAACGTAAAGAACGAAGTTTTTTTTTTTTAATTCTACTAATTAAATATTGCCAAAATTGAAAGCTTATTAAAATTTTTTTATTTTTTTTTGCTTATAGTAATGTAACTGTAGTAATTCACAGTTCAATAACAAATAAATAAATTAATATGATTGTATGTTTTCCGAAAACAAAAACCCCTTCCTTTATAAAATAATTCCCAAGAGTATCTATTATATTTCTGTTATATTGAGTAGTCGTATGAATGTATATTGGTTATAAATTAACCACCACCACTTCTTTTAACTCCATCTCCTTTTGGTTTCTGGTTGTTTCTTCCCACTAACAACCAGTACACATACACACATACATCATACAAATATTATTTAATAAAACAAGGGAATTAATTATGAAAAATACATGTATGTAGTTAAAAAAACAAAACTTGAAAGAATAAAAAGAACTTTTTTATTTATCCCCGTCCAAAGTAGCTAGTAACATGTAAGGAAAACCCATAGAAATCTGACACCATTTCCGTTTTCAGTCATTTATTTAGAAACTTGACTGTTTACGTAATGTTTACCAACTGACTGAATAACATGACATGTTTTATTATTTTTTCTCAATAATGTATTACTTTAATAACAGCTAATAGTACGGAAGTTGTGCCCATCAATCAATATAAAACAGGTCACTCACAAAAATACTGTTACATACTCAGACATCCATCCTTCTTAAAAAAAGCTTTTTCAAAGTCGTGGTAACAACGCACCAGGAGTTGTAACTGAATTCGTATAGGTTAAGTTGTAAGTGGCTTTAAATGAAATAAAAAGTCACTATTATCAGGTGATGTCATTCTATAAATTTCTCTTTTCATTAATATAAATAAATACATACATATACCAACATATACCATCTGCTTCGTAATAAAAAATCTTCAAGTAACTCTTAGACTGAATCGAGAGATTCACAAATATTGATTATTACACACAAATGTTTCGATGCATACATACATACATATGTATGTATGTATGTATGTATGTATGTATGTATGTATGTATGTATGTATGTATGTATGTATGTATGTATGTATGTATGTATGTATGTATGTATGTATGTATGTATGTATGTATTTATAAACGAAAGTGTTTTTTATTTAAAAGCCCTCCATTTAACACTTTTAATTTTTTCTACTAAATACAAGCTCTGTTACTCTGTGCTGAGTACGTAGTCGGTGACCATTTGAGTAGTGTGACGAGAGCATAAATCTGCTTTGCTGCTTGATGGTTCGTTTATCGCTTCAGATTTAATTTTCTCGGGCTATTGACTCACACACTAATTATTTAAAATCTTTTAACAATGCTGCAATTAAAATTGTATAAATACTGCTCGTACAATAGTAAAACGTATTTTTGTTAACAATTATTTTGTAAGATTGATGAACTCACAGCACGCACAGTGGTTTAAAAACATTTCATTTTAGAAATTCGTGAAAAAACGAAGGGATCTTAATGAAAATTTACAGAAGAAAAGCAGTGAGTGGAACTGCAAACGGTCATCTTTGAACACATTCATTAGTAGGTCGGTCGAATATTCCAACTTGTTTTAATCACATTTTTTGTAGATATTTCTATTTAAAATTACTTTTATTTCAAAATTTAATCTAAGCATTTTTGGTAACATTTAAAAGAAATGTATGACCAAGTTACCCAACTTTTGGGGCTTACTTACAGCCCCCTCCCCCACTTTTCTGCATAAGGAACCTAGTGGTTGCTGCTTAACTCAAAACACCTATACTTTAGCTCTGTGCATCTCATTAGAAGTTCAGAAAAACCGAAATTTTTTCAAAATAAAACGTTTTTATACCACTGTGCAATGTTTGCATTTTTAGTTACAGACAACACAATTATAAACTTAACATTTCTATAAGCGTAAATATAAGTAAACATCGATTTTAGTGTAATTCAAATATATGGCTGCTTTTACAACATATTTTTTAGTTAAAAAAAACTAAATCTGTAAAATATAAAAAGCTATTTTAGATGTTTCCTCTGACTTAACAATTACTACACTACACTATTTTTGTTCAAAGTGATGCCTTCTATAAAATAATGCCAATTTTAAATCTTATCTACAGTCTTAAACAATGTGTTAGTGTTTAATTAAATTTACGCCTCTTAACGTTTTGGGAAACAAGAAAAAAGAAACTTGAAGCTTCCTATTGTCATAAAAATAAGATGTTAAATATTAATATAATGGGAATTTCCATGTATGTATGTATGTATGTATGTATGTATGTATGTATGTATGTATGTATGTATGTATGTATGTTTTTCCTTTAAACTCAACTAATGACTTTTGTAAAGACTCATTAAAAATTACAGTAAAACAATCGCTGGAAAAACTGTAGATGGGCTGGAATCTTAAGAAATGAGAATTTTTTTTTTTTGTTAAGCTCTCTAACTCGTCTAGTTGCGGTTTTGTAATTTTATAACGGTTTGTTATTGCATTTTTTCACACCAATTTTCTGTCAGACTTTGTATGAGTTTGTGGCACAACTTCGAAATGGTACTTTATAATCTTGTCTGCAGTACGAACAATAGTGACACTACTGTTTAGAAATTCCAGCAACCCGTTTACTTTATAAAATATACTCGTATGTACGTTTTTGTGTTTTATTTTGTATAGTATTATTATGTATCTGTAAATGTTGCAAGAGCTCATACTGCTGCTGTTATTACATATCTTTATAGTTTTTAACCAAGTTTGTATCTCATATTTAAGCCAAGATTTGCATATTTGTAATTATAATAGTTTTTATTTGCTGTCGTTCGTTAAATTTTTTTTCTTTTGTTGAGGTTTAGCGGCAGTATGTGATTGACAATGCCTTAAGTCTAAAAACTATTATGTACAAGGATTATAAATTTAGTAATTGCATTATTTTATTCATTAAATCCCAAATAATATGTGTAAAACAGGTTCTTATTTACTATTTTGTTTTCAAGTTTTATTAAGTTTTCGTATTCCCTTCATTTTCGTCTTTATCTTATTTTATTTCATTATTTTTTCTTCCATAATTCACTTTTTTCTTATATTATTTTGTTAAACACCTGCCTTAAAAAAATATTATTTTTATTAACAATATGTACATAAATATGTATGTATGGATATGTACAAATGTGTATTCTTATGCATGTGTATTGCTACCTTTAGGCTTTGGTTTCAAACATATGTACATATGTATGTATGTATCTTCACCAGCCATAGTTTCAGTGAAAACAGCTGTCATCAATTTACCAGCACATGCGCTCCATTAAAGGAAAACGTTTTTTGATTAAATTTGTTTGTTGTTTTAGTGTATCAATTTCAGTTATCTTGAAATAAATTAATTCTGATACTGTTTTATAAATCGGATGTTACAATTTTATAAATGGTGATTTTTTTGAGGTTAGGATTTTCATGCATTAGTATTTGACAGATCACGTGAGATTTCAGACATGGTGCCAAAGAGAAAGATGCTCAGTATGCTTTGACATTTCATCATGAATAGACTTACTAACGAGCAACGCTTGCAAATCATTGAATTTTATTACCAAAATCAGTATTCGGTTCGAAATGTGTTTTATCGACAAATTTTGTTCAGCGATGAGGCTCATTTCTGGTTGAATGGCTACGTAAATAAGCAAAATTGCCGCATTTGGAGTGAAGAGCAACCAGAAGCCGTTCAAGAACTGCCCATGCATCCCGAAAAATGCACTGTTTGGTGTGGTTTGTACGCTGGTGGAATCATTGGACCGTATTTTTTCAAAGATGCTGTTGGACGCAACGTTACGGTGAATGGCGATCGCTATCGTTCGATGCTAACAAACTTTTTGTTGCCAAAAATGGAACAACTGAACTTGGTTGACATGTGGTTTCAACAAGATGGCGCTACATGCCACACAGCTCGCGATTCTATGGCCATTTTGAGGGAAAACTTCGGAGAACAATTCATCTCAAGAAATGGACCGGTAAGTTGGCCACCAAGATCATGCGATTTGACGCCTTTAGACTATTTTTTGTGGGGCTACGTCAAGTCTAAAGTCTACAGAAATAAGCCAGCAACTATTCCAGCTTTGGAAGACAACATTTCCGAAGAAATTCGGGCTATTCCGGCCGAAATGCTCGAAAAAGTTGCCCAAAATTGGACTTTCCGAATGGACCACCTAAGACGCAGCCGCGGTCAACATTTAAATGAAATTATCTTCAAAAAGTAAATGTCATGGACCAATCTAACGTTTCAAATAAAGAACCGATGAGATTTTGCAAATTTTATGCGTTTTTTTTTTAAAAAAAGTTCTCAAGCTCTTAAAAAATCACTCGTTACAATACATATATATACAATGAATAAATTAATTAAAGAGGTTTCTTAACATCTGTATATATAAAGCACAAAATGTGTTCTTTTGTTTGTCTGTCGGAAAGCTATAGCTGCCTACACCAGTGGATCGATCTTGCTGGAATTTAAAAAAAAAAAAAAATTATTAAAAGGATCCAAATTTTATCAAAACCCGCAGTTTTACTGGGAAATTAAAATTTTATGAAACTGAAACTGACTAAACTACGAAATTAAACCGAAAAGAACGAAGTTTACCAAAAAACTTAAAATTTTACCAAACAAGTTTAATAAAATCGTACATAAACAAAAAAGTTTCACCGAAGATCGGAGCTTTGTCAAAAATCGAATATTCACCAAGAATTTAAAAATTGAGAAATTTAGAGAATTGACGAAATTCACCAAAAAATTAAGAACAACAAATTTTAATTTATAAATTTTACAGAAATTAAAATTTTACAATAAATTAATACCGAAAAGTACAAATTTAAAATTTTTAAAAATCTTAATTTTAAGCAAAATTTAATAACAAAAACAATATAAAATAATGGATCTATAAAATTCTATTTCGGCAAAAAGGATAAAACCCTGTAAAATAATACAAAAAAACAACTTTAACAATTTGTTCAAAAACGACTTTTTTAAATTTTAAACTAGAGTTTTCTTCCATTAAGTGGTACTCAGAATTATTTTTAGTTTAAAATAAATAATTACATATACATACATATGTTTGTATGCATGTATGTATGTATCTCTTTTGATTTTACATTCTCGAAAACCTTCTAAAGAATGAGTTCCATGACAAACAGATACTTTGAACATTTAAATATAATATCTTTGTTTTACATTTACATTTTTAAGTGCGTTTAGAGCTCTTGAAAGTGGTATGATGATGATGCATAAATGTGTGTAATATTGTACGTAATTACTAGTGCAGTGCTGTTCTTTTTTGTGCAAGGTCTAATTAAACAAACACACAGTAAAATAGCAAATCTGACAAACTGCAACCAACCATATAACCCAGTTGGAAAGGTCATTTTACAACAATTATAGCGTTATTTGTAATCGTAGCAGAAATTTGGAAAGAAAATATTACACAATCAGCAAAAACCTAAGAATACCTTAATGTTTACATACATACATGCATATGAATGTATATAAGAATAAAATACATACTGTTCATACATACGTTAACATACAAGTGCACATTGAAGCTTAGTGACATTTAATATATACAAAGCATACATTAAGAAAACATTAGGCATTTTATTTATTTATTTGTATAATATTCTATTGACGCTGATTTGTCATATGTAATTAATGACATTTGGATGACATGCGAGCTCAATGTTAAGTGAGGCGCTTTATTTATTTTTGTTTGTTTACTAAAGAACCTTTTTATAATAAAATATCTCTATTTTAAAACCTGTTTTATCATTTATTACTTTTTAATATGAAATTGAAATTTTCTTGATTTTTTAACTAAGTAAGGTAAGGTTAAATATGTAAAAACTTTGACCATAAAGACTTCACCACTAAATTTGTTCTTATTGAATACTAATTAAGAATTATACGATTTATTATATTATCATTTGTGATGTCAAATATTTGACATATCATTAGTTCTTATTTTGCTTACTTAAAAAATCGTTTCAAAATGGCTCTGTAGATGCCACATTATCATACAAAACAAAATTTTGCAACTCTGATCGTACGGAAAAATACTATTTTATGATTTTTTTCAGAAGATATCAAATCGTACAGACTGCCAAAAAGTCTGTCACACACATACACTTTTAATCCCTACCTTTATACTTTTTGAGCTTACATGCCGTTTTTGACAAATCGTACGACTGAGTATGATAGTGAATCATGGCCTTAATCCATTGTAAGGAATTTTTCTAACTAGGTAGTGGGTTCTCTACAACAAATACAGTAATACAATAACAACATGGCATTTTATTGAAGCTTTGTAGTTCGATATGTCAAAAAACATAGAAAAATTGAGAAGGCGTGTATATATTTTTTTATTTGATTTATTGCTTTCTCACTTCTGCACTATAAAATTTCTAAACACAAAACAATTTTGACATTTCGAACTACTAAATTAGCTGGGTGGACGACTCTACCTAGTAAGATAAATCTACCTTGAGCCATTGTATAAAACTTGTTTAAATACATTTTTTGCCTGTCAGATACAAAAAAAAACTTAAACAGAAATTAATTAATAAAATGGGTTTTATTGAAAATGAAAGAAAATTAACGCATCTTAACAAAACAAAAACACATGATCATTTTAAAATTTAAGATACTGATACTTGTGTACATACAAAACTCTTTCAATATATACATATATTTTTTTTAGATTAAAATGTCTCGTATAACACTTGCGCAATTTGTACTAAAAATTACTGGCTTGTGTCTGTTTGAGTTCCATTGTAACTTTTTGTTTGTTTTGTGAGCAAAAAGCATATGTTTATATTTTTTGTTTATTTCTTCCAACGAGTGTCCCAAAACTTACTCTTTTTGAATTAAAAAGACAAAACCGTTTTTTTTTTTTTTAGATTGTTATTTTTTAATATTTCATTAAGTAGACGCAATAGGGTTATTTATATAGCTTCCATGGCTTTACTGATACATATTTTACGCACTCCTTGTCAAAATTTTCATTACCATTTTTCATAAATTTAGATGAATTTTCTCCTTCAGTACACTAGTGGCTGTGGGCTAGCTGATATACACCTTTTAATACAAATGTTACCATAAAAATCCAATGGTGACATCAATTCAAATTACCGAAAGGAGAAAAAATCGTGCTGAGATTATTAAATTGTTGAAACCACATGTCGTGCACATGAATATCATTTAATAAGGGCACAAAGAACGCTGTCATGATGTCGCTATTTCGCACCCATAATATTCTTTCTAGACCATTTTCATACCTTCTAAAATCCGCACCAAAAAATTTGTATTTGTTTTTGACAATCACATGTGTGTTTTCTGAATCCCAAACGCGTCAATTTCGGCTACCAAAGTTTCCTCAGTTAATATGAATTTGCTGAAAAATCAGGATCATTATTGTTCTCTCGTATATTTCTCAATTTTCACTAATCCTAAACCGTGGCTATCATACTGTTGTTTGGGCTGATTCAAATTTTGTGTAAATTTTATTGCACCCTTTATACACATGATAATTTATATATGAATAAGATGCTTCTGGCGCGGTTGATGAGTTTTTGTCTCTTCTTTCAAGAGCAAACACAAAAATAAAATTGTAATTTGAGTTACTACATACAGTTTTAGAATAATTATTACAATTTTGTTCAAGTCATTATCTACATTCTTGATATTAAACTATTTAAAAGAAAACCTTGAACACACATACATACATACATACATACATACATACATACATACATACATACATACATACATACATACATACATACATACATACATACATACATACATACATACATACTATCTATGTATATATACATTTAAATACATTAAAAACTTTTTTAAGTCTTTTTTTAACAAATATCTATCTTTAAACATATATAAACTACAAAATAAGTATGTTTGTTTGTTTGTCGAAAAGTTATGATGCCAACACCAGGGGGACGCCCTTCCTATAATTTCACAGTTTTCTACCAAATGGTTAAAATAGAGTATATATTTTTTGAATATTTCTAGTGGGCTTTTCCATACAAAGTAAATATTTATCATCGTGTTACTTAGGAACTATAAAAGGTAGAACCTTGTATTACTAACTCTTTTTTTATTGTATATAATGTAGAAAAAAACTGACTAAATCGGAATGGTGGGCCTTCCACACAAAGAAAAGTTACTTCCGTGTACCTAGAGAACTATAATAGGTAGACTCTTGAAGTTTTGTACCAGTATACCTCATATTAATATACGTACATAGTTTGGCGAAAGACAGACTGGATTGAAATGGTGGGCGTTGTACCTCCCATACAAATTGAATAATTATTATCGTGTGCATGGAGAACTGTAATATCTAGTTTTAAAATTTTGCACAAGTAAAGCCCATATTAATACGCATAGGTTAGCAAAAAACAGACTCGATTGAAATAGTGGGTGTGGTACCTCGCATAAAAAATTAACAATTAAAATCGGGTACCTAGAGAACTACAATAGGTAGTCGGAAAATTTTGCACAAGTAACCCTTATATTAATGTGCATAGGTTAGCAGAAAACGTACTAAGTTAGAAAAATGGGCGCTGTTGCAGAGTTTTGAAATTTTTTACTCTAAAAATAACTTGTATTTTTAATTTAAAGCTTGGCAGTTATCTAGATAACGGCAATAGTTACTTTATCTAAATTTGACATCGGCTTCTCTGAGAAAGTGTTAATTTTAATTTTATTACATAGGGGTAGCAAAGCTTATCCCCGGTAGTTTTCTATAATATATAAAAATATGAACTCTTGCAAAATGTCTGTTAAATTGAATTTAAATGTTCGGAGTTTATAATGTTTAAAAAATTTTAAATTGAAAACCTATCTATCTATGTATCTATTAAATTAAATTTACTTTTAAGAACCAGCTGGAAAATCAATATACAAAATTTGGTTTCTTTATGTTTGTATTGTTTTTTCCTTGCAATAAATGTTTCTTTAGTTCCTCTAGTTTAGCGTATGTATGTATATGATTGTATATGATTTATTTCTTAAAGTTTTTTGGTTTTCGTTCACGGCTGCCATGTGCAATCAATTAATCACAATTTATTGTAATTTTAAATATTGTACGATTTCTTTTCTTGTTCACAAAAGTTTTGTTTTTCAATACAAACTAAACACGAGAAGAAAAATGTTTCAGTTTTTATAAAAAAAAATATTACAATAGCTGTGAACTCTTGGCCGATCAGATATTATTTATGAAACATAAGCATGTTGCACATTTATTTCTACTAATATTTCAAATGCTTAAATTGATTTAATTATACTTATTTGCATTAATAAATGAAGTTTGAATTGTTTTAATAAGAATAAGTAGGTTCCCCTTTTAAAAATGGGTAAAACTAATACTAAATCCTACATAATCACCCCTATCGCGAATAATTATTCCCATGAAAAAAACTCCCAAATGTTCTATCGTGAATGATTTTTGCCGTAAAATACAAGTTAATTTGTTATTGAAATCATAAACGATAGACAATTTGGGAGTTGTTTCATGGGAATAATTATTTGCGATAAACATCTGTGGATAATTTCTGTTATTGGGACTTTTTTATTGTTAGGGATTATGGTCTTTTAAACTTTCTTCTCTTGAAAGAAAATTAAATTCCCATTAAAACATTCTTAATTTATTTAATTACTTGTTTTAAATAAAATGTTTTAAATAGTTCAATGATTGCAGTTATTAGAGAGTAATAACAACATTTAATTAACAATAACACTTTTCAAAAAACTTTCGCTTTACAGAAAATATAAAAATTTTTTCCACAATGTATCTCTTTTCTTTATTAATATAAGTGATTAATGACACATTTAATATTTAAATAACCATAATAAATGTTAAGCTTTACTTTTTTCCAACACACAATTTTTAATAGTCTTAACCTAACAAATTCATAATATTAATTTATATGCAAATGTTTGTTTTAAACTGAGCGACAGACATGTTTGTCAAGGTACAAACTCAAAAAATATGTTTTTATTCGAAGAGAGATTTACTTCAATAATTTTAAATAGTAAAAAACTGTTGCATTTAAATATTTTGTTTTCATTCATATTATTAACGCTTTTGTTAAAAAAATTTAAACAATTGATAGAAAAATAAAAATAAATGGATGCAATTTTGTATTTCTAAAGGAAATTGGATTCAAATATTCGATGCGTTTGTTCGAATGTATCATTTTCCCATTTCTCTGATATAAATATTTAACTGATTTGAGGTTTTTTATACATATGTATGAATTTATGTATGTAGTTATAAACCTGCTTAACAGTTTTTTTTTTTATTTTTGTGTTTTTTTTTTTTTTTGTTAATAACCTCGTGCTAGTAATTTCCGTATAAACAAACAAATCCACTAAAATAGAAAGTAAATCCAATTTAAAAGCAAAAAATATCTGTAAAAAATATTCACAAAAAGATGAAATATAGAAAAACGAAAGCTGTTTTGATATACTCGTAGTATAATTATTTTTGCATTATTCATTATTAAAACGGCAAAGAAATAACCTGCTGCTGAATAATATAAAAAAATATATATATTTCGCTCCAGTCTGACCATCGTCGTCAGGTCATTTCAAATACATTCATATTTTGTATACAATTTCAATTTAAAACGTGCCATTGGTAATTGAAGCAATCGGTAATTGAACGATTAAGTGAATCATTCAAAATACTAAAATGCATTAATATTCGTAGTTTGTTTTTATTAAAAAAAAATATTAATAATCATAATTTTTCTAATTTTAAAACATGTACGTTTCAACTCAAGTGTATTCGTTTGTTCATGTTTATGGTTTAACACTTCTGTTTTTGTAGACGCATCAAATTTTGTTTGTTACAAATTTTGCTTTTCGTTCATTGAATTGCATTTGGTGGTTGGTTGGTGGTAACACGCATTGTTAATGTAAATTGTCTTTCTTCATCTGCTGTAAAGTGCCATGGTTGGCCATGCTATTTATTGGTAATTCCATTAGATTTTTTTTAGTATATTTTCGTGCTCTGTTGCTTGATTTCGACACTGTGAATTGGTTATTGCATGTTTGACTGTTTGGATTTACAATTTTTTTTTTTTTTTTGTACGAAATTGAGTGTTGGCTGGAGTTTTGTGAGTTTTATTTTGTTGTTGCTATTGCAATTCGTACTTGTGAGAGCAGTTTATTGATTTTGCCTCCTAAAAATAATATAAATCAAAATCTAATATTGGCTCCCTTGCTTCAGTGGGAGTTAGAGGAATAAATATAGATATGTATATAATATTTACTAAAAATGTATAAACTAAAATTGAAAAACATATACATATACATATGTATATCTGTTCTTAATTTATGAAACACATACTAGGAATAAAACAAATTAAAAAAATTCTTTAATTTTAATTTTTAATTAATAGCGTGCTATTAAACCAAATTATAAATTCAGTGAAATTGATTGCTACGGTGCGGGCAAGTTAGTTAATAGCACGCTATTAATTAAAAATTAAAATAATGAAATAACGAAATACCCGAAATATAAAAAATTCTTGTTTCTTATTTATTTTTAGGGAGTTTTTGAAAAGACTTTTTAGTTCTTAGGAATGTTTTATTAAAAAGTTTTAAAGTGATGAGGCCAATTAAAAGCACCAACCGCAACTCAGCACACGT
Organism: Phasia obesa; assembly: GCA_949628195.1. NCBI lineage: Eukaryota > Metazoa > Arthropoda > Insecta > Diptera > Tachinidae > Phasia > Phasia obesa. Next base: position 1,198,144 of record OX451216.1, read on the forward strand.
GAGAGCCATAGCCATATTTGTCATATAGAAACAATTTAAATTACAGTCGAATTCGCTTAAAGTTTTAGATCGTTTAAAGGGAAATTCGCTTAACTGAAAAATCAGTTAAGTGACACACAATTTGTTTGCAAAGACACTCATCTAAATGAAGCGAGCATCGCTTAAAAGAAAAAAACAATTTTTTGGAGACAATGGTGAAGCTTCAAAGTGTCAAACACATTTAAAGCAATCCAAAAAAATAAAAAAAATAAAAGCCAAACGTTCAATAGAAAATAGAGAAAAAGTAGTTATTGATTTAAAGGTACTTCGAAATTTATAGCACCTGTTAATTTTGAAAGCGGGGTATTCGAAATACTATTTACAGAACTCTACAATATTTAATAATTCTATACAAATTATTCCTATATATAAAGAAAAAACATAAACCATAATTCAAGGACTATAAAAGTGTCTTAAAATTTGGTGTGGATTACTTACAAAGCAAAATCGAACAAAATATTTTCAGGACGCCTACGTTGCGGCGGCCAAAGCTAGTAGGTAATAAAACTAATCTGTATTGAAATTTAATATTCGTTAGTTTTTTTTTAACGTCAAGTGCTCACTTCGTTTAAAAGAAACCCGTTTTCATAATTGAAAATTACAGATAAGTAAAAAATAAATCGTGTAATATTTCATTTGCGCTTAACCGAATTGGACTGTACACATTAATATTTCTTCTATTTGCGGGTGTCCCGATATACCACACAGAAAAAACCAATTAAACCTTTTAATTAAAAAAAATATACTTTCAACGTAATGTAATGTAATTAGTTAACTTTTTAATTAATTATAGAATATTTCTGCTGAAAAATGGTGCCAATAAACATAAAAGTGAACAAACCGACATAATTAAAATAAAATACACAAATTAGTGATTTTATTTTGTAATGTACATATATGTACATATATAGTACACTACATATATAATTGGTAGTTTTATATTTGTTCAGACAAACTACTGAAATGTCTTAACGAAATCGTTACTGGTCTGATTTCCGACAAACTACCCGTTATAATAGTGATTAAAATTTGTCATTTTATGTGAGAAGTTATTTTACAAAGTTTTATTGTTATCACATCTTGAGGTGCCGCAGAAGCCTTGAACATATTTTTTTGTCTTTAAATCTTATAAGTAAAAATTTTTATTTTATTCATGTTTTATGTTTATTATTTCACTTTCATTAAAGCTTCGCCTAAAATAACGCAGAACACAAACATTTGTTGTCCATCGTCATTTTATAACCTTTGTTTTTAAAACCTTTTGTTTTAATGCTTAAGTGGAGTATTAAAACATGAAAATTATTTTTTTTTAAATCTACTTTTTTCTTTGTTGTGTAAGATAGGGGGTAGGTATGATATTGCAATGATTTTTCTTTGACCTACACTTATTAAAGGTACTTAGAATCGGTTCTTTTATTTCTATAATACAGTTTTTGCGGATCCAAATATATTGAAATTTGCTGAATTTCAATATAGTTGGTTCTGCTTCATTAAGATTTGCGGCTACAATCGTGTTCAAACTTTACAATTACTTAATAAAACAAATGACAACTTTTTATCACTATTTTTTATCACTATATTGAAATTGAAAAAAATATGTTTTCGTTCCACCCTAAAGTACATAAATACATACATATTTTATTTTTACTAAATTTTTAAATTGAGCTTAAAGTTTTTGAAAAATTGTCTACTCTAAGAAATTAAAACTTAAAATTATCATTTGGCATGTGTTTGTGGAGGATTATTTTTAACGTCGTCTGTTTTTGTCATTGTTCGTTGTGGCCCACAACACGTCGAATGGAAACTCTTTTCTCGTTGTGTGACTTTTCTCGAAACAATTTTCTTACTGCAAACGAAGATGCCTATATAAAACCAAACTACCCAACCAATTAACCAGATAGTCATTTAGTCATTCATATATTTATTACTTAACACCCAATCTGTCTCTCTTACCGCTTGACTACCCACTTCTTAGTCAAATTTTGTTTAAAAATACGTAAATATTTTTGTGACAGAAAGCAAAACAACTACACATCTCTGTAAAGCGTTCTATATGTGTTTATATTTATAGAGACACTAAAAGCGAAACTGAAAAGGCTTTGGCACTAGTTTGCGTTCTTCAAATTAAATTTAATTGAAATTTATGCAAAATTACATTTCTTGCGTTGCCTTATTCATTCACATTATTGTAATAAAATCTTGACAAATCTTTATAAATGTTAATAAATGTTATTATTATTATTAAAAAGCAAAGCGAAATGATAACAAACAATAAAAACGAAAATCGTGTAACAAAAAGTTGTATCGAGACATAGACTGTACACGACTTGGGTCATTGGCTTCTTTTTTAAATTTTTTTCACAAAAAATAAGTTAAAAATACAAAATCAAAATATAAATTTATCCGGAAAATTTAAAATTTAACAACGTTGTTTGTAATTGTAATTTATGATTAATAAAATTTAGCTTGACAAAGCAAATTTGAAAATGCAAATATACTACATGCTTCGTTTAAGTAAAATGTGTGATGTAGGATTTTAACCTTTTATTGCATTAAAAAATAATTTATATGGTACATAATGAGAGTTAATTATCTTTATCAAATGCAGTAAAAGAAAAAGAAAAATCTGGGTAATATTTGTAACATTGTGAAGTAAGATTAAAATAAAAATATATACATACATATGCATCTACATGTATTTCATTATATGGACGAATATTTTCTCAAATTCGCCCAGAATTTTGTTTGATAAAAATAAATAAAATTGTTGTTTGTGTAAACTAATGTTTGTTTATGCCAAAAAACTACATATATTTTTCAATTTATAACCTATTGTAGGTATCTATGCTAAGCCGCCGTATCCTAAATTAGAGTAACAAATATAGTTGATTTTTTCTATATACATATGTATGTAATTTTCCATCTGACTAGCGTATGTCGTAGAATGGCATCAGGAATGGAAAAGTAGATACCTACGTCCGTAATTCTTTTATTATGTTTGTATAATATTTTATATATGAACTTAGAACAAACAATAGGTTGTGAATTATATGTACCTGCAAGTAATTTATCTTTGAAAATTTTACTAAGAGTTTAATATTCTCATACCAAAATATGGGACGTCATTAAACTACTCCATCAATTGCAGTAATAGTAGCGTGTAGTGTGTAGAAGTCATTTTATTAACTGACGTCAATCAGGCTAACTGACTCGTTGGTTGCATTACTGAGCTCTTATTATAGGGCAGAATTAATTTAAACCAAACAAACTGAAAGCTCCTCAAACAATTATTAAAAAAGAATTGAAACAAATACTTAACATTAACAATACTAGTTTAACTTTATTCATTGCAGTTATTCTACAAATATAAAAAGTAGCTGCCGCGTACCGCACGATGTAGTTGCCGTTTAATGCTGCTGCCTGCCGCCATTGCATTAAATTTTTTATGAGTGCTTGTGACCTCGTTTATTCAGTTTTGAGTATTCTGTACAGTTTACATTTGTTTTCTTTTTTTTTGTGGTTCCTTCAATGCACACAAGGCACATGTTATAAAATTTACTATAAACCATTTGCATGAGTTTTATATTCAACAAAATACTGAAATGTGGATGAGCAAAATAAATAGTCATTTTAGTTGTTGGGGTTTTTAACAAATTTACAATATTTAATATTACACCGGAAGAAAATATTTTCTGTTTTCGTAAAACAAAAAAAAAATAATTTTGAAATTACAGTAGCGGTTTGGTATACTGATGATTCTGAACTGGAGACTAGTGACATGGGAACTGGTATTTTTGGTCCAAAACTTTCAAAGGCCCATTCGCCTGGATAAATACCCAATGGCAGTCCATGACTGCCTGAATGAACACGGTTCTCGCAACGGATAAACATTATGTAGGGTTCCTTGTTATGAGGGTCATAACATGGTCTGGCCAACCTAGAGGCCCCAAGAAGATTTATAGCACCAGAATCAATCTTTGGTATACATATACACTGGCTTTGCTAAGGAGGAAACTGGTTTCTGGGTGGAAGCGAAATTTGAATAGTTTAGGGCACAGGCAAGCAAATCCTTTTATAACGTTATCGCAGGATAACGTAATAAAAGGATTTTTTACTTACGTGATGGTTTACCGGACGTTACACAGTGGGGCAGAATCAAAATATTTTGCAAATAACTTAGCCATTTGTAAAGGGCTAGGCCGATCGACAAGCATTTTAAAATTAAAATTTTTAATTTTTCGATACCCTAAAAAATTTGTATAGAAATCACTCAAAAAATTGAGTGCTTTTCATACAAATTTTCTAGTTCGCAGTTCGCCTGTAATATAGAAACCGCACATAAGCAGGGGAACCAAATCAAAAGTTTAATCCAACTAAAATAGATTCAAGTTAAAAATTTTTTAAATTAATATGTTTTTATATTAATAAATATAATTAGCTTCACATTCAAAATACTAATGAAATCATAATTCGTTCTCAGGAATGTCAAGCTTCACTTAAAAACTCCCAGAGGAAAGTTATATATGTTTTAATTTATGGTTTTACTATTTTGTTGGTGTTGTTATCATAATGTAAGAGAAACCTACTGAAGTTGAAATAAATTATTTAGTCAACCTTTTCCACTACCTTCAGCACACCATCATCATAATTATTATCGTGATCACCAAATACATATGTATTTCTTACTACCATTTCTTGTAAGCTTTTTGTCTGAGCAAAGAACTCTAAACAGCGAAACACGCATACATTCTTGCCATCTATACATCCGTCCGCCTTGGTGTTTAAAGATTTCAGAGATCAAAAGTTGTTCAAGCAAAACCCCCAAGTAACTATTTGCTCTGAATTTAATTAAAATTATCTTTGATTTTTCCCCTTATTTTGTTGTTGCTGGTGTTGTTTTTATTTGGCTTAACATGCATAAATAATTTATTAGTTATTATTATTAAAAGAAGTACATTTACAATAAATTTTATTCGCATTCAGTCATTTCTACAATAGTACTGACTGACATTGGCACCTTTACTTTACTGGGTTTCTTAATGTAACAAATTAAATACCTGCATGACTAGGCGAGCCTTCTTCCATTCCCCTCACTACAGCCGTTGAAGTGACTTACGTTTTTTAACAAACCCATTAAGACTCACGTAATATGATGAAAGCAATAAAGAAAAAGTAGAAAACTTTGTGTTTTTTTTTTTTACTCAAAGCTGTGTGACGATCAAAAATTTAACAAAAATTGTTGACATCATATCACGTAATCGTACATTTTAAACAACGAACTTATTTTTATAATAAAAAAAATAACTAGAAAGGTAATAACGTTAAGTTTATACTCGTAAACTAAACAACCTACCAACCCAATGTTCTTAAAAATGGGCTGTGCTGATATTTTGAAATTGTGTGATGACCCTGCTTGAAGTAAAAAATCATCCAACCAAACATACATTACACTTTTTTTAATGTCTGAAATTCAATATTAAAGCTGGCTAAAGTTTATTAAGCTGCAAAAGATGAGGGAATAAAAAAATTCTCATGTGTTGTAGCATGACCGTCGAGAACAAAAGGAAGTAAATTAAAGTTTAGATTCTTAATGCACTTAAAATCATGATGATGGAAAATTGTAAATTGTTCGTATGACTATTATTACACAAAAATCACTCGAATGGAACAGTGACTGACTAAAGGGTAATGAGACATACATACATACATATGTATGTATAACGTAAAAAATCTTAATAATAATAGTTTACTTCATAAATGCCATCCATATTCTGCAGTTTTAGTTTTAAGAAATTCCCAGCAGTAAAGTTGTATAAATATTTCAATTGTTAAAATTGTATTTTAAAAAAATACAAACATTTTAGAACAAATCCTGTAAAGGCATGCTTTTTAAGTTTTCAGTACCAAAATTAATTGTTTTGAATTTTTCGTTTTCGCAAATGATGCCTTTCTTTTACGTTTCACACTTTGTGCATGTTTTTTTCTAAGTGTGAAAATTACACAAATTTTACACTTAAATTTAAGTTGCTTTAATTAATAAACATTTTTAAAAATATTTTTTTTGTTGTTTACAAATAAAACGCTATTAATAATTAGTCTAGAAAAGTTTATTTTATTATTTTTGAATCCAATTCGTAAAAGTATTTTGCTGGTTCTCCTTTTAAAGAAAATTTATTTCGCTGTATTTGCCAAATTAAAAAAAATCTACGTTTATTTATACTTTAAATGTATATGCGACTTTATGTATGAATGTATATGGGAAAACTTCATTTGGGGTATTCATGAAAATTAATACAATGTTAATAATTGAACAAGTTATTCCAAACTAACATTTCCAAAAACTTGAATTTTCTGCAAACTTTTAATTACATTTCAATACAAATCAAACTATCAAGTTGGTTTTAGAGAAAACTTTACAATTTGCTATACAATTTACTTTGAATGCCCTTAATATTTTAGCTCTGAAGCACAATCTTTTGCTGGTAAACTAAAATGAATACAAATAATATTAATTCTATAGATAGACAAAAACAAAAAATGAGGAAAAAAGCAATTTATAAATATTGACTATGAAGTTGTAGTTGTTTTGGCGGGGCATGTGAGTTTGTGTTACAAATTTGCTGGTTGTTTTTTGGTTAAAGATTTTATTTGTTTGGTGTGTGTCTGTCTGTCTGTCTGTGGTTTGTATATTTGCCGCCACGTATTTTTGTTTTGGACTAAAGGAATAATCTTGACATTTCATTTAGTCTGTTGTTTAGTTGTTTGGAATTGGTTGGTTTTTTGCTGTTATTCGCTCGTATTGTCATTATTTGCTACTAATGTTTCTTAAAGTTCTATATTTTTGCGATAACTTCCTAGTTTATTCCTTCAGTTTATGTTGATTATTTTTATTTTACGATAAGTTTAGTTTACTTTATTTAATTTTTTTAGTATCACTCCAAGGGGCGACTGTTTAACAAAATTTCTTAACAGTTTTCTGTTTTCTCCTGGTGTTTTCCAATTCTATCAAATGTCATTGACTTGAGCTCTTTGAGATCTTGAAAACTGTGTGTTTGAATATTATTTTTCCTGCTTTTTATTGCCGCTGTAGTATATTTCAGCCTTAAAATATCACGACTGGGTAAAAACAAGCCAATAAAAATAAACACAGTTTTTCCTCTTAATTATTCGTAAAAATAAATAAGATGTGTATTTAGATCAAGATTGGATGAAAATGGATTTTGTTTGACGAGAAAACATTGTCTATTAATTAAGCTAAAATGTAATAAAATGCCATAATGTTTACAGTGAGCATTCTCGATTAAGACTTTTTAATTTAATTTATTTTTATTAAAAGAATTAAATATTTTTTTTTTTATTTAAAAGATGAAAATAATACAGGTCTTTTTGCTAACTACAGGTATTGGGACAAACAACTTTATGTTATTTGTCAACTTTAAAACTTCCACAATTTAATAATTAATTACTAAAAGAGGCGTTAAGTAATTTTCTGTTATTTGTATGTATATATGTATGTATGTAATGTTTTATTTTTTTTTTTTTCAAAATAAAACTATACTAAGGCTTCAAACTTGGCAAACATACAGACATTCTTCTCAACTGGGTGTTTCGTCACCTTTTTGTTGTTTTTTTTTTTTAAACAATGAAACTAAAGCAAGTTAAACTGTCAGTCACTCAAGCAAAAATATAATAAAATAAAAACAAAAATAACCTCAGTCAACAATTAGTCACATTTTAGTCACTAATTTTAAGCAGAAGTTAAATTCGCTTAAAAGCAGACATAATCAAAAGTAATCACTAAATTTGTAAAGTTGTTAATAAAAAGTAAATGTTGTATTTAATAATCTGGTTAATCAAGTTAAATTTTTTTTTTTTTTAACAAATCAATTCACATTTTTTTTCTTACGTGAATATGAACTTGAAGTGTATATCGCTGGAGTTATACATATTCGTATACATATCTATATACATGCATATGTATGTACTTTGTACATAAATATGTATGTATATGAAATGAATAACAATTTTTAGTTTTCAATTTTTTTACGAAATAGATCTAATTTAAAAACAAATTTCAATTTAAAAAATTACTAAATTATAAATAAAATTTAATGTTCATAGTCATAAAAATAAAGTTTACTTGAAGTATGACAAATTTTCAAACAAAATTTGTCATAAAGTATATCTCAACTAAAACTTTATTTTTTATGAATTAGTGCATAAAAATATTAAAATTAACCGAATAAATCAAGAAAATCAAATATTATTAGAAATGAACAAAAAATTCCGAGATCTTTTTATAATAAATATAGGTATTATTCCTTATTTTTTATGAACTGGCAAATGTAAGTGTAACAACTTGAAAACTCCTAGTCAGTTAAAATAGTAAAAATCTGTTTGTTATTAAAAATTCTAATAAAAAAATTAAAAAGACAGAAATATTATAAATTTATATCGCTGAGAAATATACTTCCACTAGTGTTTTCCTTTCACAACCGTCTAAAAGCGTCTTTAAATTTATCTTACATGGATCGACGATTTGAACAATTTAATAATTCAATTATCCAAATATATTAACCCAATTTGAAATCTATTATTGATTGTAGGTAGCTGAGGTAGTTGTGACCTTTGTAAGCTTGATTTGTTAAACTTCTAAAAACGTCGCAATTCAGAATACAAAAATGAAAAAATGTTTCATCTTATCGACGACTAACCATTAAACAACTAGACATCCAACATTACACATAAAAACACTCTATTATTTCCTTTAACATTGAATTTTAAATATACTTCAAATTTATGACTATATCTTTAGCATTATAAGTTCAGTTGTACGAATAGAACAAAATAATATTACTACAGTTTCATTGTCTGGGGATTAATGTCAATGTTCTACTGAATATTCAAATTCATACTTAGTGCAAACATAAAATGCATTTGAATAAAAAAGTTCATGTTAACATAAACAGTGTTTCCAAACAACAGTCTGGTATTATAATTGATACTAAAAAAATCGACTTAAAGCAACATTATGTGTTCAGTGTACAAAACCTCACTTTTACAAAATATTTTTATTTTCAAGATCAATTTTAGGGATGTTTGCTAGGTAGTCACAGACATTTAAAAAAAATTTACTTCAAAAAAATAATTTCTTCATCATAAAGAATTTTTAAGGCGTTTTCTTCATAAAGAAAACTTTTGACATGACAACAATAGAGTTGTATTCGATTGCTATAATGTTACTTTTTAACAGAAGGAATATGGTAGACCATAAACCATCTTTAATATAGTTTTGTTATTTCAATTTTGTAAAGAATTAACAATAAATATTTATGACCTAAGCCAAAAAGAAATTTGGACATGAAAATCAGCCTTTCGAATAATAAAAAAAATTATGTAAATGGTTCTATCAAATAGAATCGGAGAGATCAAGAACACCGATGATTACCACTGGGTTAACCACGCTGGACTAGGACGTGCGAAGCTGGCAAATTGGACTAATGACTAAATAGACCGCACTTTTTACAACAAAAGTGTATTAAGCCAAAAATTTAAGATATTCTGTAGAGACAAAAAACTTTTTAATTTGTATACTATAAACAAATTTTTTATTACTTTTTTTTTTAATTATTCAGAATTTTAATACAATGACTTTTAGGGCAAAATATTAATATCTAAGAGTTCAAGAGATCAAACTAGCACTAGTACTAGTTCTCAACTGTAAACTTTCCTATACCATCTTAATGTTAAAATTAACATTGATAAAATCTAGAAGCATACTAGTACACATGGATTCGATTGGGTCCTTTTGAACCAGTTTATTACTAGTTTTTTTGGTATAGCAAATGTGCCCACATTTGGTTGTTTTGCTCCTTTGGTATCCTACACTATTGTTACACAATATAGAACATATACATACATAGAATATAGAACATACAAATAAAGAAAAGCAACCTTCAAGCGATTTTAAGTAAGGAGCTGCCAACTTTCTTTTCTAACATTCTATGTCAAATATGAAGAATACTTTAACCGTGATTTTTAATATTTATGCAAGTTTGCATAAACGATTTTTCTTCTACTTTATTTTACATTTGAATGGTCCTTCATTTTTATAGAATTTTCCTCATGAAAATTAAAAAAAAGAATGATTTATGTATGTATACCCACCCAAGTTGTTAGAAATATCCAGATTTTACCCACAGCAATCAAAATTATTTAAACGTACATGCGAGATATAAAATGTATGTTGCTTATGTATGTATTTGTGTTTTGTAAGATATATGTACATATATGCACATACTTAGATAAAAATTCATACCTTGTAACCTTTTCTAGAACTTGAAGGTTTTTATCTGCACCAACAATACTTTGTTTATTCAGTTGCAAGTTAATTTTTCTTTTAGAAATTTCTTCAAATGTGTAAAGAATCTATACATATGTATAATAAAACATTAACTTGTTTCCTGTCTCTCTGTCAGTATTGGCATAATGCAAAAATTACTAAATCGATTTTAATAAAATTTTTTGCAGAGGTACCTTAATATCGTGATTCAAATATACGATATTTTTTACGTAAAAATATCTCAGTTCCAAGAAAAAAAAATAGAGGCAAAATTTTTTGACACAACCTCCAAAAGAATAATTTTAATTTAAAGTATGATAGTTAATATTTAGAGACACAAAAACCTTCGATGGAAGTTTATTTAGTTCATCACTTTCGAGTCTAGATTTTTTTAATTTTATATTTTACAGCTAAAAAAATCCTGCTCCTTAACAGTTTCAAGTCTTCAAGATTCTATACAAAAGTCTGTAAAATAAAATGAATTTATGTTTCTGAAGTTTAAGTAACCAAATCTACTACAAATGAAAATAAAATGAAAATATATACACCAATTTTTAAAATTTCATTTGTGATGAGTCATAAATTAACACGAACCAGTAGACAGCAAAGAAATTAACTTCCCTTTTTGTCACTTTCTCTTTTGTTGTTGGTTGTTGTTGTCTTATAGTCTGGCTGTTTTCATTTATCATAGACTAATAAAAGGGCTTAACCAATTTTTGTATTCTTTTCGATAGAATTTTTAAGGGGTTCGGCAAAAAGCTGAAACGTATAAAGGAGGTGCAAGGCAATGCGGTTTTGAAGTTAGGAGTTAACAATCTAGAAGATAAGTTGCCATAATTTTTTTGCCTAATAATTAAGAAGTTATTTAAAAACATATGGCGATTTTATAGGTTTTTAAAAGGCATAGATATAATTTGGAATAGTATGTGTCTACAACTTATTAACAGTATTTGTTGTCCCTAGCTCTTCAAAGCATTTGGGTTCAAAGGGTTCAATCTTAATTTTTATTTAGCCATGTTGTCATCATTTCTACGCAGAGTATGCCCAATCCACTGCCACCTACGTAAACGTATTTCTATTTTAAGAGATTCTTGGCATGCTTGTGATAGCAAATCTACATTTAAGATGGTGCGAGGCCAGAAAATGCCAAGTATTATTCTAAGGCAGCGTACTACTGCGATTGACTTTCCAGGACGTACAGAAGTACAGACGGGACGTTTGCTTGAACAAAATGTTAAATAAAAGTTTTGAAAAACTCTCTTTTTGCTAGTTATTGTTTAAACTTCTTAATAAATATATTGCCAAAGCGACTTAATTTAATAAAAATTAAGACAGCAATTTCATTATTCGATTATTAAAATGTAAATAGAAAAAATCCATTTGTTTATATGAGAAGTTTTTAGAGAAAATGATTTATCAATATAGTTTTGTTTCTATTTAAGAGTAACAAATTATTAAATTAAATTTTTTGAACGCACAAATATATGTAAATCAAAAATGAATTTTTGCTCTATAAGAAGAAACGTCTAATGCCAACACAAAAACCAATGGAAGAATTTGTTGTCGTTGCAATTGTTAAGCGTTAAAAAATCATTTTGTCTTGCTTTTTTTCTTCTCTGTTCGCTGTAATGTTTTTAAGTGAAACTGCATTTTTGTTTTATTTAAATGCCTCCAATTCACCCACCCACATATTTTGATTTTATTGTTGTAGGATGGTTGCTGTGTTGGCTGTAGCAAATAAGGTTTCCTTTGCCAAATAGGTGCCATGCTGCATATATCCGTGGTTGCATATAAATGTGGTCTCGTATGTATAATTTAAGTTCCGTATTTGCATGTTAAGTATGGTGGGTTTGTAATTTTCAACGTTGAGCATACACTCGCTCGCTTCATTATTTTTGCAAAATAGTAACAGCAGTGACGGCTGCGTGAATAAAACTAAACGTGACTCGATCAAATTATAACATTTTCCATTCGAAAATTAGTCACCTTAACAGCACTTTCTGTCGAATGTGAACCTCTTTGTGTTAGAAAACATTTGCAGTTTTTTTTTAATTGCATTTAATTTGTTGTTGTTGATGATGATGTTGATGCCAAAAAGATTGACTCCATGCACGTACATGATTGTACACACATCAATGCCAAATAGGTAGAAGAGAGTTAGTTGGTTTTATTCTATTTTATTTCTTCTTTTTTTGCTGGAATTTAACACGAAAATTGCATATAAGCATGACGTTAAAACTCAGGCACATAACTGACAGCCACAAAAATTAGGCACACAAACGAACGAACATAGCAGAGCATAGACTGTTTAAAAAAATAAAAAATGTTGTTGTATTTTGGCGCCTGTTAAACTGACAGACGTTTTACGATCATTAGACGCTGAAGAGCTTTTATTTCATTTAATCTGTGTATTGTTTCGAACTGTTTGAACCCAAAAACTCAATAATTGATCTTTCGTTTCTGAATGTATAAACTTTTGTTCACAATCTAATCACTTCACTGTATGTTTCTTTCATTTCTTCCAGACACATCACCGCAGTTTAAACGATGAACGTGTACCCAACCCCCATTCACCACATGACATTAACGGTAGTAATAACATGCACATTGTCACATCTCATAGTTTACAGCATTCTGCTTCACGCACTACCATGAGACATTCCATGTCCAACTCCAACTCAAGTAGCACACCCGCTTCTCCCCAACTAAGTGGCATAATCACTGCCAGCGGTGGACAATTGTTATCGAATGGTCATCACTATCAATCACAATCATCGTCACAATCCTCAATAATCTCTACGATACCATCGTCGCAGCGTGTCTTGGAGGAGGTACTGGCGAAAGGGGCGCCGTATCCCATGATTTGCCTGCCTTTGAATGGCTATTGGATCGATGGTACTGATCATGAGTGCACATATGACTCGAGAGGCAACCCAATGTTGCCTCAAACTACCTGGATGGCAAAATTCGAAACAGACGACACAGCTAAATGTTATCGAAGATTTTATGCTGCCCGTGAACACTCCAATTTGGTGGGCTACGATGAACAATTTGGCCCGGTCTTGATCTCTATTAAAACGGAAAATGTGGCCAATCAGGAGCATATACGAATTTTATTGCGTCTCAAAAGTGGCACCATGCACGAATTGATACCAGTATCGTGCCTGGGTCCCTCACCAAGTCCCAACAAAATGGTTCGTCTGTTAAACGATCAAATCAACGTAGACAGTTTTATGCCTGTACTCTGCCCTAAGGCTTCGCAATTGATTGGCGTTTACGACGAACATGTTCTTGTATCGAATTTTAAATTCGGTATTCTATACCAAAGATACGGCCAAACTACCGAGGAAGAGCTTTTCAGCAATAATAATTCTTCAGTCGCCTTTGAAGAGTTCTTAGATGTAATCGGCCAACGTATTAAACTTAAGGATCACAAAGGTTATAGAGGCGGATTAGATATACAAAACGGTCATACCGGTGATACTGCTATATATGAAGTGTTCAAAGAACGTGAAATAATGTTTCATGTTTCCACCATGCTGCCCTACACCGAAGGCGACCCTCAGCAATTGCAGCGTAAACGTCACATTGGCAATGATATAGTGGCGATCGTATTTCAAGAATCTAATACTCCTTTTTCACCCGATATGATTGCCAGTCATTTTTTGCATGCCTTTGTTGTAGTACAACCCTTGGAACCCAATACCCCTAATACTCGTTACAAGGTCAGCGTGGCGGCTAGAGATGATGTTCCCTTTTTCGGTCCTACCCTTCCCAATCCCGCCGTCTTCCGCAAGGGTCAGGAGTTTAAGGAGTTCCTTTTGACAAAACTAATAAATGCTGAGAATGCTTGCTACAAGGCCGAAAAATTTGCTAAATTAGAGTTACGAACTCGTACGTCTCTTTTACAAAATCTGGTAGACGAATTAAAAGAGAAGACTAGAGAATTTCTGGGTGCCGATTTGGTTGGCCAAATGGCCGCCAGTCCCACGCCAGAAATCCCAAAATCTGATAATACCACAGCGGGATCACGTTTTATTGACACGGTCAAGAAAGCCTTGATTTCGCGTGTACGCTCACAGAGCGTTGACACAAGTAACTTGGCGAGTGTTGAGAAGTTCTGTGTTTCAACAAAAATGAATTCCTCGGCCACCAGCACGAATTCGAAAAAGGACACAAGTTTCACGGAAATGCCTAATTCAAATGTAAGTTTTCTTCTTGAAAGCCATTTGTAAATACTTAATAAAATGAGTCCTTAAAAAACTTAAAAAATTATATCAGAGTAAAAACTTGAATATTTCCTTTCCTTCTGTGATGAATCCTAAAAAAAAAATTATATAATTTGGCGATAGTTTTTTTGTGTTTTCAATAACATTGATGTTTTTAGTTTGATCGGTTGATTCGCTTTAAAACTGCCATCTACGGGATTTGTTTTTAAAAGCTGTTAATTGAAGTTATTTCTTTGAAGACCTTTAAAGTCAGCACAAAAGATGACTATTTTATTTAATTTGTTTGAATTTGTTTGTCACTGTATTATTTAAAATTGCAAAACATACATTTTACTTAAATTATGTTAACTTAAATTAAACTGCAACGCATGCATTGTTTTTAATAAAACTACAAAATACATACATTTAAATTAGTTTAAGTAATAAAATTCAATTTTTATTAATTTGCATTTTAATTGAGGTCAACTTCTTACCTATTTTGATTATAAGTTTATATTTATTTCCGCATTATAAGCATTAAGTAATTTTAAATATTGTATAAAAAGATGAATAATAACACAAATAAATCGTATTGATTATACAGTCTTCATACACAAATCACGCCTTATTTTATAGTCTTTCAGTTCAAGTACTAGAAAGACATAGGAAAACAAAATAGTGTAAATTCAGACGAAACGTTTGAATTTAATTCCACTAGATATCCTAATTGTTCATTGGTGACCCCGACGTGATCTGTGTAGGAAGGCACGATCAATCTCACGTAAACAAATTGCGATTTGACTAATCGAGCTAGCAGTTATCGGAATAAGTACAATCATGTTAAAAACATGGACACAATTAAATGTTAAAGTCATTTCATTCGTTAGTATTTTTATTTCCCATTTCGACCATCTTTTTAATTTTAAAGTTCACAACCCTTCTTGGGTTTAAATTTATTCACTTGTCCTGATTGTGTATATTATGTTGTTAAAGAAGAGGACTCTATTTTGTTTTAAACTTTTTTTCAAATTTCCACCTTTATTTTATTTTTTTTTTTTAATTTTAATCGAGACTTCTAACAAAAATTAACATCAAGAAGTTTAAACTTTTGTGTTCCAATATGGAAATACCACAATACAATACAGTTAACCAAACAAATATTTTATAGAATAAAAGAGTTTTGAATAGTATTATGATTTAGTATTATGATTTTCTGAAGGCTTTTCGTTTTTACAAATACTAGCGGAATCAAATTCAAACAATAATTTAAATAATACATAAACACGGATATATGTAAATTTAAATATTTTCTTTTTAATTTAAAGACTTGTAGCCGTACTGCTTCGAAATCTTCTTCTAAATCAAAATCTTCGAATGAATCAACTTCATCCTCTCCCGACATCACCTCTCGCGGTCCCTTAAACAACGGCACAGCAAACAACAACAATGGCCACTGTTCACTAACAAACAACAGCAAAGATTTACAGAATGGAAACAATGCCAACAACGCAGCAACAACGTCAAACTGTGGAGGTGCCGCCGCCACTATGTCTGAAACTAGTGATGA
Source organism: Phasia obesa (assembly GCA_949628195.1). Taxonomy (NCBI): domain Eukaryota; kingdom Metazoa; phylum Arthropoda; class Insecta; order Diptera; family Tachinidae; genus Phasia; species Phasia obesa. Next base: position 1,214,300 of record OX451216.1, read on the forward strand.
TTCCAGCTTGAACAGTGTAGATCTAGATCCAATGATGGGTCATTTAGATGGCGGTGCTGCCTATATTGACAGCGATACTGGCTTAGAGTCTATGTCTTCAGCCGAGGCTACCACAAAGGCCTGCTCTTTGTGTTTGGATGGTTCACAGGGTATGATGGGTTCATCGCCCAGCAATGAAACTATGGTTATTATTGACAATCTGAGGCAGGAAGTGACCAGACTAAAATGTGACAAGTTGGATTTGTTGAGACAAAATGTGGTAAGTTATTAGATTTTGACTTATGTGTGATTTTTTGATCATTTATTTTTTCTTTTATTAACATTATTATTATTATTATATTACAGACTTGCCAACGTGACATTAAACGTCTGCGTGAACGTGAACTTTCCCTTCAAGGTGATTTGGCAGCTGCCGGTAAAGAAATATTGCGCTTAAGAGACCTACTCAAAGAATACATGCCCGATTTAGCTGCCCCACCACTTTCCATTTCGCCCATCTAAACCGAAACATCACGTCAAATCGGCATTCAAACAACATAAACGACAACGAGTATCTGCAGACAGATTTCTAAATTTATTATTGCTAAAAAAAGGGAAAACATAAACGAGAAGAAGAATTTGCTAAGCAAAATCTACCAATTGTGCCGTGTAAAACACTTTGCAAGCAAACAAAAAATGCTTAGCACAAAAACCAAAACTTTAAACAATCTGTGAGTCCCGGGGAAAATATATATAATTTTTTTTTAATTTTATATTAAGATAAAGAGGAAACATTAAACGTTTGACGAACAAACACAACATAAAATGGAAATATTACATTTAAATCATTTTGTTTTATAAATTTTATTTAATAAATTATTAACATTTAACTTGAGAAAATGTAGGATGTAAAGAAAACATACACCACACCAACACAAATATTTACACCAAAAATATAATTTAAGATTTTATTTTTAAATAACAAACGCAAAATAAGTAAAGTTTAAGAATTATCCTCACACAAATTATATGAGAAACCCAATTCAATAAAAGCTGAAATTAACAAAAAAAAAAAAAAAAATAAACAAATCCCCTCACTTTAATGATAAAAAAAAACTTTATTGAAAAACATTGAAATTTTGATTTTTTTAGGATAATTTATATGAATCGTAAAATAAAAAAAGCTACATTTGTTACGACTCCATTTGTCTTTGGGAAGCTATTAATAGATTTTATCTTAAACGTTAAAAAAAAACTGGAGCTTGTTTATTAATTCACTTCTAACAACGGTATTTATCAAATAAACAATCGTAATAACATCTGTATCACTTTATTATTAATATAAAATTAAATAAATAATATAAAGTCTAAACATGTTTAAAAAGTAATATAGAAAATTATATACCAAATAATAGAAATATATAAAATCACTACAACTCTTTTTTGTTAAATATTATTTTTGGAATTTCTTTAGATTTCATTAAATATTAATTATTCTCTAACAAAAAGCGTTTAATATTAAAAAATAACAACTTAAACAAATATTCATATTTTATACTAAATCATTAAATAACATACCCTACAATTTGTATGCAATTTCTAACTTGTAAAATTTAGTTTTAAACTTTCAACGACCTTTTGTATATAATTATATTCTTATAAAAGTAATCTTATGGTTTTTATATTTAATCTACATCTACGTTTGTTCATACATTTATATTTTATGTGAAGAAAAAAATGTTTTATTTTTATAATTTTTATTTTAAACACTTTTACAACAATGGTACAGATGCCGTAATTAAGTTGAGTGCAAATAACAAGGAGCAAGCGAGCATAACAAAATGTTGAATTAAGTATGAGAAATGTTTTAAAATTTCCTTTTTTAATTATGTATTATAAAATATAGATTTATTTTAAATTAACACGAAAAAAGTATTTAATCGTTAAATTTTTTATTTTCATATTTTCAAATATTTAGCTAAGCAAATCGGTAATAGCAAAGGAACTTAGGAAGTCACAATTAATTTTCTTTTAATTGCTAATTTCGTTAGAATCGAATAGTATTATTTTTCCAATTCGTTTGTTCTCCAAATGTTTTTATTTGCATTTAAATTATTAGTTACAAATTAAAAAAGAAAAGTACAGGAACTGTTTTTGTTAAAACTTTTTATATTAATATTTTTATTATTAATTATTATGTAGTTTATAAGATTTAGAGACATTACAAGTAAGGAATACGTAGAAATATATACACAAAAAATCATAAATAAATAATATAATGTTGCAATTAAAAACATAAAAAGAATACATTTTCAACATGCAAGCAAAATTAAGGTAGAATAAAGAACCTTGATATAAAACAAAAAAAAAAAAAAAATAAGAAAACAAATTTATTGAATTACTTATTTTATTGCAAGATGAAATACGTTAATTACGAAGAAATATTAATAAAATCAAGCAAATATAATAAATAATTTAATGAAAACATAAAATATGTGTTCCTTTATTTAGTCGGCAGCGATAATTTATTCTACTCTTAAAATCTTATAAATCCAGCGTTTAAAAAGATACTAATATTTTAGCAAAAGCATCAAAAGCGTTCGATGGCTGAAGTGTAATTGAAAACTAAAAAGCTAATCAACGATAACCCAAATAACGAAAACTTTTTAATAGGGAAAAAAAACAAAGTACTTATATACTAGAGTATCCATTTAATCGGGTTTTGATTTAATTTGAGCATACAATTAACGAGAAAAGAAAATCGCACTAAATTGATTAATAATATATTTTATTAAAGACAACTTATAGTTTATTTTAAAAAATGTTGTATTTATCAGTTTTTTTCTTTTAGAATTATTTTGATATTTTCATTTCTTCCTCCAGTACGCATATTTAAGCATAATAATATGAACTTATTTCATAGCTCTGCGGTAATATTAAACATGAATTAAGTGCTCTAGAATGCTTGTAGGTAGTATCCTAGTCTATCAGTCTGGGGTTGTGGGTTCGATAACAAGAAAGTGTTACACTACAACGAGTAAATGTCTTAATATAATTTACAGATAGTTTATTTGAAATTTACAGAAAGTTTATTTGAAAGCTGAAAATACATTAAAACAAGTAAAAGTGCTGTACCCTTCACCACGGTGATTTTATTTATACAGACATGTACAGCATTATGCATATTATTGACTCTTTACATAAATTAAAATAAGTCATATGAGAAAAACTGATTATTAATACTTTAAAAAAATAGAAGACAGCGTCGACTCAGCTAAATGAAAATAAATTGCGTTGGCTAGAATTGTCGCCGTGTTCTCAGCTACTTAATGATATTGAAGACGACAGCTACATCGTAAACTCTGACATTGTTGTAGAAATACTTATTTTGCTTTTATAAAATTAAATAACTTTTTTAAAAAATTATAAATATTTTCTTCAAAACTTTTTGTTTGTATATGAATTTGTAATTTGCAATTTTGTAACATTTTCTTTTGTTGAATAAAATAGAAATTAGTCTAAGTTGACGACAGCCACAACGGTGGCCGTGTAGCCAGGTAGCTTTGCTGACTTCAAAATAATCGTTTACCTAGAAACGTGTGTATTTTATTTTTGACAGTTTGTAGTCGGTATCCTGATGATGTCTATGTGTTTAATGCACCTAGGTTTTAGAACAGATATATCATCTATTTAAAAATCAAAGCATTTAAAAAAATCAAACGCATTTAATAAATAGTTTTTAGACACCAGAAGGAGCGGAATGCACATCTTCTAGACAGCCACGTAAGTCATCAGCACTCTTGTATCTAATCTACTTAGGGTAGTGTTTTAGTTGTAAGCATCATATTTAACCAACCAAATTTTTATTTTTTTTTTAAATTTTAAAAAAATTTATTGAAAACGTGTAAAAATATACTTGGGCGCGGTTTTTGGCCCGCAGCCTCTAAAGAAAAGATCCGATGTTGCTGAATGGCAGTCCCAAAATTTTCGAAACTATGCCTGACAGATTGGTGTGCTTAAATTTTTTGTATCTCTTCTGGTGCCTTGGCAAATGACATTTCAACCCGATCACGGACAGACGGACATCGCTTAATCAACTTCTCTACATAGAGGATAAGGATCCAGAATATATATAATGAATATTGTAGAAATTACACACGGAATGACAAACTTATATATAGCCTTTCCACCTGTGGTGAAGGGTATAAAAATATGTCTTGCCCATTATTTACGTTTTTAAAAAATTAATTTTACTCTTTGTATATTTTTTACACTTATATTTTGACATATTCATATCGATACCTTAATATAGAAAGGCCTATCTAATGCTTTTCCTACTTAACAGGAGAAGGAAAAAACTTAATAAAAATTATAGTTTTTGTAGTCCCGAATTATTTTTTAACGCAATTTTTTATTTATTTATACATATGTATGTATGTATTAGAAGATCATCTGTCCAAATATGCAAAAAAACTCGATTTAAAAAAAACGAGTTAGGGCCTTTCTATATTAAGGTAACGATATGTATGTATGTGTGTTTTTTTTTATATAAGTTTAAACCACAAGCAAATAAAAATTAAGCGCGGCTTAAAAATTATGTCTTTACGCCAAACGTACCATAACAACAGCCAGTGACGGTCTTCACCGAAAGGTATGACAACAGCAAATAAAAGTAGTTAATTATTATCTTAAAACCTCAAAACAAAGATTAAGGATGGCTAAATTTCTGATCTACATCCTAAAAACCCACTCTAAGAAGATTTGAATTATGTAGCATATATATAGTAAAATTTGAAAAACTCTCGTAAAGTAAGTTCATATTTTTATTACGATGTTCATAAACTGGATAAAAAAAGTTTGGGAAAAAAGTCATATTCGATTTATGAAAAAATTCATGGGTTATATGTATTATTTTTTCTCAGTATGTTTACTAAAAGTGGTTTTACACGGCGTGTATTTGTCATATGACTTGTCACTTTTCCATGTGTAAATTCTAAACACGTCGTGTGAACCCTTTCAAACATAACATGTGTATTTTCCATGTGTACAATACATATGACATTTTTCATTTAGAACGTGTTCTATTTTGATGTGACAAAGCATCTGACATCCTGTAATGCCAACTTGATATTTTGTTATTTTATGCTTTTTGTGGTACCAAAAGCGCTAAAAATCTGGTAAAAGCACTAGGTTTTCATCTTTGCATCAGCTGTGGTTGGAAATAAAAAACTGTGTGGCGGCAAAATTATATATTGTAGATTATGACACATGTAATTACACTTTTAAAATGGTTTTACACGGCGTGTATATGTCATATGACTTGTCAGTTTGATAACCCATATGTAATTTCATGTGTTTTACATACGGTTTTAATCTTTGCTTTTAAACGTACATGTGTAATTACATCTGACATAACCTATAATATATAATTTTTCCGCCACACAGTTTTGTATTGCCAACCACAGCTGACGCAAAGAGTTAAACGTAGTGCTTTAGCCACGCTTTTAATGCTTTTGGTACCACAAAATATGACAACTACACGTCATGTAAAACCACTTTAAACAAGTCTAGTTCGAAATTATTCATAAACGAACAAATAAGAGGTAAAAAATCCCCAATTTTCCTTACTCGAACCGTTAGCAGACTTAAAATTCTATGATTAATCGAGCGATGATTGATCGAGTGGATACTATAGTATACAGTGCCATAAGGAAAACGACGTAAGCCAGTAGTCGCACAAACAGGACTAGTAGCTGCATTAACAGCTACACGAATAAGGGAAGGAGGTAGCCTGAATATAACGGAATCAGAAATTTTAAAACAATTTGGTTTGGCCTTATAAAAATATTAACCTAAAACTGCTTATTTACATGTAGCTAAATTAATTTCGTTTGTATTAAGAAATGCTATCGAAAATCTTTCGTGATTTTTTTTAACCCAGTTAGGAATTTTGTTTCGTTGATATTGATTTTGTAAAAACCAACCAAAAATAATAATTAAAATTTTGTACAATTGCTTTTTATGTAGCTGCTGCTAATATTTGCAGCTAGGTATGAAAAAGGCAAAGAGCAAAAAATAAAACTAAGCGAAAAGAACTATGCATTCTATGCGACTACCATATCTAAAACATTACTTTCCTATGCATGTAGATAGGGCGTTTCGCAATTTCTGTGACGATATACTTATATACGATATATTTTTTCTACAAATAATTAAAAAACAAATTCAAGTCTGGCTTAAAAATTATTCATAAAAAAAAAATATTGAACATTATATATTTATAAAAAAGTATATATGTATGATATATTTTAAGTAACGTATAATTCAAAGATAACAGATCTATAGAAATTTAATTAAACAAATATACAAACCTGCTTCTAAGCTTAAATAAAAAAGTGTTTAAATTTTTATTTTGTATATTTAAAACATCGATACATTATTTTCTTTTTAATAATACAATATTCAGCTAAATTAAAAAATATATTCAAAATAAATTCTATTTTGGTTTTGTACACAAAAATATTACAAACTTGAAATATTGTTGTACAACAAAAAATAAATACACAATCCGAAAAATAACAATATTTTACATAATAATAAATCACAAACTAAACTAAATGGTGTATGGAGGTGGTAGACAATCTCAATTAACAAATAAGTTCAAACAGAAACATTTTTAATTCATCTATGTCCTAGGAAATCTTTATCTTAGCTTTTCTTCTATATTGATTTTAAATCCATAAATAATAATATTCCGAATATTTATTCTTTCTTGTTTGTTTATTGAGCAATTGATTTCTTTTGTTCCTAAGAAAAATGTTTTTCTTTTAATGTAAAATACCTAAACATGGAGGGTTGCTGAGGTTTTCTTTATATATGTATGTATAATTTTTTAAGTTATTTTATATCTAGATGCAATCATAACATTATTATTTTAATATCAAATACATTAAGAGACAGAGAAAAATATATAAATACTTATTTAATACTATTATACTTACATATTGTATTCATACACACTGAGATAAGAAAATTTGATTTATTCCTACGAGTACGACAATGTAGAATGATTCCAATTAAAAGCTACGTATGTATATGTATTAGAGTTATAACAATTTCCTTTTTCTTTAGATCTATAACATTAATTTTAATTATGGCAAATTTCAACTTATAACAGCGTTTTCTAATAAATAATACAATCTTGAAACAACATTTTTAGTCACACTTTAGTAGAAGTGAAAATTCGGGTAAACGCCAGAATGGCGTTCTTTTCAATTGTAAAAACATGGTTAAACATTACTTTGTACAAACACCTAATTTTATCGTCTTGACTTTAGTTAGAGTTCGAATTACTGTTTGTGTTCTGAACAAGCTTTTTAATTACGACTTGATTTTCGGCATTTTATTTTATTTGAAAAGTCATTACTTTAAAATAATATAAAAAGAAACAATAGTTAAAATAATTTACATACATACATATAAGATAACAAATTTTGTTATTTATTTTTCTTCTGTTAAAATATAATACACGATTTTTATACACATGTGTGATAAATATAAACTTTTCCCATTTTCCCATGTTCACATCAAATCATTAAATCAGTTAAAAATATGAAGCTTCTAAAAAAGGTAAAAAATTAATTGAATGCGATGAAATGCGATATATTAACATTTAATAATCATGTTCTTTTGTCTAATTATTTCAAGCAGAAGGCCTTAATTCTTGCCACTTAATGCAATTGAGAGATGGCAACACTAACACATTTTTATTAATAATTAATGTAGTTTATGTAAAAATAATTAAAATGATTTACAGTAATTTAATAATAATTAAAATTTTGCTTGGTTTCATCCAAGAAAAATCTTACAGCATACAATTTTTAATGATGCCACTTTTCGAATTGTTGCTGGAAGTGGTAAAAAGGAATTACAGAATTTTGCATTAAAAATATAAATCTGTTAAATTATTGTAGTCATCTATCATAAATATTTAATGTTATATTCGAATCTTTTATCCTGCAATAATAAGAAAGAAATTTAAGTCTTGTCAAATACATATAGAAACGAATTTCATAAAATGGCTGTAAATGACAAAAAAACAAAAATTGCTCTAAAAACAAATTTACATGGAAATACTTTAACTGTTTTCTTTATCAGGGTAGTAAAATAAGGGCAAAAAATTTAATTATTCAACTATTTTGAGATGTAACAAAACGTAAACTTAATTACTGCCTGTTTTGTGTCATGCTTTTAACACATAGACAACATCAGGCTACCAGCTACAAACTGTCAAAATTAAAATACAAACGTTTGTAGGAAAACGATTATTTTGCCTACATCATAACTATATGGCTATACGACCACCGATGTGGCTGTAGCCAACTTAAACTAATTTCAATTTACAGGTTTTGAGAAAATATATTTATGTATTTGTTTTGATATGAAGAAACTATTTTTTGAAAAAGTTATTTTTAGGAAAATAAGTATTTCAACAACATTTCATAGTTTTGATGAATGTAGCTGTCGTCTTCAATATAATTCAGTAGCTGACTACACGGCGACGATTGTAGCCAACGTCATTTGTAGTCGTGTAGTGGTGTAGCCGCTGTCTATGTGTTTAATGCATGCAGTTTGTTAACCATTGCTTTCAACATATTGGAGAAAATTCAGAAATTAAATGTGAATAATGTTTATGGTGCCGATACTCTAACAGCTATTTACGTGCAATTTTGTTTTTGTCGATTCTGTTCAGGCATTTTTGATGTTAAAGATGCATATTGCACAGGCAGACCCGACATCGAAAATGTCAATAAAAGCACTGAAATAATGGAAAATGAAATACGACAACATTGTGTGAAAAAGATGGCTAAACCAGGACATACGACCAGGAAGGTTCTACTGTTTATTTGGTTGGAGTGGAAGGGAATCATTTATAATGAGTTGCTTCCGTATGGTCAAACACTAAATTCGGATCACTACTGCCAACAACTGGACCGTTTGAGGCCAGCGATTGACCGAATTGGCCAACAACGCCAGGCCACACACAACTGTAGTGACTCGCCAGAAAATCAGAGAGCTTGGTTGCGAAGATTTAATGCATCCACCATATAGTCCAGACCTGGCACCAAGTGATTTCCACCCTTTTTTCGCATTGCAAAATTTCCTGAATGATAAGAAATTGGGATCAAAAGATGGTTGTGAAAGCTGACTAGTAACAAGACTTCTATGGGAGAAGCATTTTCAAACCTAACTTTAAATGTCAACAAATTATACAACAAAACGGTGTATATTTGAATCATGAATTTCACACAAAAATGTTTTTCCCAACCTAATATTATTTTCCAATTTTAGCTTAAATGCTTAATAGAAAAATGTAATTTCTTACCATGGTCCAAAACTGAGGTAAAGTAGTAAAGTGGCCGCCGTTCGTTCTTATCGTCGTCATATTCAATTTCTGACGTTGAATATTTTACTTTAAAAAATGGTGCTGTCGAATTTATATTTACTTTTGTTTCCATTTTCTTTAATAAATAAAAAAAATCAATTATTTAATTTGTGTTATTTTTAAACATAAGTATGTATTTGTATATTTTATTAAAAGTAGGAGAACACAGATTTAACTTTTTAAATAATAACGAGCCAATGACCCAATGAAAAGTAATATTGCGAAAATTTGAAGCTTTAGACCTCCAAATTTTGCAATTGAATTGAAAATTGTAATTGTAATGCAATTAAACAGATATTCAATCCCTACTCCATATAATATACATATATGTATAAAACTACATTAAAATAGATTAAATAGATGTGGTTAGGTTTATCTAAACTGAAATTGATATTCTTTGTTAACAGAAGATGAAGTGTTGTGAATTTATAAAGATAACAGGTAAGGCCTTATCATTACGACACGGCCGGATATAGCACTGTTCCTTTTTATATTAAATTTGTTTAAAGTTTTTTAATATTATTCTCCCTTTCGCTAATAAAAATTATAAAAATATATTTTTTTTACCATTAATGTAAAAATGAATTATATTCTAAAAATGAGAACATTAAAAACGAAATTAAATAGTATTATAAAACTATTAAATAGTATTATATACGTCTGCTATAAAAAGGTAAAATTCTTCTCCAAAATCGCAAGATATTTAAAATATTTTAAATGTAAATTTTTCCTAGTGAGATACATAATTGAGGTTGCCTAATATTTTCCTACAGAATACCAGGCTTTAGATTCAAAATTTTTGGGAATACTTGGAGCGTTCTTAGTTGTCAAATAACCATAAAAATTTATAGAATTTTCCTTTTTTTAATTTCTTTTTTCTTTATAAATCAATTAGTACATATAAATATATATTTGAAAAATAATTATTCATTATAATATTAGGGTGTAACGGGGTCTTGTTTCAGAAAATTAAAAATTTTATATTTTTTTAACAAAGTACGTATATGAAACATACAAAGCTAAAGCAATATCAATAGTAGAAAATATACGCATAGTCTATTCTAAAAAGAGTGTATTATATGCCTTGCATAAAATAATTTTACGATTAAACGTGCAAATGTGTTATAAACTTTTAAAAATAGTAAAATTAAAAATTTGAATTAAAATTTGCATACCAACCATTCATTCTTGTTTTTATAATCCTGTATTTTACAAAATGTGGATGGACACGTCATTTATTTGCAGCACGTATGTATGTATGAACTATATAATTATTTATGGCATTTTAGCCATCTGATAACGCCGGTGTAACCCAACCATACTTTTCATGTGTTTTAACTAATGAACGAAAAGCTTCCTCAGCTCTACGTCTACAAACATAAAACGATAAATAAAAGAAAATGATTAAATTTGAAACCATTCAAGTGGACGAGTGTGTTGGTGTTATTCTTACCTGCTGAATTCTTTGGTATTTTTAGTTTTTCTCATTATACGTCCTTGGCCTTTAACTAAACTGGCAGCAAATTGCATTAAAACGGCTTCGACCGTATACGCACTAGCCCAGCCGCGAGGTGTTAATAATTCCATGCAAATAGCACCACCATCCATGACATAACCCTTTTCTATATGCGGTTCAACGACCCTCATAAAAGGTGGTGCAAATGGAAAATTGTCGGGAAATGCCAAATGTAGCAGTATAAAGGGTATATTTAATTCCATCATGTCTTTAGCTAACTTAGAGTCCGGATCAACGGTGTGTAAACGGACATACCACTCATACAGATTATCATTTATTAGTTCCACCTGAGAATTAAAGAAATCTACATAAATTAAAAGAAAATAAGAATTTTATTTAAAATGAAAACTATTTACCGTAAATACCGGGTTGCTCTTGCAACATTGAATCTTTTGAATTTCCTGATATTCTTTCATTAGTCTACGTGCTCTAACGCTAAAATCGGGAGCTGGAGTTATTGGCATGGGCTTAATTCTAAAAATAAATTAATATTTAAAAGGGATCTTAGAATATATAATTATTTTATAGCGTGTTGTTGTATTTATTTGTTAATTTTTTTATCTGATATCTTCAATTAAATCAATATTCCCCTGAATCCTTTTAAAGGCTGATAAATTCTCAACTTACACACTATTAGATTTCCAATAAGGGCGGGTCATTATGTGTTTAAGAAATCTCCTGTATATTTTTAAGCCACTGTTCGGTCAGAGCAGTACGTCCAAATGATATAATTTTATTATTGAAATGACGCTGCTCCCGACATATCGTCATTAGTGACTATGCGCATTTTTTTTTTATGAACAGCTATGTTACCAAGCAAAACGATCTTGGTGAAGACATCTCCATCAGATCAATGATAACTAAGTTTTTTGACCAAAATCGAGCGATAAGAACATTGACGATATGTGATTCCAGCATGACTGCACAATGCTCCATAGAGCGAGCCCCACAATTGGTAATATCTTGCGAAGGTGACGTGAGTTGTTTGCATGTCTATTTAAAAAGGCTTTTTCGAAATCGAAATGTTTACATACATATCGCACTTGAACAACAAGAGGGTATTAACTCAAAATTTTAAAATATTCTGTAGAGGTAAAAAACTGATAATTACGATAATTTCAAAATCCGTACATATTATAAAAATCGAATTCCATTTAGTAATATATTTACACTGTTTTTCTTTTAAATTTGTTGCAATTATTTCCAAATAAAAATAATACTTTTTTGTTGATATAAAAGTACTCAAGACACTATCACGAAAATGGTCGCATATGCGGGTTTCAAGATGAAAGAGTAATCATAATACGTTGAAATTTTTACAGTAGATTTGTTGAAAAAATGAAAATTTAAAAATTTTAAGTTAATACCCTCTTGTTGATCAAGTGCGATATATATGTTCAAAACCATTGCAAATCTCCTAAATTACAACAGAATTTAAAAAAATAAATATGAAGAAATCAACGAAATGTCAATATAGAGTTAATAGATTTGGCAATAAACAATTAATTCAATTAGTTTTAATAAAATGTTGTACATCTGTTGAGAACTTTATAACTTCGTAAGGCAGAAAACAACTTTATGTTTTTTGTCGAGTTATTTATCATCTCGAAATAAATAACACAAAACCTTGCAAAGGATTTTGACGCATTAGGTTTTATACAAAATTGCGTTTAAATAATCAATATCACTCAACTCACTTTTTATCCAGTCTTCTAATTCGTTTTCCTGGCGATTCCGGAAACACAGCTGGCTTTTTCGCCGTTGCCTCCGCTTCTGGATTTTTCTCCTCGGGTGTTTCATCTTTCGTTGTATTACTTTTGAATATTTTACGCAATGATGACACAACTTTCTCTCTTGACCGCGACATATTTACGATGTTTTGTTTGTATTTAATATCACGGTGGTATCAGTTTTACTTATATTGAATTAATATTGCTCAACTTTTTGCTCATATGTGTTTTGATTTTAAGATGTTTATTATCCTTCTAACATGAAGGATAAGTCAGTTTAGTGTTTAACAAAAACTCATCGTCAAGATGATCTGTAAGTATGTTAAAATTATATATATTATGTTTTTTAAGGATTTACTTTTATTAAATTTTATATCAGTAAACTTTCATAGTTCAACTTAAGAAGATTAAAACACACTTTTAATTTCGCATAGAATTGTTAGGATTAAATAATTAAAAATATATGTTTAGACCACTGAGTAATCGTTATTGCCTGTTAAATTAGCAATTTATAGTGATAATTAACATTATTTTTATTTTGCTTTTTCAAAATAACATTTCATCTATAAACGTATATAATAAGTAAAAAATATATATTTCTATTAATTAATAAAATTAACAAAATAGTTGTTTTCCTTTTTTTTTTGCTTGACAACCTCTTGACGTATTTGTTCTTAATTTGTTATTATTTCCCTGAATTTTATTTCCCTGAATGTTCTGAATTTTAAGCTCAAACCACACCAAAATGTAGTTAGTTATTGGTTGGCTTGCATAACTAAGCAACTGGATACCAGCCAATTATGAAAACACAGGTGGAAGGTCCTTCATAAAAAACATGTAATTATGAGACAAAACCAAAGATAAGATGAGTAAAGAAAAACTAGAAAAGATAAAAACAAACTAGACTACAATTCAAGTAAATGTGATACACAAATGAAAGTGTTTTTTTTTAATTATAATTATTATTAAAAATAATTTGTTTCTCATTTATTTTATTTACTATCTATCTACAAGAGATAATAAGTAAATTTTATGAATTTATTAATAACATTCTTTGTTGAACTCTTGTAGGAACAACAATATAAAAACAATGTAGAAAACTATAAGCGAGCCTTTAACTTTAATTATTAATTAAATTAGTTTCATAATAAAAAATGTGTTGTTCCAGAAATGTCACATTCAATCAGAGACCCGGAGGCTTCATTGTGATTCCCTTCAGCTAACTTAATCTAAAACAAAAGGAAAAAAATAGAACTATATTCTTCCTGTTACCTAAGCTATTCGATTTCGACGACAACTTCGAGTTTTTACCGCGCGATATCGTATAGCCTATCGAAAAATCTTTTACTTAGCCATCCAAGTGTGCGGCCTTGTAATAACGGGCAGTGACACCCAATATGCTCTACAGTTTCTAACTCCTTTCGCGCTCTAATGGCGCAATGGCCAGGGATCAAATCTATCACAACTCTTAGAACTTTCCGGTCCAAACCCAGAAGTAGCTTAGTTTATGCAGTGTTCATGGGCCAAATTGCCTGTGCTACTCTAAAATCCTGCCTAACTATCCAAAACTGGTTTGTTTTTTTACGACAAAATCGGACAGAAGCCTCTAGTAGTGACTAATTGGTGACTTCACCGATTGTACTCTATCTAGGATACTCTCCTCTGAGTCCAATCTTACGAATTTGTCAGCTATTGCGTTGCCCTCAAAATTGTAATTACCCGGGACCTAGCACAATCTAACTTATACTTGTCCGCCAGCACATCGATAGCCCTTTTGCACTCACCTACTATCCTTGATTTGACACTGCGACCTTAAAAGGCTTTAAGGGCCATTTGGCTGTCAAAGTGACCTCCTTTACTTCTAAAACGTTTGCTGACACCAATTCAGTGGCCTTCAGAACTGCCAACACCTCTGCCGTACGTATGACATGTGTGTACTAGTTTTTAGAATGTGGCCTCAGCACCAGTGCCCGCCTTCATCTTCGAACCATTTGTGAACACCGCAACCCCGTCGTACAGTTTACCAGATCCAAAAATTAAAGTATTCATCTCTAAGCAGCATTTTGCTAAAAAGTCTAACTTCTTTCATTCTAACATTAGCAGAACTACCGAAACACTCAACCCCTGGTGTTGCCTATCAACAAATGTTTCACAACATTGCAAACCAGCTACGTAAAAATTCTAGTCTTTTGTATACGGATGGCTCAAAAACTAACTACAACACTACATTTGCTTTAGTCAATGATAACGGATTACTTATATGCAACGGTTTTATAGACAGCTATTGCTCCAACTTTACTGCCGAAGCTGTCGCACTATTCGCTGCAGTTGATTATGCCTCTAATACAGAAACAAAATTTGTTATTTGTACAGATAGTCTCTCGTCCCTTCAAGCCCTGCTAAATCCTCATTATGACTCAGAACTCATTAACAGGATACGAAATATTTGTATTCAACTTTCTCATAAAATCAAAATAATGTGGGTCCCATCCCACGTTGGTATACCCGGTAATGAAAATGCTGATCTAGCCGCAAAAGAAGCCAGTACAAGACCACTGATAAAATACCCAACTTGGGAAGTACGTGATATCCTTAATGTCACCTCTATCCATCTTAAAAGCCTTAAAACTGAACAATGGTCAACTTATCAACACAGTTACAAAACCTTTAATCCACTGGGGGATAAACCGATCTACCCAAAAACAACACCTAAGAAAGAAACCAACACATACGTTCGCCTGAGATTGAGTCACTGCAAATTTTCCCATAAACACCTCTTCGAAAAAACAGCTCCCCCACACTGCACAAGGTGTGACAAGAAATTAGATGTTCTTCACATCCTAGACGAATGTATTTGCTACAACACTATCCGATCTAACATCTTCGGATCTAATCTACCAACTGATCTCCTAAAAATTATATGTGATACAAACATTAAGCTAATCTATAAATACTTATTAAAAACTAACATGATTAACAAAATTTAATTAATTGTAAACGACGGAGTCGAAAGCCTTAGCTGCTAGCACTCCTTTTTTTCTATTAAATTAGTAGATATAATTATATTATGTTACTAATAAATAAATAAATAAATAAATAAAATAAAAAAATTAAAGCTTCAACAAAAATTATAATAATTTTTTTGTTTATTCTTTTGTATTCAAATTTTTTGCAATGAAAATAAGTAAAGACTCACTACAGAAATGATCCTGTGTGTTAGTTATATGTAAGAGCTGATAGCCTGTGCAGCTAATGCTCTTAAATCTGTATTTATTCTTAGAATTAATTCTGGAGATTAAATAAACAATTATATTATTTATAATTCAAAACTAATAAACAAAACGAATAAAATCTCCAGAATATTTCGTCTTCAAGACAAAACACATAAGGAATAAAGAAATCATATAAAATAACATTTTTCCGGTTGTTATAATTGTCACTTTCCACTTTTCAAAATGTTTCCTAATGTTGATTATTTTATGAAACTGTAAAAAATAAATTTAATCAGTTTAATTTAATAAAAATTACAAAACTGTAAATTTGTAAAAGACACAATAATTTTAAGGAAATGTTGTTTATAACTAAAACAATTCTTATCAAAATTTTAAAATCATAACTAATGACAAGCAAAACGCCATATTAAAGCAATTTGCATTTTGGCAAGGATTTCACACCTATAATTCATTTACAAATTTAGGTTTATTCCATCTTTCTTTCGTGGTATGGTTGACTTTAATTGTCACATTTATTTTAAAAAATACTTAAACCCTTTACAGTCTGCAATGCAAATTATATACATACATATCAATTTATAAACAAATGCATGTAAATGTAAATTTAAGGCATATTATAAACTAGGGTTGGGCAAAGAATATCGATGAATACCCAACGCTATTGCAAACATAAACCAACAAAATGAACTTCGAAAAGATATGGGGAATGAAGTGTTACTCTTAGGGCGGTTTTAATAACTTTTCAAAAAGGTAGTATGTTATCGGACATATTTTTAGCTTTTGGTTATTACAAGTGTATGTGAAGCCGAAAGTGTCGGACAGATGATCTTTAACTTTTACTGCCTGCCCCATGATGTCAACAGAATTCTTTCATTCGTCTTGAATTTAATTGAACGAATGAACGATTGTATACTATTGAATACCATATTTACGCTGGCGTTTTTTTATTGCCATATTTTTTCTTTTTACAATAACATTTGAATTTTTTGATCAGAATATTTTTTTAATTTAACATTTTACAAAGTTTTTGTTGCTTATTTTGTAGAAAACGAAAATGGATAAAGCTTACTTTAGCTAAAGTAATCCTCCCTTAGTATATGATAAATGCTAAATGGAGTTTTTGGTGTGGCAGTTTTAAAAAGAAAAAAAACACTTTCAAATTTCCAATCCAGAAATTATTTTTAAATATTTTAAAGAAGGTGTTCGATTATAAATTTCCAATAAGCAATTAAACTCACATGTTTGCTAATTATCGCTTCAGCTAATGCTACCTCTTAACAATATATAGTTAATACATGTTTGAACGTTTGTTACTCAACCACACGTAATTGGCTCTAGAGATTTTGATGATAGGTCTTTACTTAGAAATTAGTATAGGATATATGTATTTGTTTCAATAAATTGGGAAGGGTGTTATACAAAAGAAAAATAGATTTTGGAACCAGAAAGTATTCAACTCTTTATAAGTAGACAAAATCAATTTTAGTCTGCTTAAGAGAGATGATTTGTTTATGATTTATTTTGTTAAAAATAAATCCAATATTTCTTCTAGACATTATGAATAGGCGGGTAACTCCAGGTACAAAAAGCTAGCAAGTCGAACTATTTCGCCAAAATTTAAACTTATTTAAAAATTATTATCAGGTAAATTATATTGTAGACAATTGAACTAAAGTTGACGTAGATATTAACATACAACATAAAATTGCCATCCACATACTGTAATCTGCTAGTCTTCGGCTAATTTCAACATTCCGCTGACCCGATTCATGTCTTCTGTATATGCCTATTGGTTCCACTTTAAAATGTCATATTTTTTCGAAAAATGAAAATTTTTAAATATATGTATATGTATCCGATACTGGGCAGAATCTTGACTTAGAAATTATATTGCTGGAATGTACTAGCTAGCCTTAGGCGTCCATTTGTAAAAACTTTTCTTTTACAGTTTTTGGAACGCAGTTAACAGAGATGTGGGACGTATTTAGCTGCCGAATTTATCTCCAACCCCTTGAATTAATTTTACTGATATCTAAACAGAGTGAAAGCGCTCCAAAAACAAATTTTAAAATTCTGGTATGCAGCTAAATTATAGAATTGGGTTTTGATAATTAAAATTTATTTGAAAACATGCTCACAATCCCATCTCTAATATTTACTCGTGTGACACATGCAGTTTTTTAAACGATGGCAGAAATCACAAAAGAACAAAGTGTAATAACAATTATTTTGTTTAAAATTCTTCTTGCTAATGAATTATCGCTTAGTCATCATCAACATCATTGTAAAAGGCAAATACCAAAATTATACGCTCCATGCGGACTTTTACAACGCACATCAGGAAAAAGAAAAGTGTGCAACAGTATATATTGATTGTATGTATAAATGAAATAACATTAATTTAACAACAAAGACCAAACCCCAATTGGCCAAATGTCGAAAGCGAAATTATCCGCAACAATGTATGCACGATTTGACCATTGTTGTTCAGGTTTTCTAACGACATTTTAATGAAAATCGTCGTTTACAATAATATTAGCGACATGTTGTATATTATCTTCTATATTTTATTAAGGAGAAAATAACCCACATTAAACGACAAGATGGGCGACGAAGTCTTTAATTTGGTCGCGTTGGTGACAGATAAGAGACAAAGTCTTCGAATTAAACATGTGTAAAAATAACATAGAATTCAATATAATGGGGATCATGCAGTCATCACTTATTAGTTCACCATGTTTAGGACGATAATTCACCGTTATCTAGCTGTAACAATGCTTTTGTTGGCAACTTAGAACAAATTTTTAAAAGTTTCACTAACGTAATCACAACATTTTTGGGTGTTGCGTGTACTTGTAAGAGCCTGTTGCGAATCGAGGGCGTATTGCTGTTATTGACGATAACCGGTTATGTAGTCGTACGCAACAAAGTGGAGGAAATTGACGTTCATGTAGTCGTGCAGGAAATTTTCGCTCTTTTAGTATTTCATGATTTCGTTTATTTATTCACGTAAGTATGATTTCATTTATTAGATCAATAATTTTGACGATTTGTTTGAACTGCCCTCAATATGTGTTTTATGATTTACTATTGTCTTGTACCCATAGTTAAGATGCATGCCTTAAATACATGATCAACTGGGAACTTCTACCAGAAACTTTGCATATGACAAAGTATATCCAACTGCAATTTACATACACACATCATGGGATTATTTATATATAAGAGTATCAGCAAAAATGTCTGTAGATGAAGCGTACTGTGTGTCTGCCTTTTGTTTTGCTTCGGTATAAGATTTTTTAAATACATATGTAAGTATGTACATACGCGTACACGATACCTACATAGGTATTTATTGCCTGAATTTAGATGCTGTTAAGCAACAACTGCAAAGCCATAAATATTCAAAAACAAAAACAAAATTACAAAAAATTATAAAAACCCTATCTTCCTTGGAAATTAATTTATACAACAAAAATAAATTTTATATTCGGGTACGACTTATAACTACACATCCACTCGAAAGTAAAATATTTTCACATTATTGGTATTCTGTATTTCAAAATCATATAATTTTCCATATAAAAATATGTAGACATGAAAGTAATAACACCAAGAATCGCAAAACATTTCACTATCGAATGGAACATACCTGAACAAATCAAATTTAAACACTTTGCCCTTTCTATTTGCTTTGATACTAAGTTCCTTTGAATCATCTTTTACCTTATGAAACATGCTTATTTAATGTTGATTCTTTTTCACTCATCAAATTTTAAATAGTTATCGCATTTTTGTTTTGACTGTTATTTTACAGATTCGATAGCAATTGCAAAACAAACAAAAAATAAAGCATATTACACACATGTGCTTTTAACAGAAGTCTGCGTATAAAATTACCTCCCGCTTTTAAATAATTGCATTAAATCACATGGACCAGTTAACAGGTCAATTTCTTGAAATTATTCGCTCGCAGAATGTTTCTACAGTAAATAAGTTGTATGGTGCGGTGTGTGACCATTCTACTGATAAATCACGAAAATGTTAGTTAGTATGTTTCTATACTGTTCACCGTCTACTGTAACAAAGAATAATTTATGTTATTTAATAGGCTTTTTACTCTGATCAACATCTACCATCAATTTGCGAAGATGCTGCATATTTCCATAAGAAATACACAGGCCTAAAATTCAACATCTTCACAAGATGTTCCTATCTCAGTTTGTTTCATTTTACATCTTTCGATTATTTGAGTGTCATCACTAGAAAAATGGCAATAAACTAGGTTAATTTAGTGGCATCACTGAAAAAATTTCATTTATGTGGAAAAAATATAAACCAATATTTGTTTAAAAATGACCATCATACGAAGGAACACAAATTTTTTTTACATCTTCTTTCTCTAAAATGCTTTCAATAATTTTAATACTCTACATTAATACTTGGGTTTGTTCTATCAAAACAACAATTATTCCAATTATAAATATTTGTTGTTAACCCATATTTTTATTTTTTTATTAGCTAAAAGCGTCCTTGCTTTTCATTTTTCGACAGTTGAGTTGATGGTAGATGTTAGATGTAAGAAGATATTACAAATGTAAACTGATTTTCACATTTTCAACATCTTTCAGACGTTTCACTAAGATGTTGGTCAGTGTAAAAAGCCTATAAAACACAAAAAAACCACGAAACAAAAGCCAAAACAAAGAATTTCTGCTAGTGTTGAAATCAATTATTATTAAAAAAAAATATTATGAAAAAACCCAAAGCTATACTTTAATTAGCAAAGAAATTCTAAATATTTTACTTCAGTACCATAATTAAAAGTCGATATGCAAATATAAATATGAAAACAAAACTATTTTATTTTAGTTGTTGCACATATTGTATATAGTGTTATGCTCTACTACAACTACACTGTGGTGCAATATTATAGTCACATGTTCTTTTTAAATATCTTTATATATTTACAAAAAAAAATTTTGCTTAATTCTTGCTGGCAGTTTTGTTAATTTACCGTTAAATTTTACATTTTACATATGACTTCATTTCTAAGATATCAATGACAAAATGAATAGTGATAGTTTTTGAGAAAATTCTCGCCAACTGAAAGAAAATTAGATTATGTAAAGTTAAAGTTAAATTAACGAAAACTAGACATTAAGGCCCTTATGCAAAAGAAATAGTCTACTTTAAGACAAAATTTTCATATAAAATTGGATTTAAAGTAGACTTTATTTTTTTTGCATAAGGGCATAAATGTTTCGCAGCCATTAATTGAAGAATGTATCTTGACGCTTTTTCGGCACTCGGTAAAAATAAAATAACTACATCTTGGACTGAAACAAGTCGATAAGATGATTTTTTTTTTTAAGGAATAATTTAAATAACATCTTTTGAGTGAATGCAAAGAACTCTTACTTTAGAAATTAACTAAGGAACCATGCTATTTCCGTAAGAATTTTTGTGAAGTGTCATTGATGATTTAGGTGTGCCCATGGTATACTGGAAGTGACTTTCCCGGTTATCAAACTTAATTTAAGTCAAGATAGTAAAAAACAAAGTTTGGGTTATAATCCTAAATAAAATTTGTCTAAACATTTTCCGACTTATCTTCAGTGGAGACTGTTGAAAATTGTTAGAAATTTTAAATTCATAAAAATAAAAACAATTTAAAAATTGAATGCGACTAAAATTAAGAAGCTGCTTAAAAATTGAATGCGCCTATAATTTTGAACAACAGAGTATTGCCACAAGTACTTATCCTATAATATCACCATATACCTACGAGTACAATTAAATTTTATATGTAATTGTGTTGTGTTGTAAACAAAGAAAATTTTTCATTATCATTGCCAGTAAAAACTGTTTTCTTTATTTTGTTTTAACTTTACATGTCAATCTAAATCACCACGTCTGGTAATGAAAATGTGTAGAATTAAATGAATAAGTCAATATAATTCACTACTCCCATTGATGATTTCATATTGTAAGAAAACGCGTATTTTAGAATAATCTTAATGACAGTCATCAACAAATATAAAATTAAAAAAATAGAGTGCTACATTTGGCCGTGCCGAATCTTCTATACTCTTCACCAAGGTGATTTTATTTTTACAGACATAGACATTAAAAAAAGAACTGCGCTTTTTTTCACTAATCAGCAATATATTTTGTATAGGGTATATGTGTATCATCACCTGAAATGACTAAATATGTAAAATTTTATATATATTTTTTTTAAATTTTATAAAAAAAATTTTTGTAAAAATTTTATGGCAAATTTTTTTGTAAAATTTTTTTTTAAAACTTTTTTTATATTTGTTTTAAATTATTTGTTGTAATTTTTTTTTGATTTTATAAAAATTTTATAGAAAAACTTTATTAAAAATATTTTTGTAGAGATTTTATCAAAATTATGTGTAAAAATTTTATTGAAAATTTTTATAAAAACTTTATTGAAATTGTTTTGTAAAAATTTTATTGAAAATAGTTTGAAAAATTTCTGTGGCAATAAGGAATAAGTGCTTAAGTCGACTTAAGCAAAAATTAAGTTACTGGCACCTTTGAAATCTCCGTACTTCAAAGTACCCGTGTGCAAAGTTTCAATTATTTTGTACTATTTTTCAGGAAGTTATAGCAAAAAAACTTTCTGCTTATCTTTTTTCAATGCCGAATCGTATTTGGAAAAAAGCTTAAGAAACTACAACAAGGTATTTTTCAAAATCATAGAAACTCCTTTTACAACTTATTAATTGCAACGCCTGCGTACTTTTGGTAGATATAAGATATTTTTCAAAATCATACGTTTGACTCCCATTGGTAAACTTTAAAGATAAGTTATTTTTTAAAAAAATTTATTTTAAAGTTTAAAATTGCTCTCCTACAAAACTTAAAAATCAGACTTAAGCACTTTTTCCTTATTGCCACAGATTTAATAGAAAATCTTTGTAAAAATTTTATTGAAAAACGTTATATTGAAAATTTTTTGTATAAATTTTATAGAAAATTTTTGGAAGTTTTATTTTGAATATTTTTTTGTCAATTATTTTTTTATTTTTAGTAAAAATGTTTTAATTTTTTTTTTTTTTTTGAAAATTTTGATATTAAAATTGTTTTTGCAAATTTTTTGTAAAAATTATTTTGAATTATTTTTTAAACTGTAAATTTTTAAATTTTTTGTAAATTTTTTTTAAATTAGGACCTTTCTGCAATCTAAATTGCGTTAGAATGTTCAGACAATAGCAAAAAATTCATTAAAAAAACATTTCATCATATTGATCCCCCACAATATGTTTTTTTGACTGCTCCTGGTTACCAGTGGGCATCCTCTCAAAGCAGAAAAACCCTACCAACCTAAAAACAAACAACATTCGCTCCTCGCAGGTGGTTTTTTGACTTGACATCTTTCAATCTTAAAATCGAGGGCCTTCGGCCGGGCTAAAGGATTTTCTCCTCTATAGTATGACCAACTACGGCTTCGGTTACTAAAGCTTTTCAGCATAGTCGGCTGTGCGCAAGGATTTTCTCCTTTTTGGTATGGCCAAACCGGCTTCCTAAAGATTTCCTTTTTCTCCTCTGTGGTATGACCAACACTGACTTCGTTTACTAAAGATTTCCTATTTACTATATAAAAATCGGTTTTTAATGGATTAATTTTTTTTAACTTGATTACCACCTGAAAGATATTTCCCAAGAGCTTTTCATCAAGCACAATCACAGTTTTATGTGAGAAGTTCAGAGGCCCATAAATCGGAAAATATGGACGACCGCCAATTTTTTCACTTTTTTTCTCATAGTTTTTGATTCTCCATCACCATAGATACTTTTTTTACTGGAGAAGCTTCGCTTAACTAATAATTTCTAAGTATTTTATTAGCTTAATAGGTATAGTTAAAAAAATATATAGAATAAATAAAAAAGCAAATGGAAAATATAGGTATCTGGTTATTACAACATGTTTCTAATTAGTTGTCAAAAGCTGTACATAATAATCTAGTAGGTATTAATTTATTAATTATCTAGTAGTGTTAAAAACAAAAAAAAAAAAAAACAGAGTTCGTTCACTTAACTTACCCCTTTATTAGACGTAAACTGTTTGATTATTCTGTAGTTTTTCATCCATCTGAATTTATTTGAGTAGGTAAACACACACTTATGTATGTTCATAGATACACACAATACAGACGAAACGTAGGGAATATTATTGGTAAATTAAAATGTAGTCATATTCATAAACAACATATATAGTACGTATATTTTTTACTGGGTTAAGTTTGATTGGTTTTAAATTATCAGGCTTTCATTTAGTTCCGGGTGTCCTTTCTTTGTTATAAAAAAAAATTGTGAAAAAATCGATGTTGTTGTCTACGAAAAATAAAAAATGTTTACATCATAATCATCTTCATTTTCATACTTTACTATTACCAAATCATCATTACATTAAAAAACAAATAAAATAAAACACAGGCCTGACAATTGTATCAGAAACTTTAATAAAACACTCTTATAGAAATATCATTTTAATAGGTAGGTAAAAGTTTTTTTTATTTTGTTTTTATTGTTTTATAACAAAGAAATTAAACGCCGATTGAAGAATAAATAATCCTTAAATTTATTTTCCACTAGTAATCAGCTGTGTATTACATTTGTTTTAGTTGTGTGTGCCTGTTTATTTTCTATTCGCTTCCGTTGCCATAATATTTATTTAAATTTAAGGAATTCTTAATTACACAATTTATTCATTGCGGTTGATCTATCTATACTTTAATTTTTCCTTTTTTAAATTTTTGTTTGTTTTATCATGCACACACAACAAAAAACGAAAATAATTTTAGTCTGGCGTAAATTGCAAATCAACCACTAACAACCTCACGTGTAAAAGCACCATTGATGACTACTGAAATATACTTGATAAAAACATCAAGCGAAAATTAAACAAAAGACACTAACCAGCAACAGTGTTGCCGAATGTTTATCGCAATATGGTTTAAACTAAAAATTATAACGGTTTTATTATTTGCATTTTTAAAACTATTTGCCTTCGATAATTAAATTCAAAAACTTTTAATTTTATGTCGTTGTAAAAACACATCACAACGTTTTTGTGCCTCTCGCAATGTAGTATTTGTGTTTTGTAATGTTATCACCACCTTGCAGTTAACATTGAGTATTAAGTATTCTTCGCGGAATTTCATAGAAATTAACTTGACATTACGGTAGACAACGCTGTTTTTGTACAAAAAGCTACTTTATTTTCAACCATGAAAAGACCCAAAAGACATAACGGAAATATGTATATACATACATAATTATACACAGACTTCGTTTAGTGTTTTTTAGTATTTGTATTTTTTAAATTAATACGAAAGAATTGTACAAAACCTTTTTTCAAAAGAATTACATTATACAAATGTTCGCGAAATTAAGTCAAATACCAAATAAACCAGCATGAATACTTTAGGTTTCGTTCGTAATTTCAGTTTGAAATTACTTAATTTCGTGGCAACCTGAACGGTCTAATACGCGAGACTATTGAACGCCATCTTACTCTGAGAGTGCTAGATTGTTAAATAAAGTTGTACACGATATCGCAAATTAAATTATTTCGTTTGCGAAACAAGCATACAACTGATTCTTAGAATTGTTGTTACAACCGTCTTAACGTCTATGGCTTGATTATCAGAAACTGCGTAAATTTAATTCGTTTTGGTTTCTTTCTATAAGATGGTTTCAGAAATTTCAAATTGCTATCACTGAAAAGATGATATGGCAACTCCGAGTTTAATCAAATAAACGTTAGTGTTGCCAACTACTTTAGTAACAATAAGAAGCAACAAATTATTATTTCAGAAATTACAGGTAAGTGCGGCGACAGCTGATTACTTTTTTCTTGTATTGTTTTGAATTTTAGCTGTCAACTTTACTTGCGTTTGAGTTCGTTCGTTAAGGAAATCGTGCATTTTCTAACTGCTCAACCTAAACAAGGGCGTAAGGCGTAAAATAACTGTCAAAAATTCTCATGCACATACAAAATGTATGAAGCAAACCTAAATAGCGCGGTGTCAACGCTTTGCAATTGGAAAATCCAATTTTGAAAGAGCGTTAGGTAGTGAAGTTGGGTGCAAACAAAATGTTTTTGTTTTTTTTTTTAATCTACCGATTTTATTTCCCTTTTGCGATTAAATTTATTAGATTTTACTAAAAAAATATGTTATCATTACTGTTTCTTACAAAACGTTGCGCTCTAATTTAGGTTTGTTCAAAGCTAGCCGTTTTTACGCTTTACGCATACAGATCTCGGGGGATCTGTATTCAGTTCTTGTAGTTCTAAAGGCCTTTATAGAAAGCACTACATATAGAGTTAGCCAATAGAACTACAGGGTGCCCAGGGAGCAGTCAATAGCCAGTTGGGGGGTGTCAATATGAGGAACTTTTGTAAGGATTTTTTTGTTTTAGTCTCACCATTCTAACAAAAAAATTGATTGCAGAAAGATCCTAAAAAATTAAAAATGTTTTGATAAAATTTTTCCAAAAAAGAAACAAAAAAATAAAAATTTTGTTTTTCAAAGTGTTTCCAAAAACAAAGAAAACAAAAAATTTTAAAATAAATTTTTACAATAAATTTTTAAAAAAAATTACGAAAAATTTTCACAAATACTTTTACAAAAAAAATTACACAAAATTTTCCAAAAAATTCTCAATAAAATACTTACAAAAATTTTCTATTAATTAAAAAAAAATGTTCTATAAAATTTTTACAAAAGAATTTTCTATAAATTCAAAAAAAAAATTCAATAAAATTTTTACAAAAAAAAAAACTAAAAACGAATGCTGGAAGAAAACAAATAAAAACAAAACGTAGCTTTTATTGCTAACAACAAATATAAGGTGGTAAATATTAAAGTAAAAATATTAAACAAAAGGGAAGCTTTAGGTAGTGGTAGACTTCGTTCTCACCAACTGACGATTGATGATTGAATATAGTTTTCTCCTATTCCTTTATCAGAGTTTGGTTGGTTAAGTTGTAAGTATCATACAACTAAACACTACCCAAAGTAGATAGATAGGAAGAGTGCTGATGACGGAATAGCTATCTAGAAAATGTGCATTCCGCTCTGCTGGTGTCTGAAAAATTAAATTATCCCAATTTTTCTTTATTAATATCACCTAATTTGTAATTTAATTTATTCTTTCTTAGAGAGAATAAAAAAATAAGCATGATTTAAAATTTCATCTGTATGTAAAATAAATAGTTCGACTAATTTCAAATATTAAATATTAAAATAATTTTCTTTCAAATTTTTACAAAAACAATTTCAAAAACAAAATTTCTGCAAAACTTTTCCAAAAAAAATTTTATAGAAAATTATTACAAAAAAAATCTAAAAAATTTTTACAATAAAAATATCGATAAAATTTTTACAAGAAAATTTTTTATACAATTTTTACATTGTTAGGAATTTCCGTATACGAGATTTGGCTAATTAGTGGAACAAAAAAGCGCAGTTCCTCTTTTTAATGACTGTCTCTTAAATTAAACCAATTTTGTACGGAATCGAGTATAAAGAAAATCACCGCGGTGAAGGGTATAGAAGATTCGGTACGGCCGAATATATCACTCTTACTTGTTCATTTACATAATCTATCCGAAGAGAAAGTTTGAGCTGTTTCGTGCAGGAAGAAGAAGAATGTTATTCTTTCAAAATTACTCTGTTGTTTACCCAATCTTTCAGTACGGGTACAGAATTCGGTATAATTGGAATCCCGCGGGATCCCAATGTTGAAAACGGGGCTGCACCTAATATGACAAAAAACAATAAGTAAACTTAGAATACTCATGATGAACGAGGAAAGTTGTTTTTACAAGTATTATTTTACTTTCATTTCAAGAAGATAACAATGTCAAAATAATTCCTCCGTTAGGCAGATATGAAATTCTCGTAAATGAATTTTAGGCAGATATCATTTTTAGTTACACTAAAAAATTATCCTAATTTTAACATCAGGAATGTGTTATTTTTATATTTTCTGTTGCGCCAGAAATAAAACCAAAATTAATAAGAATTAAAAAAGTAATAAACAAAAAAGTAACCATTTAAAAATGCCCCAACATCAAATTAACAAAGCAATAAACAAAGTTTTTTTTTGCTTGCGAAATAAATTGACTATATTTATATGTACATATATACATACATACATGCATACATACATAAATACACATGTATGTATATACTCGTACTATTAGATTTATTTATGTTTTGTTGGAAAAGGTATACATAAATTCATTCCTTTCAATTGGTTTTATATGTCTATATAAATAACTATTTACTAATTGTAGAATATTTAATTTTTCTAAATATTTTATTACATAGAAAGAGATTATAAAGGGAATCAAAATGGTAATTTATAATATTAATCTTGAAAAAAACGAATGGTTTTTAGTTATGACTTTTAAGGTATTATGACGATACTTAACACATTACGTTTATAAATTTTTTTTATTAAATTAAGAAATTATTCTTATTATATTACGTAATTGCTTTTTATTTAAAAGCAATTTATATTTATAAAAGAATCCTAAAATATTTATTCTAAAAAATATAATAATCGAAATGAGCTATAATTATTTGCAACGGCATTGGCAGCTGAAATGCAAAACCACGTAACTAATAGAAATTCAGATAACGGTTTTTTGATTAAGATCCATATCATAATCATCCTTATCCTCATTGATTTTTAAATATCTTTTATAAAAATTAAGAGTTTAGAAAGAGAAAATGACTATGCTACTACATTATTAAATTAAGTTGTTTTTTCTTTCTCCGGTAAAAATGCAATTCAGCTAACAATATGTAGATATTTCGCTTGTGCTTTACTAGCTAATCAGAAGGTTTTGCCTAAACTTTTTTTATAAAAACTCAGATTAAGCTTAATGCATAAAAATCTGGGTTTTTTTAATAAACTTTGAAAAAGGCAATAATGAAATAGCTGTATGGATATTCTTTCTCCATAATAAAAATAAAATATCTGTTCCAAGATCCTTTAGGTGGCGCTGCTTAGGGCCATTACTTAATAATTTTATGATTCTTTTATGAAATATTAATTTTGTTAATTTAAAAAAAGGATTTACGCAATTTTATAGATAAATAATCTTCTTAATTTATATTTGATATAGTGTTTAATTATTTTTTGTTACATATTGCTTTGTTATTAATTTATTAAAAATCATTTATTTTAGTGTGATGTGATTGAAATTTTTGTTGGGCTTGATATTTTTGGTGTGTATGTGAGCATATATAAGGACGATCTCACATATGTACATACATATGTATATACTTTCTGTATATACTTACATATATGTAAGTATATCGTCATATGAAACGTAAAACTATGTAAGTAACAAAAATTTCAAAATAGTTTTTTTTATTGAATATTGTGTACCATGTCAATATACACGTTCCTACAATCTTAATATTTTGTCAAAATATAGGTGAGTATGTTAATTTTATGCATGGTTTGAAGAAACTTTTTTCAGGTTGCTTACTTATATATTTTATTAAGCTTCTTCCCTCTCCTGTAAAATCAAAAGTGTGGTTACACGGTTTTACGTTTTATATGACTATAAGTTAGTGTACAAATTTTAGTTTACATACGGTAAATAGTAGGAGTAAAAAGATGGGGTATGTTTGACTTAAGATATTTCTAAACACTTCACTTACAACTTCTAAAATAATATAGAATTTTCAATACCACAAATACAAAGCAACTTTATAAAAACAATTTTGTTTGTTTGTACAATATGGTTTGTTTACAATGCTAGGTTGTTATACCTGATAGAGAAACCTTAAAGTTGGAGACAGATAGTCTGGTCGATATCGAATAATTTTGACTAGAAGCTTTCATATCAATAGAGAACAAATTTTTTAGAATTAAACAATCTTACAAAATTAATATGAAAACTTAAAAGTACATATACACACATGGACACATTTTTAAAGAAAACAGATACTTAGATATTTATGTAGATGTGACTTGGTAGAGGAACCCAAACATAATTTCCAATTACACTGATTATAAATTAGTATATACGTCAAAAATGAATTTAAAAACAGAGAAAAAATATGCTGTTGAAAATTATTATTGAGAGAATTTAACTTCCGAAATCTTTCAAGCTTTAATTAGTACTTCGAAAATCCAAAAATATTCTAGAGCCTTTGCCTTGAAACAGATACTGAATTACTTTAATTTTTGGCACAAAAACACCAATAATTACACAGCACAACAAAATAAAAAAAATTTCATGTGCTCTTAAAACCACTATATAATTTTGATGTATCATGACTACCTTTGTACAAAAATGGTAAAATTTTTAAATTCTATGGATAGATTTTTTTTATAAAAATTTTTTCTTAAAATTGCAATTTTTTTGAGACGTTTCTTCAAATAATTAATGATAACTCAAAAACTACTAGTCCGATATTATTAAAATAAATTCAGAAAAATTAAGATTTGCATAGCCTTTAATTCGTCTATATATCGCGTTTCAATCGGATCAATAGTATCGGAGTTATAATAAAAAACTTAAGAAAAAAATATATTTTTTACGTAAAAATGGCAAAAATTTTCGTTTTAAAAAAATCATAAAAAATCGAAAACGGCAAAAAACTTCCAGATTCATTTTTTTATCGCATAGCGACATATAATAGCAACAAAATGAGATATCGACCATAAAAATCGATTGATTTTTTTCGAATTTATTCACAATTTAGTGAATTCGCTCATTTTCACAAAATTTTAGTTTTTTGCTTGATATACGCATTATAGCGGGTTTTCAAATGTGTGAAAAACATAAATTTTCCAATTTCAAGGGGTGCATGTCGGATTAATGTTAGATTTGATGAGAAACTTCCACCCACAAAATTTTAGTCGAATTCGACAACGTTAACACGTAGCGCATAGGCCCCAAATCTGAAAAAAAGCGTTTAAATCGAAAATAATTGACAAATTTTCAGTTTTTGCAAAATTAACGCTATTTATTTCCCCTTTTGCAAAAAAGTGGATCCTGGTCCTTAGGGCAAACACAATGAGATTTACAATAAGCTACATGTCTTTAAGTTTTCGAGTTATTACAATTTTCACTGGCCATTATATGTCCTTGAGAACTTGCCGAAGACAATTTACAAAAACATTTTACTTTTAAATTTTTTTATTTTTTTCTTTTTTAACAATAAAATATAAAATTTCGCTAAAATTGACTGATATCTTCCTATTACACAACGCAACAAAATAAAAAAATTAGATGCTTTTGAAACCACTATACAATATCCAGGTATTGCCAAAGTGTTTTGGATGAATGAGAAATGTATGGCAAAACAAGTACGCGAAATACTGTTTTGGGCAAAACTCGTCTTTCTGTGGGACACGTGTTACTGTGGAAATACAGTATTGAATGTAGAAAATTGTTTGGAACAGATCTTTATGGCATTTTTATGATTTTCTTCGGATTTATATTAAAGCAATCTTCATATGACTTTTGAAATGAAGCTGAGAAGCATTTCCGTTTTTTTTTCGTAAATATATTGGCCGCACACATAACAAAATGAGTCCGGATTGTTTTTACATCAAAATGTTCTAGTTTTCTTGCTCATGGCTGATTGAAAATTATGCTTCTGTTACCGCAAACACTTGTTGAATGAATAGAAATGGCTCAAGGAGCTCTTATAAATAATGATACTAAAATTTCGAACAACCCTTAATGTGGTCCTATTTTTTACCTATTCCCAAGAATCGTAAAAAACATTAAGGAATGCTATGCAAAAAATCAATCTTTACAGGTAGCCAGCGGAAAAACCCAATTCGGCGTGCACGCAAATTTATGAACGTTTATTACTTTGCCGCCGCAATTGTCAAAATGAAGCAAGGGCGACAGGTAGCCAACAGAAAAGGAGCATTTCATCGTTTATCAGATTTCTACTGAAATCGTAAAAATTAAAAAACTTTTCCTTTATTGCTTACTTTTTTTAATTCTGAAAATCATAAAAATGCCATAAAGATCTGTTCCAAACAATTTTCTACATTCAATACTGTATTTCCACAGTAACACGTGTCCCACAGAAATACGTGTTTTGCCCAAAACAGTATTTCGCGTACTTGTTTTGCCATACATTTCTCATTCATCCAAAACACTTTGGCAGTACCTGGATATTGTATAGTGGTTTCAAAAGCATCTAATTTTTTTATTTTGTTGCGTTGTGTAATAGGAAGATATCAGTCAATTTTAGCGAAATTTTATATTTTATTGTTAAAAAAGAAAAAAATAAAAAATTTTAAAAGTAAAATGTTTTTGTAAATTGTCTTCGGCAAGTTCTCAAGGACATATAATGGCCAGTGAAAATTGTAATAACTCGAAAACTTAAAGACATGTAGCTTATTGTAAATCTCATTGTGTTTGCCCTAAGGACCAGGATCCACTTTTTTGCAAAAGGGGAAATAAATAGCGTTAATTTTGCAAAAACTGAAAATTTGTCAATTATTTTCGATTTAAACGCTTTTTTTCAGATTTGGGGCCTATGCGCTACGTGTTAACGTTGTCGAATTCGACTAAAATTTTGTGGGTGGAAGTTTCTCATCAAATCTAACATTAATCCGACATGCACCCCTTGAAATTGGAAAATTTATGTTTTTCACACATTTGAAAACCCGCTATAATGCGTATATCAAGCAAAAAACTAAAATTTTGTGAAAATGAGCGAATTCACTAAATTGTGAATAAATTCGAAAAAAATCAATCGACTTTTATGGTCGATATCTCATTTTGTTGCTATTATATGTCGCTATGCGATAAAAAAATGAATCTGGAAGTTTTTTGCCGTTTTCGATTTTTTATGATTTTTTTAAAACGAAAATTTTTGCCATTTTTACGTAAAAAATATATTTTTTTCTTAAGTTTTTTATTATAACTCCGATACTATTGATCCGATTGAAACGCGATATATAGACGAATTAAAGGCTATGCAAATCTTAATTTTTCTGAATTTATTTTTATAATATCGGACTAGTAGTTTTTGAGTTATCATTAATTATTTGAAGAAACGTCTCAAAAAAATTGCAATTTTAAAAAAAAATTTTTAAAAAAAAAATCTATCCATAGAATTTAAAAATTTTACCATTTTTGTACTAAGGTAGCCATGATACATCAAATGTATATAGTAGTTACTCGAGCATATTTTTGCTGTTGCCCTGTGTTATTGAATTTTTATTGGCTTTAAAAGCGGCTATTTTTTGCTTTGCTACATTCCTTGTTATGTCGCTGTATTTAATACCTCAAGAGTGGGTTATTAAAATTATTCCCATCGGAATGGAAACAACAGAAACACTTCAGTTCCAAACGGAACATAAGACATACTTGTATATTTCTT
This sequence comes from Phasia obesa, assembly GCA_949628195.1. Taxonomy (NCBI): domain Eukaryota; kingdom Metazoa; phylum Arthropoda; class Insecta; order Diptera; family Tachinidae; genus Phasia; species Phasia obesa. Next base: position 1,247,623 of record OX451216.1, read on the forward strand.
TGACTGGTTAAATGACTTAAAACTATTGAGTAAAGATTTTGATATTGAGTGAATATAATTAAGTGCTTTGACATGCAAACGTATTATTTTCTACAATTCTCGTTTAAAAAACATAAATAGACACATCCATCATACGAACCGTATTGGAAACTTAAGAAACCGGTCCTAACTGCATACAAATAATGCTTTTAAAAATGCATGTAATGTACCGAGCACGTGTCTTTGTCAAAATTATTTATATATTATGATCAATAAGTAACACAGCAATCCATAAACCAAGTATAAAGATCCACCCAACCACCGTTTTTTTTAATTTTTTTTAATTAATTTACTGAAGTTTAAAAATTTATATATTTTATTTAATTGCTGATCATTATTTTTTTAATTGGTAAATTCAATTACAATAATAATTTTTATACTCGTAATATTTAATAAATACAATAGTGAACTAAACAGATGCGGTTATATCGGATTAATTTTACAAATTATTCATAATCGAAATTAAATTACCCTACAATCGTGTGTAGCCCCAAATATCGTACAAAACACACAATCGTTGCATACAATGTTTGGAAAGGTGCGTTTATTATAAATTTTTCATATAAGATTTAAGTTTAAACCGGAAATCGATTTAAGGTGACTGCGATCATCATTCTCCGAATTGGTTGCTAATCGATATTTATTTGTTAATAATTTTCAATTTTATTTAATTACTTAATTATTTTTTATTTTTTTTCTCGTTAAGTCAGCAGAAAAATATTTAGTGAATTTAAAAAAAATTCAATATTTTCCATCTGAAATGTAGATATATTTTACTAACAGATTACTGATATGAACTTTTAAAATATTAAATGCGAATTTCCGCAAACTCTAATACGATTTTTTATAATTCAAGACTAATTTCACTTACAATTTGACTCATATAATTAGATAGGAGGGTATAAAAAGCTTAATTATTTTTTATGATAAAATTATGTAATAAATGTAAATGTTTAATAATTTTTTTACCTCTATACTCCTTGATTTTTAAACTCCTCTTTCGATTTTTTATAAGGTATATAACCTTTTTTTTGCTAAATAAATTGTTAATACATAATAAGTTATACAGATAATCTACATACTAATCAACAAAATTTAATAATTAGGGGTTGTTTCACTTATTATATATTTTTTTTAAGTGTAGACGTTTATTTATTATTTTTAATTGTTTATATTTTATTGTTTTTCTTACTCTTAATATTTGTGGTTTTAACGGAATCTCTGTTTTCGTAAGGAAGTAGATTTTATTTCATTTGTTAATTTTCCAACTAATTTTAAGGTTTTCTTGTCTGTAAAATATACAACAAGGTAAACGCTATGAATATAATAAAAAACAAAATTATTAATTTTTTACGAGATTATCATTTGTTTCTTTTATGCACAAGTATATTTTTAATTTAAATAAACATTTTATACTTTTAACTTAACGATTTTAAAAAGTGTAATAATTTCAATTTAAACTTATTCCGCTAAATAAAAAAATTAACTAAACTTATAGAAGTTAAAAAAATGATATGATTATTTGGTGTTAAATAAAAAAAAAAAAGCTAGTAAATTCTCATTAAGTCTCTGATTTTAAAGTTCTATAAGTAAAAATATTGTTTATTTATTTTTTATCAGAGATCGTATAAAATTAAAATTAAATTGTTTTAGTATGGATATGTTGTTTATTTCTTTATCTAAAAATATGCAGCTTAAAACGAATGTCTCAAAGAAATAAAAATGATAAATTTAAAATAATTGTAGATATTTTGGCTGGGTGTAATACTTTAGCAGGGAAAAAAACTTCAAATTATAAATATTCACACATTGCACTGAAAGATTAGTTTTATGAATAATTTGTTAAACAGTCGATTATTCAAAATAATTCAATAAACTCTACAATTTTCGTTGTAAAGACAATACGAGCGATATAAAAATGTTGACAGATTGTACACAGACCCTTTAACAGAAACTTGTGAAATTGTCATCTTAATAATGTTTATTTTTATTAAGGCCCATTATTATAACTTGGCAATAGCTAAAGTTATGTATTTATTGGAGAGATAAGTAATTTTTCGTTATAATAAAGAGGGTAATAGCGTAAACAGACGACAAAGTTAATGTGCATTAAAAGCTCACTAATGTGAATTAAAATTTTAGCGTGACAGACGACAATTATGTGCGTTAAGCAATGTTTGAAGGTTGAGGGTTTGAATAAAACTGTAAATGTTTAGAAATATTCTGCCCTTTTCCTGTTGGCGTCGTAGTTTGAAAACGAAATAAAAACGACAGTTTCACTTCGTTAACGACTTTCGTCGTAAATATATCGGTATTCTCTATTTTGAAACGAGGATAGTAACGACAAAAAACATTTGTTCTCTGTCGTCATCATTATAAGCGTCGGCATTTAAACGACCACAATAAATAAAATTTAAAATTAAAAAGAGTACATTAAGGCAGTTCGAAATTTTAGTTTTGTAAATGAAAAAAATTCCGCTTATGCTAAGGCATAAAACACAAACATTTAGTGCTTTTTGGAGGGAAACTGCCGAAAAAATAAATCCGTTTAGGCCTCCAGTTCGTGATGGAGAACAGGTGCCATTCTCAGTATTGGAGAAAGCCGTGTCAAAACAATTATAGTTTGAAAAACAAATTAACAGTGGTATTCACCGACCATGAAACTAGATCGTACGTAGAGTCGGGAATGGCAAGGATGTTAACGCTTTTTTTATAGCATCAATCGCTGTAGGTATATTTGTATCCATTATTTAATCATCATCACTTGATGATTTTGTTAAAACTTAAAAAAATAAACTTTTCATAAAATTACAAAAATGTCATAAATAATAACGTAAAAAATTGAAGGGCTACCACACTTTTTTAATCTTTCTTTTTCTTTTCGAAAATGTTTCTTCATCGTTTTAATATATTTCAAGGATACGAATTTGGGAACGAAACGAAACTACTATTAAAATTAAAACGCCAACGGGAATAGGACCGATTTTTTATTTCAACTTTAATTACATATAACTTGAAATGTATTTTTGAACAAAAATTTTCATTAAATTTCAAGTAATTTTATTTCAAGGCAAATCCATTTACTAGGTGTGACAGTCGCGATATAATTAGTTCGAAATGTAAAATTTCAGATATAAAAAATAAAACCAATTTTATATATATATGTTTGTAGACATATCGAGCAACGGAGCAAATCAATTAATGAATACGTCTTTCTTCATTTGTTTTTCGTTTCAGCACAAATTTTTTATAAATTAATTAACAAATTATTTTAAAATACATTTCAAGTGAGCTTTATTTATTTTGCATCTATGAAAAGACCTTTCTTTAACTTATATAAAAAAGAATTCCTGAATTTAACAATTCAATAAGAAAATAAACATTATAAAATAAACAGTAGACGAAAAAATACCGGAATTTTAAATAAAAATAAAATATCCAATATTTAATATTAAACAGCAAATTTACAATTTTTGTATTGCTTTCTGTGCATCTACATTTATTTTAGAAAAGAAACTTGAAAACTTATCTTGACAAACCGTATGTGTGTTCGTTTGTGTACATAAAGTATTTAAATATTTAGATTTTATTAACTCATTGGTCGAAAATAATCAACATTGCAAAATGCAAAAGAAGTACAAAAATGAAAAAGAAGTACAAAAATGCAAAAATTTTTACTGATAACCGAAGTAGATCCATTAAAATGTTTATACTTTTGTATTTCTGTAGTATGTATTAATTTTCATTTATTTAATCAATTGTTTTGACTTGCTTGCTTTAAGTTTTAAGTGGAATTTTCCTATATACAGTATTTCATTAAAAAGTTTCAAAATTGCTGCTCCAACAAATGTTTTCTTTAAACGTTTTTAAATGTACTTTTTAATATACTTTAACAGTTGCTTTTATCTCTAAAAAGTTTATATATATAAATTAAAGAAATGTACAATATCTATTTATTTAGAACTTCAACAGTCAATTTATATTTAAAGATTTAAAAATATTTTACAATAGAACCCCCGAGAAACAACATTATTAATTTTTTCACAATTTCAAATAAATAATAAACCTTACAACAAACTACTTATTATTTTTTACATGCCATAGTAACACGAACAACATACATACATATGTTTATATTAGTCAATAAAGAAGTTTAGAACTGGAAATATGCAAAATCAGAAAGTTTTCACATGTAACTTTATAAATGTAAACGGAGAACTTATTTCTTTTGTAAAAAAGAAAATAAATATTTAATGCACAGCCTTTGACTTTGTTTTAAAACAGTAACTATTCCAAATAATTATATTACTTATAGAGCTTAAAGTTGGAAAACGTTCATACTGGAATAGACCTGCATAATAAACTATAAAATTATTTACTAAAACAAACTTAATATATTATGAAACACCAATTCCATATTTAAGAGCAGAATTAATAACGAATCAGTAGTGTTTCGTTTAGATAATACCTCAAAAGATGGCAAAGTTGCTATAAAATGATTTCGGTAGAACGCCTTTCTTGAGCAGCATTAAGCAAGGGATCACAGTTGAATGCTTCTGCAGCTAAAGGCGAAAACTTTGAACTACGCTTAACCCGACCAGTACTTGGAGCTGAGGCTGTAGTTGTGACTACAGTGGAACCATTATTGCCACTTATTGCTGTCACGGCCGACAATGATTGCATTGAGGGTTGCTGCGATGTCGAACACAACGATAGAGACCGAGATGTATGCAAAGAAGTATTTGAGGATTGTGGTGGAAATTTCGTAATTGTTACAATCGAGGTTAGAGTAGCTGAGGAAGAATCATTACTGCCAATTGATAAATCGCGATGGTGATGGGGCTGCTGATGTTGTACGGCAGTTAAATGCTGAGGTGATTTCCTTTTAATTTTTCCCGTCGAAAGTATATCCTTTTTGTCAGCTTCTTTTGTTGTGCTTATCGATTCATGGAGTATGGCTGATTGGCGTATAGTTTGTTGTAGTAAAGAATTAACATCAATGGCTGGCCAAGTGACCAGCGAAACACTTCGTCATAAGTATGAGTCGACAGGTGAGTTTATCCGTTTGTGACGATGATGTTTACTATAGTGTTTACAGGGCTTACGTGCTTTATTTCCATTCGTATCATCTCCCCGATTTAGAGGCGTATTAGCAGTAGCGTCGATAACCGCCACTTTAGGTATTCCAATACTAGCGCCAGTAATACCAGTTTGTGTAGAATAATTCTTGTTATTTGTTGGCAGTTTACGGGGAGTTCCCTGTGATATCTGATTAGCAGAGGATAGCGAAAAATATTCGGCTGAATGACTTTGTGAAGAGGTATCTTCAGAAAAAGCATTACTTAAGCTACGTATGGTAACATCTCCTTCATCTCCGGGAGTGGATACAACAGATGAGGGATTTGTCAATGGTGTCAAAGTGCTGGAGTGCCCCTCTTCACCCTCGAATGGGCCAAGTTTGCCTAGTGTTAAAGATCCTATTGTGGCATCTCTTGCAGTACACATATGACCGGTTTGCGTATCATCATAGCTGCCACTACAATAACAGCAAGTGTTAGAGTTGCAGGAACAAAAACTTATGCTAACACTGCTGCGTCGGCTGGTACGAGCCGAACTATCGGTGGTTTCTGGAACTAACGGTTGAGGTTGGACCTCTTCCTCTACTTCACTATTAGGGTCGTCCTCTTGTCCCTTCAAGTCTTCTGTACTTGTTTGCGATTTTTGTCTTTGTAGGTGGCAATGATGACAATCGGCTGACACTGTAAATGCGTTTGAGCATTGTGGAGCTGAACGAATGGAATGTCGACCTTCTAATGGCCACTCCTCAAAACTGCTACAACTACTAGAATGTACATGAGAACACGAGCAACTGGAACATCTTGAACAGCTACTACAGTAATCATCGGCAGCTATAAAACGTTTTCGTTTTATTTTAACACATTCGTTTTGAGTTGGTCTTGTGATTAACGCATCATCTATATGCGTGTCATCACAGCAGTGGCAATAACATCGGCCACCCATAATTTCTTCGTTTGACAATTCATCTGTTTCCGCTGTAGTGTTGGAATTCAAAGATGGCCTTCTTCTAAGTCGTTTTCTTCTCCCACCGTCATCGCTATCAACGTGAATAGGAGCTCGTATGATAGGTTCTAAAGCACTATCGGCTGCTAATTTAAAGGCAAAGTTTGAGGTTGCCGTTGTGGTGTTATCTTCAGTCATGGTAGCAGCATCTATTTCAATAGCAATTTCTTGCATAGCACCCGAAGATGATAACTTTTGGTTCAGATCGTCACTTGATTCTAAGGAAGACTTGGTACACGTATTTGGAAGATGGCCCACAGAGGAGCAGTGTTTTGTATGTTGATGATACATGTGTGGTGGACGGTTATGCCGTCCCGAAGAGCAACGTTTATGGCGCTTAAAACTACGATCTTTAACACAAATTGGCCAATGTTCCAATTCTGTTACATTTCTTGCCGCGTTCTTTTTATTTCTTGGCATTATTGCTGTGTGCTGACGACGCGGATAATTATAAGTATGGTGCGTTGCGTAGCAGCAGCAACAACGTGAGGAAGGTGTTACGATGTGTTGGCAGTGGTGTTGGTACCTGTGAACCTCTGAGCAAATGCCATAATCTTTTTTCTTCGTCGCTCTAAAACATGGGCAATGTTTTTCACAACAAATGCTCGGTTTGTTTTTATTGCGACGTTCCGAATTAATCAATGATGTAGGAGTCTGTGTAGCATTATGCTTTTTCCGTGGTTCGCATAGTAATTGCGTCGCTAGTATTTGCTTACAAGAGCATAAATTATTGGTTATATCATTATCATCTTCGAAGTTTCTATAGCCTTTGTGGACAATAACTACGTCAAGTACATCCAATGAATTTTTGCCATTGTCATCGCCTTTCATTATGGCTGTTTTTGATGTTAAGTGTCTTCGTCCCTTACGGTTTAGTGAGTTATTATTATTAAATTGAAATGCACGATTATCGTGATAGCTCTTATTGAATTCATCCTCAGCGTGAGCAGTTAGAAGATGATCATCACCGCTGCCACTACTAATTGTATTTGGTATTGATTGACTTATGCTGTCAGAACTCTTGTTGTTAAGACTGTTTGAATTTTGTTGTTGTTGACTTTCTGTTTGTGGCTGTTGTTGTTCTTCGGGGGCAAACTGCTAATCTCCACGTCGAACATCACGAGGTTTGGAATTGTGACGATATATCCATACTTGCATTAGTATGGCTAAATCAAGGCTCACCTAGGAGTAATAATAAAAAAATGACAATAAAATCATAAAATAGCATTAGGTAATAAAAAAAGATTTATAATTTAAATAATTACGAAAAATTCGACAAACCTGTAACGTGCCACATATCCAAAATTGAGACGGTGCTTTTCTAACAACAAAGTAACATGTCTTAAACATATCACCTAGTGTCCACATAAGTACCATGTGTATGCTCATGCCATATGTAGATTTGTTTTTAAAGTTTCGTACAAATTGAGGCGCTCCTATTGAAAAAAATAAATAAAAATACACAAGATTCAATTCATGTATTTTTTAAAACCACTTCGAAAAGCACTTTACAAACCTAACATCGCCTCTGTAAAAACGGCCACAAAACCAACCGTTTCCATAAACCATTCAATGGAAAGTAATAGATATGTTATGGCAGCTCCCACCGCCCAAACAACAAGCATAAAATCTAAGTATGATTGAAAATCTGTCCAGTTCCAAAAATACTTTAAATCAAGATCTAAAAATTACACATTAACAAGATTAACAAGATTAAGAACTAATGCAATATTTTTTTCCTTACCACTTAAATAATGACGTGAACGGGTGCGTTTTAATGGACCAGCTTCTGTTGATATTGAAACTGAACCCGCTGTATCGGTATCTGTCATTACTGCTTTCGGTAGGTGCAAATCATCACCTGTTTTATACACACGTTGTAATAAATATAAAGCAATAAATTATTATTAATGTAGTTATACAATTTAAATAACAACGTAACAAGAGGATTTAAATGCAAAAAAAAAATGTTAAAAAAAAATCGAATTTATGAAATAAAAAAAAACTCTTTTTATCAAATTTTGAAAATATACAAAAGCCATAATCTTTCTTACTTTACTATGAATTTGAGGTATGCAAAAGAAATAAATAAATAAAATACAAGATGCCGTTAGCTATCATCAACCCAACAAGGAGGCTATGAAAACGGCCCCTATATGAATATATAAATATTTTTTTATTTGGACCAGCACTCAGGGGAGGACCCCTACTCATGCAATGCAATGTGTCGAAACTAGGAAATTTGGATAGATACCCAACTGAAACCGATTAGCTTCTTCGCCCTCTACTGGTGTAGCTCCGAAATAGACTTTCGAGTGCGGGCCCATAAATGAGTGTTGTATTTTATTTTGATATTAATAGTACGATCAGATGAAATGAAGTATATTTTACACCGTTTCAAAAAACCGAGCCACTTTTGGCTCTTAATTCCTTAATACCTACATCACCCATAGCTACAGAGGTGGCATAATTTTCGACTGTGTGTAAGCATACAATTAGAAAAATTCATTCATTCATTTAGAAAAATAAGAAATAGGGTAGGAGAAACAGAGCCTTGCAGTACCCCTGAATTAACCTTCGAGAGAAATTATCATCGACACCAAATGCAATAAGCTTTGACAGAAGTATATCATGCCACACTCTATCAAACGCCTGGAAATATCTAGAGCAAAGATCCGCAAAATAGCATAAATAAGAAAAACTAAATACTGATTGTAATAATTAAGTTTATTTTTATTTGTTGGTTAGGAATACTCAGTTTTAAATTTTTTCAATTTACTTTGTAGAAAAAACATTAATATTTTGGTTTATTTATAGTTAAGCATAAAAATATAATTTAATGGTAAATAATGCGAGAAACTGTGAAATCCCTTAAATATTTGAATACATACATACCTAAAAATGCACGTTCTCTGTTATTAGCATTGGTGCGTTTCACCTTAACGCACAAATGTATCATTAGGAACATTGTTACGTTCATCACTACACTTTGGACAAGAAGCGGAAGCTCATAACGTTTGGAAAACCTTAAAATAAAAAAAATAACAAGATTGCGGTGATCAAAAGTTAATAATCACATATTACTCAAATATAAATAAAATTAAGACAGTCAGTGTTTTGGGCTAGTAAGGCTAGTAAGCCCAAAACACGGGCGATTCTTTCAAGTTGCCAAATTAGACAAAAGAGATTAATCATTTGACGAAATTCAAAAAAGTGTTTGGAAATTCTTACAAAAAGTAAATTTTGTTCAGGTTGCGGAAATATTTATTAAATGATAATCTGAAGAAAATTACAATTAAATTACAATTAAATTACAATTAAATACGCCGTTGGCATAAAAAATCGCAATTTGACATTTTGACGACGACATAAATTAATTAATTTGAAATTGCTACCCTACAACCTGTTAAATTGATTCGGCTTGATTATAAAATATATATATATATATATATATATATATATATATATATATATATATATATATATATATATATATATATATATATATATATATATATATATATATATATATATATATGTAGATTATTTTGACTATAAACTAGGTATAGTTGTATGTACATATGTGTTTACTCAAAAGTTGTTCTGTCCTTAACTCAGCGTAACTGGATTTCCCGTGAGTAATTCAGTGAGAGTATAAGTTGAAAAGGCAAAGTGATTCAGTTCTGACTGAGTATTTGCAAGTTTTTATTGGACAAATGTTTGCTAGTAAAATAATAAAGAAACATACATAAACATAAAAAAAGAAATAAAGAAAAGTGAAACATTCAGCCATGTCACAGACCTAAATTCCGTTCGGAAGTGGAATTGATTCCGTATTTTGCTTCTACAGAAAATATAAAAGAAAAAAAAAAACGAAATACTATGGTGTATTAAAGTTTGCCTGGCTAAGCCCTTTTAAATTCTCCAAACTCTCAAGATACTGAACCAATTTAGGAAAACAGACATTATACCTTTTAAATCGTATATCGAACATAAAAGGGAGACAAAACTTCTTCTACACGAATTAATATGTAGATTTGTATATGTATATACTTTAGTGAAGACAACTCGTTAAAGTTAAATCATATATGCCTTGTTTAGAATATTTGGTCAGGATAGTCAGTTCCAAAAACCAATAACCCATGTGTCGTTTGTAATGTAAATTAACCAGAAAGAAGTTAACAGAAACATTGAAGAAATAAAGAAGTGTGAAAGTGTGCACAACAATATACACGAGAACATTTTGTATCTAAGTTAGGGTCGTGCAAAATCTTATGGTAAAAACTCAAGTTGAATGTAAAAGCCAAGAGACACCCGGATTCTTTTCTACTTGATAAAAGAATTAAGGTCATAAGTCACTTGGAAGGCAGTGCTCAAAACTGTTTAAACAAATGAAAACGAAATTCTTTTAATTAAAAAAAAAAAAAAAAAAAATACAATACGTGTTAGGATACAAAAACTTAAATTTGGCTATTTTCCATTAGAGACCATGTTAAGTGAAATTTTGCAGTGATTGATATAAGATATATAAGACATTATTGTTAGTTCAAATGCACTGAAGATACAATAAATAAAAAAATTAAAAAACGGTGTTGATTTATAAAATACACTCCGTTAACATAGAGTAGCCTAAAATGTTAAGGAAAAGTAACAATTTTAGAGTTTCCTTAATAACTATAAAAAATGTATTAAAGTCAATGCCTACACGGTACTCTGTTGCTTTATTGACAAAAGTTCTAAATGGGCCAGTAAAAGTTAACGGGTTTTCCACAATTTTTTTCGTAAGCAGCAGAAAAAATTTTAGTATTTCCGTGTTAATTTAGATTAGCCTCAGTACATAATTTTGAGTTATTCTTTGATTACGTGAACTTGAATCAATTTACATTTAATTGCGATAGAGAAACGTGTTTTATGCTATAAAAAAGTAGGAAAAAACCGTTTATTAGTTCCACAGAAATCGCAAAAAATGGCGCGTACCATGATGAAGGGGTTTCTAACCGCGCTATAGCCAAAAAACTTGGTCGAAGTCCAAAAGTAATAAACAATTACTTTAAGAGTCCATCCGAGTATGGTAAAAGGTAGAAAGGAAATATATATCATAAGGTTTCACCCCGAGATCGACGCAAAATTCTCCAAATAGCTTCAAATTACTTTAATAGTTAAAGTAAAAGTGGAGCTGCTGCCGGAGTCAAAGTGAGTAAAACAACAATTTTTAAAACTCGGAATACCTGAAGCGTCGAAAACTTCAAAAGAAGCCACCATTGGAAGCCATTCAAAAGTAGCAGATATTAGGAAGGGTGAAAAATTTGTAAGCCGTCACCGTAGCAGGGAGATAGCGTAATGGTCTCTGGCGCTATCACGTATAATGGCGATGTCAGTTTAGTTTTTGTAAATGAACGAATGACGGGAATTGGTTGCAAGAACCTACTTGAAACTGCGTTTGTGGAATTTGCAGATATTTTTGGCCCCCTTTTTTTCAACATGACAAAGCACGTATGCATACTGTTCGGGTTGGAAAGAGCTGGCTTCAGGAGCAGAGAGTTTAAATACTATCGCGGCCATCACATTCTCCTGACTTAAACATTATTGAAAACTTTTGGGGATGGCTAACGGGCAAAGTTTATTACGAAGGAAGGCAGTTCTTTACAAAGGAGGAGCTAATCGATGCTATAAAATCGGCCTGGTCTGATTCGATGCAAACCAGAGTTTTTGACGTTATTTCAAGCAAAGGTGGTTACACAAAATATTAAATATTGTAAAACAATTAAAACATTGAAAGATAAATGAAACTAGTTAAAAAAAAAACAACTAATTTGCGATTTATTTGTTTTAACTGAGGTGAGGCTAATCTAAGTTAACATTTAATAACTACTTATTTTGATATCGACTGGGCAAACACATAGAAAAATAGTATTAAGTTTAACTAATTAATTAGTTCTTTTCGACAATTGATAAATAGAGAACCGACTTTCTGGCAACATTTTCATATTTTTAAAAGTACTCGCGGGATACTCAAAATTTTAACAACTTTGTCCGTTATGTATGTGAGGCTATCCTATGTTAACGGAGTGTATATAACAATTACACAAATTGCACCAATTATTTGTTTAATTTTTAATTAAATGTAATTGAAATAAAGTTATGTAAGTAACTACAGTTTGAAATAATATTTCTTTATTCTTTAGATGTAAATAAATGTTTGTAAAAAACCAAAGGAAATATTATCTCTCAAAATATATATAAATAAGTTCATACATTATATACTTACATATATGTATACATTTACATGCTTGTAATCAACAACAACTGTAACTTAATACTGCAATCAAAAACCCATAGAAATACGAACAATAGTGAAATTAGCTCATTATCAGTATAACTTTTTGTTTTTATATAAAATCTTGCACATTCACATCCACAAAAAATCCATTAAGATTATTAAGATACATAGATACGTATGTACATACATATGTATCTATGTTTGTATGAATGTAAAAATATTGTTTTGCTAAGACTTTTGATTGTTGCAGAACAAACAGTTGCTTAATTTTAAACGAACCCATGTTCTGATTAACAATCAGTGACGATTAAAAAAAAACAAAAAATGTTATAAATAACCATTTTCAATACAAATTCATATGTATGTATATACATATGTACATGCATATGTATGTATAAATGTTGATTGAATGCAAAGATTATTTCATTTTTCGACATTCACAAAGACGATTAGTTGCAATAGAAAATCTTACATAATTGCGGTGTATTTTGAGCAGTTTGACAACTCATAGATCGGCATTTGATTTGAAATAACTAGAAAGGATTAAAGCATAGTTGGTTATTAAGGGCTTTTATTTTTGTTGCTGAACTCTTGCTTTTTGTGGGAGAGAAGCGAGTACAGACTTTTGTTTAATATTCTTCTTGGCTCCCACTGATGTCGGGGGTTTAGTGAAGGTAGTTAGTTGTCTTGTGTAAACCGTGAATTAGGGATTTTTGGTCTTATAAGAATCCTTAATTCCCGGTGGAATAGCATACAGCCGTCTCTGCATCTTCAAGTCCGAGTTTCTGGAAAGGAAAAGAAAAAAAAGCTGAAGAGAACTCGCATTTGGAAACGGACTACGTGGAGGAAGTTCCGCTCTAATCTGAATGATAGTTCGGTATGCGGAATACAGAAGAATACCGAAGATAGTATCTAAACACCCTGGCTCTAAAATTTGACTTATTCGCAAGAGCGGTGGTCAAACAAGTGGAGGAAACATTGCAGTCGCTTATGGAGGTTCATTTTTCTTAAATCGTCAGTTCGAATGACTCATGGACTCCTATTAGTAGGGGGCTAGTGAGAGACGAGCTGAAGCTGAAAAGATTATAACTCTAAATGGTGTCAGAAATGCAATACTTCTTTCTCTTTCTTTTGTATGGAATTTTACTGCCTTATTACACCTTGCTTGAAAGGATTAGGGAAATATTCATAGTCTGTCTAGCGACGGGAAACTAATTTTCTTCCCAAACCGGGAAAGTGGGACTATACGGAAGCTACCTCCTTCAGGCCAGTAAACCTAACATAAATGGAGGATACCAACATGCTTATAGCACAGGTAGATCTACTGACACCTCTCTGCATAAAGTTGTCAGAAACGCGGAAAGGGAAATTCTCAATGATGGCGCTGCTTTGTCCGTGTTTATTGAAAACACGAAAAATCGCTTTTTCGATAAATTATCTAACAGAACTTTTTGATAAATGGTCTAACAGAACTTTGAGTTGAACCCATTGTTATAAAATGGATGTTATCTCTTTTGTAGAACATCACCGTTGATGGCCTTCTTTACCATACAGTTGCGTATGTCGACGATCTGACACTTATTGTTGGTGGATATGTGAATTATTGATAACATCTAATGATGCTTGAGACAGGATATCATAACAACTGAGGCATGGTGCAATGAACAGGGACTAACCATAAATGGTAGCAAATCCGACCCCATGCTCTTTACTCGAAAGGGTATGGAGGTTAGATCCTTAAAGCTTTTCGAATTGGAAATCAGTGTGTGAAGGAAAGTGAATTATCTAGGCGTTAGTCTGGATAAGGAACTTACCTGGAGGGAACACATTGAAATCAAGATACGGAGAGCAAAAAGGATCTTGCATCAATGTAAAAAAGTGTGTGGCCCTAGGTAGGAATTTCGCAAAAGGCTGCATACTGGAATTACACAATGATGGTGCGACCCATAATAACTTATGCATCTGTAGTTTGGTGGCCAAAAGTCTCTCACCGTCCAATTAGACGTTGAAATGAAGGCGTTCAAGGGATTGCTAGTATGAGTATGTTCTGAAATGCGGCACCAACACGTTGGAATTATGCTTTGCGTATGAAGACAATGCTATTTGGCATTGCTTTGCCGATCAAAGGGCAAAAGAGAAAAGACCTCCCGGTCACACTAGTGTTAAAGTACGTTTGATAATTTCTATACACCACTTTGTATTATAGTGTTGTACTTAATAACCTAGTTTATCTGTGAATTCTCCGGCAAACTAAAAGCACATACACACATGCTTGCTTACATGTATGTATGTATGTATGTATGTATGTATGTATGTATGTATGTATGTATGTATGTATGTATGTATGTATGTATGTATGTATGTGTGTATTTGTGTATTTATACGAGTATATGTATGTACATATATAAAGAATTGATGACTTGTTTACATGTATTTTAAATTACAACAGCAACATACGACACCACATCACAACCGCACACTAACTAGAACAAACATTAGAGAAAATATACGAACGTGGAATGTATATATGTATGTACATACATAAGCAATTTCTAAATCGTAGACATAATATTGTTATATATTTTCTGTTATTTTTTATACGATTTCTTAAACCAATCTTATTCGCTACATTTTGAAGCAGACCAAAATATTTATTTCTGATAAAGTTTGTTTTTATTTAGATTAAATAAATAATGCTCTCTTTTTTAAACATGCCAATATGTTAAGATGTAAATAAGGTAATAACCCAATTTTACAACATTTCTTTCTGCATTAAAAAAATCATTACGCCATATCGTTCTTTTACTTGTTTCTTACTCCTACCAATACAAAATTTTTGCAAAAAAATTTAATTTCCTCTCTATTGTACAACGCTCTAGAAACTGTTGAAACGTAATTTTTACATTTGTTCTGTTTGTCAAATAACGATAGCAATATACCTTTAGATGATTCTGTGACCAGTAGTCAAAAGTACGTAAATAATACGTTATTAAAAAAGACTTCCACATCACAAAATTTTATAAAATGCCTCGTGAAGCATAGTATGTAGTAATAATAATAATAATAATAATAATAATAATAATAATAATAATAATAATAATAATAATAATAATAGAACAAATTCTGTAAATAGATAAAGCCGTATGAGAGACGGACAGACATCGGAGCTATATTAATACGATCCGGTTTGCTACGGAACCTTAAAAAAAATAGCAATCATTAAATCTTGTTGGGT